>JAXGGT010000001.1:6190592-6212111 GCA_035583425.1 Marsdenia floribunda
ACGAAAAGACTAATCCCACATAATTTAACATAATTTAAGACTAATATCACCAAATAATCATAGGGTCTATTTATGTCTTTTTTTTTTTTTGGGTAATTGGGTCTATTTATGTCAATTTGCCTTCTTTGTTTTAAACAAAGATTTATATATATTATTGGGCTAAGCCCAGATGTGATGGACCTCAGGTTGTGGATACCCACCAGGGACATAGACAAAATACACAAAACAAAGGCAGGGTTGATCCCATTTAAAAAAAAGTCGAAAATGAATGTAGGAGAATTAGATGGTATTTAATTTGTCAAGTGGAGGATTTGAATTCGATTTTTGTCAAATCTTGGAGGTATACACCTTAAATTTCTCTCGGATTAGTCGACCTGAATGCCCAATTACCAAAAAATGAGGAGTAAGAGACAATTTCATTTATAATATATCTAAAAAATTATGAATTTGAATCATAAGAAGTAAAAAAGCTTTAAAAGTTTTTAATAAGAGAGGAGGTGGACTGAGAATTAGGTAATAGAGGATTAGAGTGTTTCTTTGTTTAGATATCAGGTGAAATGTTTCAAATTTCATTCACCTTAAAGACAAATTTCACATATGAATATAAAATATATGTGTTTAAATTGTGTTTACAATAAAATCTCTCAATATATTTTTGAAATTTTAAGGACTTTTGTCTCTGATATATCTCAAACTCATGACATTTTAAATCATAAACAAGTTTGTTATCCACTAAACTAAATCTTCTTGACAAATATCTCAATATTAAAAATAATAATAATAATTATCGTTACACCTTATTATAACTATAATGGTCAATATAAAACATTCAATGGACATTCATCTTTTAGATTGTTCGTTGATTTGATAATTTTAACCTTTTTTTTTTTTTTTTTTTTGTTACTTATATGTGTCTAGATAAATTTTTTTTCTCCAAATTTATACATTTTTTTTTTCAAATGTAAACAAATCATTTTTCTCTATATAAAAAGCAATTCAAATACTCATTTTAAGTAAAAGTTTTGTTTGAACTAAAATAGATCAAAACCATGAAAATTACACATATTTTATTCATATTTTGAGATTCTAAAAAAGTAGTATATAACTGGTTGAATATATGTATATATATATGAAATTATGAATGTAAAGCTACGTACAGAAGGTCGACATGCATGGGTTGGTGAATCACATTCACAGGAGGTGCCGGAGCTCAACCCCTTTCTTGTTCGACAATTCTATAACGAGCTGTGAACTTATAAATATTGCTCTTCAACATACCTATATATATATATATATATATATATTATACCCTTTCAACAGAATTACGAGAGATTGATCAGACCATACATACTATAACATTACCCTCTAGGGTTTTGCAGAAAGGAACTTATAATTCTATAAAAAGAATATATGGACATTTAGAAAATTTTCTACTTTTAGAAACTTGCCGCATGCATGCATGCATGCATGCTCATTGGTCTCCCTGAGATAGGCTTTTGCAACTGTTATTCGCACAGGACAAAATTATAATTATAATTATAATTATTTATATATAATTCCTTTCGTGTTCAAACCCTCAACTAAAATTTTCTTCCTAGCTAATATCAAAACTCTTACAATCGATCTCACAGAGATGATGAATCTTTGTTATAACAACGTAAGGACAGCGTGACTGATGCTCAAAAGATGACCTTCAACGACAGCAATACTTGGTATATATATATATAGCTAGCTTTTTGTTTATAGATATGCTTAATTTTCTTTATTCTTTAAGAATAAGGCCATAATATATATATATATATATATATATGTATATGTACGTATTGGTTTTAGGTTCAAGGCATGTTTTCTTTACCCTAGCTACTCATTTTTCATGCAAAGCTGCTTCTGTGCTTTCTTCCACATTTAGATTATTTCTGTAGACGAGGGTATTTATATATATATATGTATGTATGTATGTATATATCTATATAATTTTGAATTTGCAAGAAACGATCCAGGCAGGTGTTGTGGCCTGTCCAGTTAAAAGCCCCCCTTAGGTGAGCGATGGAAATGGGCCTTATTGCTTTGACACATAATATATATATATATATTATTAAGCCACACATGATCACATGCATTAATCTGCCAGACCCTTGCATCAGCAGTTTCTTGGCTGTCTGTAGCTGTGAAATGATCTCCAAAGTCTGCAACTTCAATTAATCCTCAAAATCATTAATAGAATTTAAAAAGCACGGAGAACTTTCAGCTTGTGAAGCTCAATGTAATGTTACAAATTAATCATAGGATTGAAATTTTAGTGTAAATTAATTAATTTGTAATAAATTTATTATTAAGTACGGAATAGAAAGATAAATGCAAAATACGAGTGTGACATTAAAATTATGTGCTAAAATATTGTTTGGGTATTTCCAAAAATTTCAGTCGGAAAGTTCATTTATAACTGCTGCAAAACTAGACAACAGTCACCGATCAATGTGCATCTTTTCTGATCTGATGTGCTGTCCAAACATCATTATGAACCAGAAATCTACCTCTCTCCTAAGTCCTAACATCTACATTCACTCTCTTCAGCACTGTTGCATGTGTTGCTGCAGCATCCAAAATACTGTATTGTCTTCAACAAAATATCATCATCATCATCATCATCTTACGTAGGAAAACTGGTGTTTCGTCAATAAAATTCAAAGGTTATATATACTACTAAAAATATATATGAGATTAGCTTCTCTACAAGCCTGAATTTCTGAAGCTAATCTCAGCTCCCTAGGAAGCATATCCGATTCTTAAATCCTTAAATGTACTCCTGCCAAAAAAAAAAAAAAAAAAAATGTGAACTTTTCTTGAATTAGCTGTTCAAAATTGCTAATTATAAATTAAAGAAGCTCAAAATCTTCTTCCTTCCCTTTTGAGAATTCAAGATTTTCAGGGCCAAATATGGTCAATTGCAAAGAAAATCACAACAATAACAAGCTTTTTGTTTTTGTTTTTTTTCTTTTTTTGCATAAATAAAACACCAAATATGGATCTCAGGCACTGATAGACACAGCACAGCAGCGTACAATCTGTACAGACCTAGACAACCGATATCCTCTCCTTCCAGGACCCCCATTTCCCATTCCCCTCCAACCTCCAAGCCCACCCGTCTTCGAAAGCGAAAAAAAAGAAACGGACGCGGCCCTCTGCTGATGGATGTGTATAATACCATAAAAAGCTTTAAAGATACGATCATCAAATTCAATAAATTGGTGGCAGAGTCATTAGATACCAACTGTGACACCTATCTACTTAATAGCAGCAGCGCCGATATTCGGCCCATTGTTGGTCTCTATCATCACTATGTACACACACGCCCCCTTTCCTACACACAGAAATTCGCGCACTGTCCTTAAACCCTAGAAAAATTCTCATTTTATTCACAAATTTTCTTAAGGAAAACTATTATCTTGGAAACCCATCAGAAGAGAAAGGGTCCCTATGGCTAAAGAAGAGGTTTTGCCGGACGATTTGCGGTGCAAGAGAACCGATGGCAGACAATGGCGATGCTATAGGCGAGTATTGGACGGCAAAAAACTCTGTCAAATTCACTATCTCCAAGGCCGTCGCCGCCAGTTGAAGCAAAAAGTCCCGGAGTCACTCAAACTGGAGAGGAGAAACAAGAAAACCACGAATAATGGCGACAAAATTGGTTCTTCCAGATCATCAAGAATATCGAAAATGCCACTGGTGAAAAAGCGCAAGCGCTGCGTTTCTGAGGTCCTGGATGAAGCCTTGAGGAAAATGAAGCTAAAGAAGGGCGATTTGCCACTGGATTTGATCAGAGAATTTTTAAGAAGACAAGTGGAGAAGAAGAAGCAAAAGGAGGAGGAGGCAGAGTTGAGTGCTGAGGCCGAGTTGAAACGCGAATTGCCAAACGGGGTTATGGCAATTTCGCAGAAAAGATTCGAAAATGCTAGTACTCGTGAAGATTCTGATATCAAGGTTGGACACAACGCAACCTTGGGTTCCCATTTATATAGCCAGAGGAGATTCAGGTCCAAGAATATTGAACCTCTGCCAATTAGTACTGTGCAGGTGTTTTTCTTTGAAATTCATGAGTTTCATTTGTGCAATATTGTATGAGCTTTGTTTATTTGCGGTACTATTTTTCCTCCTGAGGATACATATTTGTATTAATTATTTTTGCTATGTGAAAAGGTTCTGCCGTTTGTGGCTAAACTGAGGAGGGGGAGGAAATGTCATTGGTGTCAGAGGAGTAACGATTGCAATTTGATCAAGTGTTTGAAATGCAGGAGACAGTTCTTTTGTTCAAATTGTATTAAACAAAGGTTTGTTTTTCCTCTGTTCTTTTGTTAATTACCTTGATGGAGATGCCTGCTTTTAACTTGCATGGATGCTTACACATTTATTGTGTTTTCTGTGATTAAATGTGAGAGTAGACTTAGTCTGAATTTAACTGATCAACTATCCTATCTTAGTTGTTTTTGTTCTGAAAAGAATAAGAAGAAAGTTCAATGGTTGAAGATATGTGGTAAACAGTGAGATGCCAATTTTCTCGATTTCATCAAGTCATCAACATCTGTCTTATAGTTTTAAGTCTGTGTAATGTTCTTTTTTGTGGAGTGCCATTTGAGGTTCTCCTTTCTGGGAGGAAAATTACTCCATAAAATGGAGGCATTATGTCATTTCCATGTTGAAGTTGTAATGTCCGAAGTCAAACTTGTTTCCCTTTTCAGTTACTGTCCAGGTTCAATTCGAATTGCAACTGAAATAAAAAAATTCCAATATTTGGATAATGTAGATACTTAGAGAAGCAAGAAGTTAAAGTGGCATGTCCTGTTTGTCAGAAAACTTGCTGCTGTAGGATTTGCCAAAAGCATCAGCATCAGTCTATGGCCATCAATCATAAGGTTTGCATTAGAGATTTTAGGATATTAGTTATTGTTACTTCGAAGAACCTTTTAGTTTTCTGATGAATATATTTGTTGCAATCATTGCTTCAGGACATTTATAAGGATAAAAGGAAGGTCGATGAAATGCAGTTACTTCAATATCTGATTCATATGCTTCTTCCAGTTCTCAAGCAACTTAACCAGAACCAGAGTACTGAACTTGAGATAGAGTACATGATAACTGGTACCATTCATATATTTAACAGATAAGTGGGCACCTGTTCAGCACCAAGTTCTAAGTGTTTTTTTTTTTTTTTTCTTCCACATCACAGGAAAGCAATCATCACCTATCCAGATTAAGCAGACCGAGATAGGCCAGAACAAGTCACTTTGCTGGTAAGTCTGTATTACTGTAATGTTTGATGCAGTTGAAGATGATTATGACTTCCTCGTTTTGGTTTCTCTGTACATGGTCATCTTTGAATCCTAAACAGCGATAACTGCAAAACCTCAATTGTTGATTACCACAGAAGCTGTACAAACTGTTCGTATAGCCTTTGCTTAACTTGTTGCTGGGAATTTTGTCGAGGCGGGTTATGTGGCAGTTTTAAATTCAGAGGAAGTGATGGAACTAAAAGTTACTTGTTTAATTCTTGTACAAGTATTGCAAAGATACCATCTCAGTCTCCGATGTTACTGCAAAAGTGGGGAGCACGTTCAGATGGTAGTGTATGTTGCCCTCCAGCAGATTTTGGTGGGTGTGGCATGGGAACCCTTGAACTAAGATGTATATTTCCTGTAAGTTGGACAAAGAATCTGGAAAGTGGAGCTGAAGAATTACTTCAGAGACGTGACTATGTAGAAATACTTGATATTTCTTCTTCTCACTGCTCATTGTGTGAAGGTATCAGTGAAGCTGGTGAAGTCAAGCTAGCACAAGAAATGGCTAAGAGATTAGATTCCAACGATAACTTCCTCTACTGTCCCACTATAACTGATCTCCATGAGGAAAAGCTTAAGCATTTTCAGCAGCATTGGGTTAAAGGTCATCCTGTTATAGTTCGAAATGTACTTCGAAGTGCATCGGGCTTGACTTGGGATCCAGTTGATATGTTCTGTAATTACCTTGAAAAAGCAAGTTCTAGGTCTCAAAATGGAAAGGATGTGGTTTGTAGAACTACCTGCCTGGACTGGTGTGAGGTAGTTCTCTATCTTTGTTTGTGTATGTCCGTTTAAAGATACTAATCAAATTACCTAGAAATCAGTTTTTAGATGCTCCTCTATGCGTGCCAAAAGTTTAGTATATGCTAGCTCAGGTTCTTCATTAACCTATGCTTGCTTTTTCTTTTGTATGATTTTTATTGTGTACGCTTAATTTGTTGCTAAAAGATATTTCCAAGAGAATTGAGCAAATACTGCTTCTATGGTTTTCTCACTTGGAAGGCATGGTATGTGTGGGTGTTAACTGCATAAATGTTGGATATATTCATTTATCTTTTTGGTTTAGTGTGTTCTGTTCTGTTTTGCATGACCCTTTCATAAGATTTTATTTCCATTTTATATGCTTTTTAATATCTCATTGCTGGTAGATTTGAGACTGGGATAAGAAAGTCTTATAATCATGATCTTAGGTGTTGATGGTTGTAAGTTTCCTTCATTCCTCTGAAAGAAGCCAGTGGACAAGAATACTTGTCCCGATGTTATACTAGTGATTTGCAGCAGTGTTAAAATCATAGTAGTTTTTTCTACCATGCTATGTTTATTGAAGGGTTCTAATATTCTTCAGGGAAGCTCTATTGTGATACAGAAATTTTTTATCTTTCTTCTTCTTCTTCACCTTTCCCTCCTTGGGGTTTTAGTTTCTTATTTCTTGGATTGTCTCATTCTTTAAAACTCTTCTTTAATTCAGTCATTTTATACTCCAGGTAGAAATTGCTACCAAACAAATATTCATGGGCCCACTAGCAGAGAAAACGCACGTAAACTTGCGGAATCAGGTCATAAAGATTAAAGCGTGGCTTTCTTCCCAATTATTCAGAGAGCAGTTTCCATCTCATTATGCTGAGGTCTTGAATTCTTTACCAATACAAGAGTATGTCAATCCAATTCATGGTCATCTAAATCTTGCCCTCAAGTTTCCGTTGCCGCAAGAAAAACCAAAGCTTGAAATGGGTCCTTGCATCCATATTTCATATGGTAGCCCTGAAGAACTTATGCAGGCAGACTTCTTGACAAAACTATGTTATGATTCTTATGATGTGGTAAACTCATATTTCTGCAATATGCTATAGTAAGATAACTTACATTGCTCAACATTTTAAGAGACCTCTCTCTCTCTCCCTAGATTGTTATATATATAGAGAAGAGACATATATATATATAACACCTAATTATTGCGACTTCAGGTTCCTTTTGCTACATAAATATTTTATATATTTATGCAAAAAAAAACATAACATAAATGTTAAAGCCACTAAGTAGTGATATTGATATGCTATACAACATCCTGTCCCCTTTAGTGATTTGTTGTTTAATACTAGAAGTCCTGTTAACTTTATATCATGGGTTTACCGACAAAATGATAGAGCTTAGCTATCATCTTGAGCAGTTCAGAATGACAATGAATTTGATTACCTAGTCCTTAATTTGCATGTGTGCAATTAGTTCAGAATCAAAATGAATAAATCATGCTGCTCCTCTCTCTCTTCCTTATTGATCACATAAAAATATGGAAAATTGTTGATCATAGACATGAAAAGGTAATTTTTTTTTAGGTTAAATGGAGTTGCAAGTTAGCTAAAATTGAGATCAATTTTACGATCAATTTACCAAATGAAGATTATCTATAATAACTACATCTCTACCTTTTAAAAACAAACTACAATTAGCTTGCTTTTCAGGTTTGATTCCTCCTAAAACCAAGGATATATAACTTACTCCATCTGCTTTTTTGATTGTAGGTTAATATCCTAGCATATGCTACAGATGTTCCTATTCCAAGAGAAAAGTTAGACGTGATTAAAGGATTAATGAAGAAGTACAAGGCTCGGCGACATTTGCAGTCTAACTGCAATCCCATTGATAAAAAAGGAAAATCATCTTTGCATGGTGAAGACAGGGAAGATTCAGGCTTTCAGGACTTATCCTTACTTAATGGGATTTCAAAGGTGCCATTTGAGTTGAGTAACTTAAAAAGTAGAAAGTCGTGTGTTGATGATGGAACCATATCCTGTGATGATTCTCAAACTGATTCTGAGGATTCACTACTGTGCTCTGGAGACCTGCAAAGATATGAAGACACGGATGATGAGTGTCTCTTTGGGGATGCTTTGGAAAACTCATTTTCTTCAGGCGAGAAGCAAATTGATGATTCTTGTGCTGCTCAATGGGATATTTTTCGGAGAGAGGATGTTCCAAAACTACTTGAATACCTTAAAAGACATTCTGAGGAGATGAATTCTTCTTACTGCCACACAAGACATGTAAGCTTTGTGCATGCAATTAAGTTAAGGAATATGAGGATATACTTTGATAGACTGATATGTCTGTGACAGGTTGTTCATCCAATTCATGACCAGAATTTCTTCCTTGATGCATTTCACAAGTTAAGGCTGAAGGAAGAATTTGGTAAGTATTCCTCTTGGTGAGTTTCCTTGGAAATCATAAATCATTAACGTGGGCTTACTCTTACTGTTTGAACAGATGTACAGCCATGGACCTTTGAGCAACATCCAGGAGAAGCTATCATTATTCCTGCAGGATGCCCATATCAAATTAGAAAACTTAAAGTAATGTTATAGTCACTGGTTCTAATTCAAAATTGGCTTGGAGTGTGAGATATATGTTATCATGTCTGCTCATTCATCAACGTCTATAAGATGTTCAATCTCTTAAAGGACATATCTTTCTCTTTCTGGAATTTTTGTTAGTGTTGTAGGAATATCATGAATTGTTGCAGAAATTTTTTAGTTGATCTTGGTTGCAAACTTAAGGTAATGTTATAGTCACTGGTCCTAATTCAAAACTGGCTTGGAGTGTGAGACATCTGTATGTTGTCATGTCTGCTCATACATCGATGCCTATAAGGTATTCAAACCCTTAAATATCATGAATTGTTGCAGGAATTTTTAAGTTGATCTTGGTGGCTATTATTGTTTCTTCATCTAGAAGATGATCTCCATTAAATGGTAGCATCAGCTTTAGAGCAAATTTAAACCTAACACCATCAGAATATGAATGCATGTGTAACTTTGGTATGTTTGACATACAGTTCATCATGCATCATAGTATTGATGGAAATCAGATGGTGGTGGTGTATCCCTCTGATCAGTACTGAAATGCTTTTCATTTGATTCGAAATTTTGAAACTACTTGTGTTTTCAGGTTCTTTTCACTTTGATGCTTTCTTTTTACCTTATATTTTGGTCATAGGAGATCGTACTCACTTTTGTCCCATATTGTTTGCTTGTTAATGGCAGTTTGTAAAATTCCATTTCTATTTTGTGATACTCTGTTATATGTCAAATACTAAGGAGGGGCATGGTTAGAAGTTGTGGTGGTCCTCTCCATCTATTTTATACTCCATACCTTTCCCCTTAAAAACCTGCCTACTTGCTCCATTTCCCTGTGACATTAAGACCCAAAGATAGTATTGCCCTATGGTTGCCCATTCCTTTGATGCCTTAGGGAAGACCATTGCTTCCTATTCTGAAGACAGATGAGTGGAAATGTACTAAAAAAATAATCCATGTTGGAAAATTCCCTTACGTTTCCAGGAAAATACATGAGGTGAATGCTCAATAAATTCTATCATTAGACTTATGGCACCAGTTGCAATATAAAAGATGGATAATCTGTCATCTTGTTTCTGCATGTCTGTATAAGGAAACCATTGACTGTCATCTGGTGCAACTCTTTGTACCCAAATGTGGACAAGTTCTGCCTGACTTGTAGTTCATACGTTTGAACCTTTTATCTGCAGGCATGCGTGAACATCGTTGTGGACTTCATCTCACCTGAAAATGCTGCAGAGTGCATTCGTTTGACTGATGAAATTCGTCTCCTTCCAATGAACCACAAAGCTAGAGAAAAAGCTTTGGAGGTTGATATGCATGAAACATATCCAAAACAAATTTTCTTATCTATCTGTTCCCATGCACAGATATAATTTAACTGACATTTAACAGGTGAGGAAGATGACAGTCTATGGAATCAATGCAGCAATTGAAGAAATCCATACCTTGATATGCAAGGAGTAAGTTGTTTTCCCAGTAACTGTTTCTTGTGGTATTTGTAAGCTTTGCACAGAAATTATCAGAGTTGACTGTGTTTCCTACCTAGAGATGAGTTGCTGTCTTCAACTATATGAATATTTGGCAAGGAACAGCTACCCTGCTGTCTTCTATTGAACTGAAGTGGATTTGATTCTCTGGGTTCCATAGACTGTATATCTTTAATTCTTAGGATGTGCATTTTTTTCTTTTTCTTTTGTAGTTATTCGAAACTCTACTTTGTTGTAGGCAAAAGCTGCTGGCAGGAAAGCAGAATGAGAACTCTGCTCCATTAAGTACAGCAAAAGTACAATAAGCTTCTTGTCACACAACGTAGCTTATAGTGTACCTTTTGCTAATAGACTTAAAAACTCGACTTGCTAGTCATATTACAGCAGAAATCTATAACATGCAACTCATCTATACTACGGTAATGGATTCATGCTATCAAAAGATAAAAATACTGGAGGAGGTATTGCTGTATCAGTCATTTCAAACTATTTCTGGGTGCTTGCTTCTATTTGACTGCAATCGCCTTCTGAGGGGGGAGGGGGGGGGGGGGGGTGTGGTGGGGAAAGAAAAAAAAAAAAGTTCATTATCAGATGATGACATATAGGATGGGATTGTAACCTGAGAATGTAATGACACACTGCGCATCTGCCGGAGTAAGGTAAATTTACTTGGCTTCAAAGTTCTACATAGACATATTTAAGCAGTTTTAGTGAACTATCTGGTAGCTACATCGTCAAGCAGGATGAGACCATGAGGACCACATTCTCTGCTTGTAATTGAGAGGTCATGAAGTCTGAACATCGGTAGTAGCCTTCCCAGAAAGGTAAAAATGGAAGAACCGTTGTTCATTTTCTGCAGAATAACAAGTAAATTTATACTGTGACCTTCTTTCAGGAAAAAACATGTTCTTGATTCAGTTCATGTTGTGCAGCAGCCGGTGGTAAAAATACGGAGCTTGTCTGTCACCAGAAAGAATCAAAGAATGTAGCTGGGGATTTTGATGGAAAGAAATGGAGTAAGATTTTCCTTTTCACACCATGGGATGAAGCTCATTATTTACATAATAATTCTTTTTTCTACAGAAATATTCTTGCCCCGTTGTGGAACTATCATTTCCTGAGAGCCAGCTTCGACTATAAGTAGTGCAAGGAAAAAGATCAATCTGTAAATCTCGTCTACTGCCTCTAGTTATTGCGTGATTGATTGCCATGACTTTTTCTATTTAGGATTTATACATAATTTTTGAGTCAAAGGTCCTGAATTTGACATTTTCAGCCATGTATATATACATATAGCTGTTAATATATCCATCTTCATCACAAATTCTATTTTGGGTAAGGTTTCTGGTACTTTTTGCACAAAAATTGAAGACGCGATTTTTTAAAACGAATTATTACTAGCGCTATAAACGAGCCGAGTTGAATCGAACTAAGCATTGAATGTTTGGGTTCGATTCATTTAGTTTTCGAGCATTGTTCGAGTCAGTTCGTTTAATGTTTCGAGTATAAAATTTTATTCGAATTCATTAGATTATTTGTTCGTATAGTTCAAAAATTGTTCTTGTTTAACTTTTTTAAAAAATTAAAAAATTTAATTATAAATAATAAAAATATCAAAATATGCAAATTAACCGTAATAGTATATAAAAGTTAATATAAAAGAAAAGAAAAAAAGACGAAAACTTTAACCTTAACTTATAAATTATATAAATATAATATTAATATATAATAATTTATATAATATCTAAATATTAAAATTTGTTCACAAATAATCGAGCGTTCGTGAACACTATTCGAATTCGCTCGAAAATTAATCGCTTAATAAAATGTTTGAGCTCAATTAATTTAATAAACAAACGAACTTTAATCGAGTATAAACAAGCTTGAACGAGCTTTGTTCGTTTAACAACTCTAATCATCACTCATTCGTATTGTCTAATGCTCTGAATAAACATAGATATTTACACAAATCATATGATCTTAGATGAAATATTTTGGTGATTAAGAAATTTTAAACGATTGTTTTGCTCTTCCATATTTTCATTTTATTAATGCTTCACACACACACGGTCGCGAATTAAAAAATAAAGGAGCCAAACGGTATTACATAGAAAGAGTAGGATGAAAGAGAACCAAGACTATAGATAAAAAGAATAAAAAGAATGAAATTTTTTTTTATTTCTCTCATATTACTATGAAAAGTTAGGAGGGCAGCTTGCCCACTCCCGTCCAATGTCTTCCGGGACCAAATCTATAGAACAAAATTTCTCTAGCGGCAAAAATTTATGGCACCAGGCATCTGAGGGCTATATAACATAGAATCTAAAAAAGGACAACAAAAGAAAAAACCACCATAACTAGATATACGAATTGAGGAAGTGTTACTACTGCGGACGATATACATTTAAAAGGCGTCCAACGCCATCCCATCAAAAATTTGTTTTTGTAATAATACCGAAGAAGGCTTCGAGTACTTATTAGGGAGCCATGAGTCCGTCGATCGTGTAAGAGAGGGAATCTGACCAGTGAGCTTTCAGCAGAAGTGTCTGTAAAGTGCTCATTACGTCGTAACCTGGATCAAGCTTCCGCTGCCAACCCTGTCACGGTCAAAAAGAGACACAGATGAAAACTTGAAAACACTCCTCATAATCAACATTACCTTTTTGCAAATCCTAATTACTATCCCCTCCTCCCACTGAGGAAGAACAAAAACGGGAATAAGCAGGCAAATCAACACCCGAAATGATGGTTTGTATCCAACACAGAAAACGTCAAATTAAGATGGTTCTAAAAACAAACAAAGGCTGCCCTACTCATTTTTATGGAACAGAACCACAACCAGAGAAAGCTCGACAATATTGTTCGTACACTGCTCCAACTGAATTCAGAAGCATTTTTTTTTTCCCCCATTTTTTAAGGGAAAAGAAAGAAAGAAAGTAAAAAGACACATTCCTCCATCACTTTTCCAACTTTTGACAGTTGTGTTAGAGAATGCAGTAGATGAGATCTTCAATGGCCTTATGGATAAAACTATCATGAATTTTCTAGCAGAGGAAAGAAGCAATAAGTGGCAAGAATCCCACAAAAGATAAACATGAGTTCATTAACCCCAATACCTAAGAAAACTATGAGATCCAAAATTCAGGCCTACAGGGCCAGCAGATCTGGAGATAAATATAATTTGGCAAAACGTAATAAGGGACTCCTAACTTTGCCCTCATGGTGTGGCAATGACCCAGTAAATTTTGTACATTTTTTACATCTCAAAACGTGCATAAAACACAAGAATACAACATTAACATTATTTCGCATCTAAGCATCCAGAATCTTCTTTGAGTATGTAATAATGAGCTAAGGAAAATTTACCTCAAGAACCAAAGTTGTCACCATTACTGTGCACACATTGCCATCAATATTTACTCTGTGATGCCGAACTTTCTCAAGTAACTGCTGCATGCAATCTGCTGGATGGACCAAATCACCTTCTGGAGTACCCCAGAAATCAAATGACTCTTTGACTTCCTGTTAATAGATGCAGATCAATATGCCAAACAAGCCCACTTAGAAAATAATCGCAGCATTTCACAGTTGATCAGCGTGAAAGTCATATTAGGTGCTAAACCACATGCAAACTCTCAAAGACTTAACAATTATTCATCCTCTCGAAACAATTTTAACCAAATTAAACTAAACCATTTTTGTCAAAGAAAGATAGGGAAAAAAAAAGAAAAAAAATGCCACGAAGGAGCTTCTTCAATAACATATCAACTAACTCAAAGAAATCAATAATAACTTCAACTGAGTAGAGGAAACCGCTCAAGGGAGCTAATCATTAAAGTAGAACCAACAGCGGTCCACATTCATTGAATGCTAAGTAGATTTTTCTTTACTGAATCATCAAACTAGAATCTCAAATCTCATTCTTCACATCCCATACAGAATTATTGTGAATGATATCAAGGAAAGTGCTCTTAAGACACTGACCAAAGTAAATACCTATACAAATCTGACAAGGTTGACTTTCATAGGGAAGCCATAATCATGCAAAACTGAAGTTTATTCAATTTGAGTATTGTCAAGGAATCAAAAGTTAGTTCCATGACGAATTTAATTGGACAGAAGATGGAAGACCTAATTTTTAGAATTTCCCATTTCTAGTATTCTATAAAGTGGATTGGAGGATATTTATTACGAACTTGGATTACAGCCAAGCTTTTAGAAGTTGAAGTAAAGAACCGAGGAAGGGGAATAGGTTTGTATTTGAAGGAATTTCCTATCAACTGGTCTTAATTTCTAACTTCCAACCTACGTGTCACCAAACAGTCCACTTTTCAAGCATCAATAAACCCATATCCCTAGCAGCCTTTTGATCACCAGTTATCAAAACATCATCTAAGATGATGGCAAGGTGCAACAGATCTAGGCATCTATATCTGTTCACCATAGTCACAGACCTCACACTACTAAATCCACACAATAGAGGGTCTTCTCCAGATGATTGGTAAGAAAACTTCATAACAAACTTTTGAATAAGCTAATAGTATCTTTGCACATGGATAAGAATTTTAACTTGGTGGCTATAAAGGTGATAAAGGTGAATAGATCTTGCATGTGGAGTGAGGAATAGTGAGTCATAAAACAGTGCGATTATGCTCCACATCCATGAATGTAACTAGTTCTTTGTATCTGGAGCTAAAATGCATGACGAATGCTAATCAGAATGCATAAATAAAAAGGTAGACCTTCAATAAGTACATCTAGCTTCCAAATATATGTAACCAAGTGGTCACCTGAATAAAGGCCTCTGGATTTGGACAATTTTGTCTTTTTGACAACCTGAGTGTGCATTCTGCTGCAGTGCGGCCATCTCGACAAGCAACAGCCTTAAAAAACTCCAACAAATTAGTTCTATCATTTTTAGAAAGCTCAGCAGTCATTCCAACATCAAGGAAAATAACATGAGGCTTGGACTTGAAGAAACGTTTTCGTGAGGGCTTCTTCTGAGCTACCCGAACAAGAATATTTCCAGGATGCATGTCAGCATGAATGAAGTTGTCAACCTGAATGTGAAGAGACAATATTCAGAAAGCCAAAAAACTTCATAAGATTATGAAATCTGCCTTATCTGACAACAAACTTTCATGGAGATACAACTTGCAAGGCTAACTGCCACCAGTTAACTCATCAGTTAAAATCAAATACTAATAGTTAAACACAAAGGGACCTGAAGTAATTTTCTTAAACTGATTTACATATATATATATATATATTTATATATATACACACAGACACACATAATGCAAAGAGAAATTAGGCTTATATGGAAATAGACCAAAAATAATTGAATTATTTCAGCAACTTCATTGATGTCATACTTTACTTACAATGAAGGATATTCCAAGATCTTCCCCATATCTTCAAAAACTCCCAATTCAACTGTTATGAATCTTACAATAGTTATCTTGTGAAAACCAAATGAAATCACCTATAAATAGTTATTCTACAGTAATTATAAGTGCCTGTGCGGTAGAGAAATAACCAAAAAAAAAAAAAAAAACAGGAGGAAATAGTGGGACATCAAACCCTAAACTGGTAAAGTTCATCTCTCCACATAATTCACTTATAAGCATTATATGCATTCCCCAGCAGAAGTAAAACCAGAAAGAGCCCCTAAACAAATTGAGCAAGTTCTAAGATTCAAAAATGAATGCAAATTTCTACAAAAAAAGACTACATGCATGGTACAGTTGCACCAATTTTCTGTCTTCTGGTTTACTTTTAGAGCACAAACACCTTAACCTCAGCTGGCGTATAGCACCTAAACCTCATCAACTAACCTTTAGCGCCTGTGTAAATTAACATAGATGGGTCCACTTAGCAGGACAAACTAGTTTACAAAGCAAGCATAATGAAGATCTCTGATCACAGTAAATACTTCATAATCTACATGAAGGAAAAAGAAACTAAACATATAATTATAATATTATTTTGTGCTGAATGATAAACTTTTTTCTGTAGGGTGATGCTCATGGAGGAACCTGGGCGGAGACAATCATAAAGAGAATTCCTCCCAAGAATGTAGGAAGCAGTAACCTAACAAACATCATCATAAAAGACGAAAAAATAGCAATATAAACAATCAAACGCAAAAAAAGGGGAAAAAAAAAATGGAGCAAGATAAAATAATTTCGAAAATATGTTACCAACAACATCTTCAAGAGTGCATGGGTCCCAATGTGAGCAAGTGCACTTTTGAGTCGTTCCTGCCCCTCTATCTCATCAACATAATGTGAAACGCTTTCCCCATGCTCAAAGGTTTCAACCAACACAGCTGGATGTACTAGAGGATATACAGGTTTTGGGAAAGAAACATCCTTCCAGCTGCGAAAATTATAAATGAAGCGGCTTAGATGTGCAGCTTCCCTGGCAAGGTCAACTTGAGACATCATAAAAACCGCAAATTGCTGCACACTTTCATCCAATCTCAACCATTTCAGGGTAGGCATGAATTTTGATGTTTTTGCCACTATGTTAATTATATCAAAATCTCTTTTGATCGATTCACCAACTCCAGGGTGTCTAACTTTGACAGCCACTAGCATAGGTTTCATCTGGCGGCCATGATAGACATGTTTCAGAGTTGCTCGATGAACCTGAGCAATACTTCCGGATGCTACAGGTAACTCCTCAAAGTCCTCAAAAATATCTGAAATCTTGCGACCAAAAGCCTTTTCGATGGTCTTTTCAGTGTAGGCAAAATTATGCTGAGGTGCTTTACTATGAAGCTTGGATAGCTCCTCACATAAATCTCTTGGAAAAAGATCTGGTCGAGAAGCAGCCCACTGGCCCCACTTTATGAATGCTGGACCTGCTTTTTCAAGAGTCTTATGGACAAGCTGAAGCCAAAACTTTCTAAACTTTGGTCCGAGAGAATCTGCAAATGGAGCCATAACAATGCTTGGCAAGAAGAGAATCGTCAAATAACATGCCCGAGTCAACAAGACAATCCCTTGAAATATGGAAAAGATCAATGAGATAATGTAAAAGTGACCATTTTGAGCATGCATGTAAAGTGCATTCCTCGGCTGCAAGAAATCAGCATCTGTAGGTACTCTAGCCAATGCTACATTTGTTCCACATGCCAAGGCAAATATACCAGGCATAACTACATATGATCGGCTCAGTGCCAAGCTAACCGCCTGAGCAATCTTATTGATAGATTGAAATGTCCGTCCATTGCAGGAAGTCCTCCAGTAAAAATTCTGCCAAGCAAGTTGAGCATGATGTGCCATGGAATTAGCCACTGGAAAGGTTGAACAGTTCTTGGGGAAACCATTTCCGAGTGCAGACACTTTTGAAGATGTAGATGTCCTAGAAGCAAATACGTACTGTGAGTATAATCTATGCTGAGGCGTGGACAATCCCAGTCTTATGAGTGATCCATTTCTACCTCCCCCTGAGCTGATACCACTTGCTTGATATCTACTAGCAGATTTCACAACTTCCTTAAGATTTCTGATTGTCAAGAATCTGCATTATTAGCAACAAGATCAATTTTCTTCAGATAAGAATCATATATTCGCAAGGTAAAATGGTTGCAAATATTTAACAAGGATTCAATCATTGGAAAGAATTTTAATGCATATTTTCTGGCATTATGCCCAAATATGCAGAACTAAGACACAATCAGACATGCATTCCTAAGAAAATAGCACATGTCATGTCTCTCTCAACCCAGGTAAATTTAGAACCACCGTAAAACCATTGACAGCTCTTAATCGCAATTATCACTTTGATTCTTCCTAAAATCAGGCTTAAACATTGGAGGCGAATTGGAAATTTTACCCAAATATCCTATTCTTATTGAAGGTTAAGATATCAGCTCAAGACAAGTGGACAGAAGTCAACATTAATTTCATTAAAATGTCGAAAAAACGTGATCTTCATATCCTACCAGCTCAATTTACTCATAGGATCAACAACAACAAGAACAACAATAATAATAGAAATTGGGAATTGCAGACCTTGACATGGTGAAGAGCGAGTAAAAGTAAGCAGAAAGCTAAGGACTAAATTACGCCGCAGGTAGACAAGATTGGCGACGAGCATCTTCTACTGATTGCCGGTGAGGAAAAAATAATGAACCATACGGTTCACATAACCCCAGAATTTATACGAGAAAGAAGAAAAACAAAATCAAAAATCAAAGGATTCGAATATCAATAGCCAACGTCTCCACAGTCCACCCTATTCCACCACCTTCTTCTGCTCCAAGGAAACCCACCAGCAATATGAATGGAAGTTCTATAAACTTTACAACCGTTTTCTTTATGGTGAAAACCTAGTCAAAGGTATGAAAACCTATGCAAAACCGATAACAGGCGGCGAATGGAATTATAATTGTTAATATAATTAAATTATATTTTAAATATTATAACTTATTATAATAATATAAAATTATATTATAAGTGGTTTAAATATTTAATTTAAAATAATTGAATTATATTTTTAAAAAATAAAATTTTGGGTAAAGTATATCTAATTTAAATTTAAAATTTGATAGAGTTGGCTATAGATATAAATTTTTTTAGATTTGATGAGTATTAAATAGGGTACGAGTTTAAAAATATTTACTCGAATATAATACAAAATTAAGAATTTCGGATTCGATTGGACTCATTGATAAACCTTGGTTATAGACCTAAAAAGTGTGGTTTGCTTGACGAATAAGGGCTTTTGTGGGGGTCATTTTAGTCATTCTGACTGTTACTAAAAGTTAAGGCCCATGTGGCTGAACCAGGGCCAAGGGGTTTGCTTAGAGTTGGTTGGTTATGAGCTTTCTTCCTTTTTTTTTTTTTTTTTTGCTGAAATAGGGTAGTTTTTTTTTTTTTTTTTTTTTTTTTTGTTTCGGATAAGTGAAATTTCATTAATAAAGGGAAAAATTACATATAAATGAATAAACATCATTTACTGTAATAAAATACACATTCAACTTAAAAAGGTGAAAAATAAAATACTCAATCTAAAAAATATAGGTAAGTCAAATAAGACATAAAATACAAAACAAAAGTACAAAACAAACACAATAAAATCACCCTAACTATTTCTATAGCAATCCCATCATCGACTACAGTTATCATCTGCAAGAAGAGCTCGACTTCATCTTCTTCCTTCAACAACAACCTAAGCGATTCTGGGCGAATAAAAAATCTCAGGAAGTCTGAGAAAAAGATAAAGATCAAGTAAAGGGCCCAGATCTGAACTAAGTTTAGAAATAAATTCTCCTGAAAGAAGAAAAAAAACTTGATCTCTAAAGATCAAGCAAAGATCTTGCATTTGAAGAGTAGAAAATGATAGAAAAAACTAAAAAAAATAATAATAGAATAATAGACAAAAAGACACACAAAAATAAAAGATAAAAAACGAGTGAAAAGAAATATATGAAAATAGGTCTCCGACCAAAGCTAAGCTTCCTCTTGGCCGGAGGAAGAGAAGAAGAAGAGGAGAAGAACTCAGCAGCGGCAGTGGGCAGAGGAGTAGAGAGAAACAATAGAGAGAGAAAGTTTGTGTAACTTTTTCCTCATTATTTGAAATAGGGTAGTTATATAACAGTATAACTGTAAAAATCTGTACAAGACTATAAGAATAATCCAAATAGCAATGTTTTTAGAATCAGATTGGAGATTGAATCGAAAAAGTTAATAATTTAATGATTCAACTGTAATTGAATCGTAATTGAACTGGTGACATCATAAATTAAAAATTAAAAAATATTTAGTATAAATAATATTTGTTTTAATAATTTAATATAATTTTAATTTATAAAAATATTTATATATTTAAATTATATAAAAATAACACTTTTATTATTTACTATTCAGTAAATATTTATATTTTATACATTTTAAAATTTTAAAATAAATATAATTAACAAAATCACAATAGTAAAAATATATTTTTGAAAAATAAATAAATAACAGAATGAGATTACAGTAGAAAATATTTAGAAAAAAGACTCATCACATTAAAAGTGAAATAAGGGAGAATTATAAGTAATAAATGTAAATCATGTCATAATGTCACTTTGAACCAACAAAACCCTCTCTTTCCTTCTAAAAAATTAAAAAAAAAAAAAAAAAAAATCAACTAGCCATTTTAAAAGTCAATCGATCGGTTCATGATTTGACCGGTTTGACCGATTGGTCCAAATCGAGTTGCCATTTTTAGCACAGTTTTTAAACAAAAAGATTTTACCATCAAATCGAACCAGTTGGAGGACCGGTTCACAATCTGGTCGGCCAATCTGGCCCAATTACAAAACAGAGGAAAATATTTACATCTGAATGTTTCCTCCTGTGCTAATTTTGTTTCTACCACCCGTAGTGTAGATTATCGTGCAAGCATTTTCCAATATGCTAAGTGTTAAGCCTACTGCTATTCTATACTGTTTCTATTGCAATAAAACAACATTACGTCTGTGCTAAAGTCCTGCACTGTTTGAAAAAAAACATTTTCCTAGTATTTTCCAGCAACATTCGTCAATGTTCTTCCCCTCAGGTTGTTGTTAATCCATTCCTTAGTGGAGTTGGTACTCCAGAAATCCACCCAATGTTGCCGGGGTACTAATATCTTCCACACCTACATTGGGAATGTGCAGTCTCGAATAGCATGCATGGATGTTTCCTTCGCTGCTTCACATAATCCACACACTGGAGATTCCAACACTTGTCTATGCCAAAGCATACTTCCTGTCTTCAATCAGTCACGGGCCAATATCCACAATAACAATGGCCCACTAGGTGGACCTTCCAGCTTCCATAGTTGTCACTAGTTGAATTCATCCTCACTGTGTATTTCCTTCTGCATTAATTCACATAGTTGTCGCTAGTTGAATTCTCCTCCGTTCTATCCCCCATGCTTCCATTCCTTAATCCCTTCTCTAAAATCTTAAATCCCAGCTTTAGTCTTTTCCAACTCTCATATACAGTACCCCTACTTGTATCATTTTGCAGCTCCCTTATTCCCCCATACTTTTTGCTCACAGCTTTTGCCTAGAGAGTTGCTGGATTTTTCAAGAATCGCCATGCCATTTTGGCCAACAAAACACCATTCATGTCAACTGGTAATAATAGCCCATGAACATCAGCCCGTTTGATAGTTGTTATTTAATTCTTAAATTCTATTCTATTTTCCAATGGACATTTATGATAATTAAAGCCCAAATTCTTATATGGGCCCATAAATAATATAAGCCCATTTGTGATAGTATAAGCCCAGATTCTAATATGGGCTCAGAAATAACATAAGCCCATTTCTTAATAAAGATTATAGATATTATTAGTTAAT
>JAXGGT010000001.1:6228334-6240968 GCA_035583425.1 Marsdenia floribunda
CACGTTTCCCCCCCCCCCCCCCCCCCCGCACCCCGATCGACCCCTCCTTCTTTGCGGCGGGGTTGAAATGAGCTTTTCTTCTTTCTTCCTAGACGTTCGCGTTACTGTTTCCTCACGGCGCCAGCAAATATCGATCGATCTCCTTCATGCATGCATGGCTTCAATTCTAGCCGACCATATAAAATATAAAAGCCATGTAGATTCCGGGTGCTACTTGAATACCTCCATCATCGATCCCTTGGCAATGCTCTGAACAACTCTCTCTCAAACCATTAGTTACAGCTAGCTATAGCTACAACAAACGTATATACTTCCAAAATATCACTTTTTTTTCCATTCATATCAACACCTTTTTTGGACAAAGAACAAAACTTATTATTCGTTACTGCCATGCCAACAAAACATCTATATATAATGTATAAGCATAAAAGCATTAGAAAGATTTTTTCTCTCTTTTTTTTTTTTTTTTTTCTCTCTTCTTTTCCCATCTAATAAATTCATTACTATGCAAATTTATTATGTTCTAGAAGCATGCATATTAATTATGAATTTATGAAAAAAAAAAAAAATATCCTCCTTTTTTACTTGTCATATGAAGAAATTAAGATATATGTATTTACATTTTTTTTTTCTTAATACCTTAATAATTAATGCTTTACAACTTATATTTATTAATTATTCTTATTTTTTATAAAAAAAAATTAAATTAAATTAAGAGATATTTCTATCGATCTTTTTAACTTATTAAAAGATACATCAATTTTTGTATTTTATGATGTTATTGGTATATATATGTTTTCAAATTCATGATTAAGTAATAATTTTGATATAATTGGGTCTGGTAGCTAAAATCCTACATAGTTCACATATTTATATATTTTTAACAAATATACGTATCTAAATAATAATTTTATAAATACAGTAAGTTTTTTTTATAAAAAAAAAAAAAAAAAAAAAAAAATCAAATAAATAAATTTGCTTTTAATGATTTATTCTGAATACACATGCATGGATGGTTGATTATAGTCAAATTCGACCGCCTATAACGTAGATTTTGGAGTTGAGATAATTCAACTCTAGCGGCCCCTTTTTGTGAATCCAGCGTTTAGTTTTCAAGAAAAATAATGTAGCATTTATTAATGTTAGCAAATAGCTGTGGTGAGATAAGGTTTCATCACTTCATGAAAAAACCTCTTATGCCCACTTCGTACGTACGTGTTGATCAGTATATAGTACTAAATAAAACAAACTAAAGAAATTTGATGGGGATGTGTCATCAAACCCCTCGTCTTCAACCTTGTGAGCCCTATACATACATACATACATACATACATATATATGGTAAAGCCATAATCAGAATTAATATTGCCGGGACCAAAAATTTGTGTTAATATGATCTAACTCCATGGACTACTGTACGCTTATTAGTTCTGTATTCATAGTTGAAAAAAGAATTACAGAAAGAAAATGACATGACATTTGAAATACTTTTTTATGTTGGAAAAAATGAAATTAATATATATATTTTATGTAATAAGTGTTTGTAATTGGTTGTCCGTTCTAATCACATTAATTCTTTTTTTCTTTTTTAAAAAATTGTGTTTGTGGAATTTATTTTTTAAAATGTCAACTTATATTCAAATGTAAATACTTATGTGTTATTTAGGTATATATGTTATAATGTAATTCATCTAAAATATATTATTTAATTAAATTATTATATTTTAATCTAAAAATTTAAATTTAAAATTTTATTAATTTTTAAGAATACTTTTAAATTAATAATATTTTTTTAAAAAAAAAAAAGTGGGAAAAAAAAATAAAGCACATATATTAAAATTATTTTTTTTATAGCTTGAAAAATTATAATAATTTTGGCAAAATTTTAAATTACAAAATTACAATGGTACTTGACAAAACTTAGGTGTAATTAATAACGTTTTATAATCATGAAAAAGATCACAAACAATCATGAAAAGCTAATTACATATAATCGTAATTAAAATTTCTAGATATATTCACTAAAAAAAAACAGACAAAATACCGATGGAAATGTAATTTAAACGCTCTAATTAAGTAGGATAAATCGTCAATTTAATCCCTTAAGTTTATGTTTTGATTTGTTATGGTCCTTTATGTTTATTTTTGTCCAAAGTAGTCCTTTAAGTTTATGTTTTGATCTGTTATAGTCCCTCATATTTATTTTTGTCCAAAGTAGTCCATTAAAAATTTTTAAATTGATCAAAGTGGTCCTTTAACCGTTAACATCTAAATATCTCGGTAACTTTTTTTGCGTGTAACATCTTAAATTCTCTTTAATTTTGAACAAAAATACAAAAATACCCCTCTAAAAAAGGCACACGTAAGAAAAGTTAATGGAATATTTGGATGTTAACGGTCAAAGGACTACTTTGATTAATTCCAAAATTCTTAAGGGACTACTTTGGACAAAAATAAGCATGAGGGACCATAACAGATTAAAACATAAACTTAAGGGACTAAATTGGTGATTTATCCAATTAAGTAAATACAAAAAGGAAAACGTAATTCAAGCTTGCCTGTTGACTTAAAATTGCGTGCACGGTGGTATCCAAGGTGATGGTGGTGGTGGTGGTCGGAATATACTTCCAAAGATGTATTAATTAATAATTTGCACATGCTTCATGAAAGTGCCAAGTTATAATTCATATATCTTTTCAAATTTTGTGTAATAATTTTTTTTAATATATATATATATATATATATATATATATATATTTAATTGTTTATTTACCACAAAAATATAAAAAATATATTTTAATAATTAATTATCATCATCGATTAATACAAAAAATATTTATACTGAAAAATTAACAAAAATTTATCTTTATTTGAAGAAGGAAAAAATCACGTCAATTGATGAATTATCACAATATTCTTAAAAATATATTTACAGCTATTAATCAGAGCTGATTATTAAGTTGATAGAAAGTAAAATCGGCTCAGAAACTGAGCAATTTAAGCCAGCGTAGATATAATTTTGATTACTCAGATTAAAATATGATTAATTATTGATTATCTCAATCTGAATTGGACAGATCGAGTCCTGTAGATTATGATTATTTATAGTAAGTATCAGTCCATAAATTAGTATTAAAAAAAAAAAAAAAAAAAAAAAAAATTGCGACAGTATCCAGAACACCTGATACGTGGCCTCTTTCTATACCCTAATCCTCCTACTGGTGTGTGAGGACCACATGATGAAAAAATTACGGCTTCTCTTAGCCTATAAATGGCAAGACACGTCTACAATATTTGGCGTGACATAAATTGCCGTACCATTTTTATTTTATTTTTATTCTGTGACAGGAAAGTCTTTTTATTATCATTATTAATATAATTTTCCTTTTTTTTTGGGGGGTGCGAGGGGCCATAGTAGACTTATCCGGGGGCAACGGTGTCATTTTATTATTTATCTATTTATTGTGTATAATCTTTATGAGGACGGAAAATTTTACGGCCGTTGACAAAAACGTCATTGGCTATTCGGACAAACAAGTTTTTACTTTTTCGAGGGACCTTTTTTGGAAGACTTTTGATTTGCCTTTTTGCATATGTCCGTTGTCTCATGGCCAGTGGAGTTCCTCTCTTTTTCGACGCTGCTTTCTTCTTTTGCGTCTCGTGATATATATGTTCATATATAAACCACACACACATATATATATATATATATATTTTCTCAGTAAACTAAGGGGGTCGATCAGACAAAACAGCTTATTCATAGAACATTTACAAATTTGAACTAATAATAGTATTGTTTTTCCAATACATTGACATTCAAATTACTACTCCTGTATGATTACTTGGTATTTTTCAAGCATGGGGAAATTTTTTAGAAAATTAATGCAGGAAAACAGAACTTCTCACAGCATATGAACAAGGGAATCAATTATAGAAGTGCGAGTCAGGCGCCCACAGTTGAACGCTGAACTGAACTTAACTTTATTGGATCCAGCCACGTCCATTAATTGCATGCCTTAGATTCTTTTTCTTCATTTTTTTTTTTTTTTATCTTCTTTTTTTTTTTGGGGTAAATTCATGTGAGATACATCGAAATTTATGTGCTTAAGTGTCTCATTCTTACACTTTATGATTTGTACGAGAAATTCTTTTATTTTTAGTCAAATGTATTTTTATTTGTCTGCATGGTTATATATATATATATATATATATAGGTGGAGTTTGTGTGTGTGTTCTCTAGGTTAATTTTCTATTAGTAGTAGTATTACTTTCACTGTTCACTTTTGACCTTATGATCCTATCTGTTCAGTTGCTTGTATCTTCTTCTTACACCTTCAGCACAATCTTCGGTTTTCTTTTTATCATTATACTATTGACCAACTCAGACGGATGAAAGCACAGCAAGGATCTTAATACACATATATTATGGTACAATTAAGGATTAATTATAGCATAATCTTAGGTTAGTGTCCCCTTGCTTGGTGTCACGAAGGCATCGATAACATATACTAATAATCACATATCACACACATTAGGATATATTTATTTTTTATTTTTTTAATTATTTTTTATGCCGATAACTAATTAGTATATTTCATCTAAAACCGGATCAGGTAATTACTTGTCAAAATTATAGGATTTTGCTTCTGCATGGTTGCCAAAATTACATTGCCTACGTTCCAAAAAT
Source organism: Marsdenia floribunda (assembly GCA_035583425.1). Classification (NCBI taxonomy): domain Eukaryota; kingdom Viridiplantae; phylum Streptophyta; class Magnoliopsida; order Gentianales; family Apocynaceae; genus Marsdenia; species Marsdenia floribunda. The sequence continues at coordinate 6,233,022 of JAXGGT010000001.1, forward strand.
TGACTAGCGGACGCATAACATGAATATTAGGTGGGATACATATATATATATATATATATTTTGAGCTGTTCAATTACTCCCAACAAACCTTGAATTCTTAATGTGCTCTTGTTTATTTTCAATTGGTTATATCCTCGTCACCAGACATTATTTGTAGATGTTTTCATTCACACAAATAAATATGTATATATATGTTGGCTATTTTTAGGTGTGTGAGATATATCTTAAGCGTATGAATGATGTGTGGTTCTTACTATTCTAAGAAATCACTTGCAAATTATTTAAGGGTTTTGTGGATAATAATACACAAGAAAGACTGGCATATCAATACAAGTCTGCAACCACTGGCCATGCATAATTCAAGTTATCTATTATATATATTTATATACCCTAAAGGGATGACCACAGCTCAGAGTAATAACTTTAAAAAGGGGAAGAAGAACGCCTAGCATTTTGTTGAAATTCGGGATCATTCCTTATGGGGGAAAGAAATTAGGGTTCTTAAATTGCTTTTTCTTCTTCAGAACACGTGGGATCCATAGAGAAGATGATGCATGATTGAAGTCTCTGGAATAGTGACCAAACTAATTATATTTTGCGAAGGTGAGACGTGTCCCTTGTCCCTGCATTGTCACTCTCAAAAGAAACTTTGTTTACACTTAGTTTCCACATGTACTTATTATATGAAATAATAAGTACAAATGAATGAATCTTATAAGCTTGATTTCAGCAGAAGCCATATTTGAACCACATAAACAATGTTAAGTTTAGTGTTAAGTTTAGTAACTAAAAATCCATAACTTAAGAAGGGGACAAGTGTAAGATTTCCCACGAGGATAGAATCTAATTGGCCAAATTAAGCATGATTAGGACTTTTAAGGGGAAACAAAAAAATAAAAAATAAAAAACAGTCCTGTTAAAATATAAATTAAGAGATTTGACTGCAAGATAATTGATTAACAGAATGCTGAATATGTGGAAGGTGATCTCTATTAACCATTTGTATAGGGGGTAGGCAAGCAGAGAATCAGCAATGTTAAGCCAGGTCAAATATCGATGCAGAAGCTTCTAGTTATACATTTTTTTAAATAGTTGCAAGCAATCAAAGAACATTGGCATAAATTTAACCTAGCTGGCTTTTTAATTGCAGCTATAAGAATATTATATTTGTTTCTCTCAGAGCCTCCAAAAAAACTTAGCCAAATGCTAGTTGAAATCTGAAACTCATAATACTAAATGACAGTGGATAACGAATTTGGTAAAGAGATGAATCAACTTAAAGAGACCAAACAATACTAAAAAACTTCACAAGATTGCAGAAGTTTACTTGATATACTTGTGAGAGAGTAATGTGGTTTCAACTGCATGTAAGGTCAAAGCTTTGATGCTAATACGCATGGACACCTTCTACACTGAGTTCTGGATTTTGGACCGAACCAAGCTGCTATTTAGACTACATTTCAATTGAGAGCTTAGGTATGATGATAACCGTGAAAAAAAAAAAATAATCTTAAGACAAAGAAACCAATCAAGAAAGAATAGAATACGTTCCATGTCATATACTTTCAATAAACTGAACACTCTTAAGAGATCATAGATAGTATCTGACTGTGCAAGTTATCATTTGCTGCAAGAACACCACCTGAAGGAAAAATAACTCTCCTTTCAACTTGATCGGCTGTAAAATCAATATCTTGTCCTCTCCAGTCGGTAACCTGTTGACATGGCAGGTAACGTAAAATGGAGAAAGACCACAGTTCTGCAGAATACATTCAAGCTTATGGTTAAGTGGCCTATAAACTGCAGCTCATTTGGATATGAAAGGATAGAATAACATTCTTTTTAAATTTGTGTAGGATGTTTCAGAAACAAGCTAGTCACCAAACATAGGTAGCGATTTAACAAGGAGAAGAAGCAAAAGAATGTATTTGTCCTTATATTGCATGCAGCCCATCCTTGTGCCTATGCTGAGTAAAGAGTAAATTTGCATTAAGCCATGTGGATTCAAATGCAGAAAATCATATAAATGTCTAAAAATGACACCAAACAGATTAACATTATAAAAGGTCTTTTCTTTGCCTGCACATATTCTTTACATTTTTTCCTAGACTTGTATGCCATTTGTGACACATTAGCTCCAGCATTATAAATCCTTTGTGGAAAATTAGACCGGTCAGATATTAGAATTTTCACAACATTACAGCAAAGAGAAAAATCTTCCACAAATATATGCCTCTGGTTCATCCTCATACTCTTTTGCATGCAAAGATCAACCTTTAGACATACAAAATAAAACATGGAAGGAGCAATCAAACCTTTCCACCTGCCTCATGGACACAAATGATTCCAGCAGCATGATCCCATGACTGCATTTCAGATTAGATGAAGCATAAGGTAATGCCTACTAAAATCACTCAATGATGCATTATAAAATAGCGTAGTACCTTAATTAATCGAGTCTTTGCACGAAGAATGTAAACAGATCCTCTACCTGAAGCCAACATTAGGTACTTCGACAAGCTGCGCAGTTGCAACAAAAACTATGATTGATTGATTTTTCTTAATATGACATAGGTAATCAGACTAGCATAAGTTAAGAAATTGAACATCAGTTGATTACTAATTCACAAGCTAAGTTACGAAAATGGTTTAGAAATGAGCTTCTCTCTTCAAAAAATAAAGGTAAAACCTTCCACAGCAAGTAGGTACAAGAAGAATCTGATTATTCCCAACATTCTCAGCATTTGTTGTTGCATCAAATTTAGATGATAGTGGCAATGAATCCCATGTTTGACTATCCTGAATACAATAGCGTGCCATGTGAACTAATTGACAATCATCAACAAGGCATCTGAACCAGTCACCAGGCAATCCACCAGATACATTGCTTGTGTCCCATAACACCTTTCTCCAAGTTCCACACCTGATGTGTGAAACCATAAGAATTCCACATCTTGAGCTACTACCATCTTCATGTCCCTCGGCTTCCATGTAGCTTTCCTGCCAATTAGGGCAGCCCATGACTCCTAAAACAATCTCTCCATCAACTACAAGAGCCAACCCAACCTGAACATTCAAGGCACGTATTAAGCTACAAAATATTAACAAGAGAAGGCTAAAATAAATTGAAACATGTTCCTCTTGGTAATATACTGAATAAGCTCAGTACAACATACATATAGAGTACGGATACTGAAGCTAGCAACGGAAAGAACACCCAGAGAGCCATTTACTATAATTACTATTACAAGAAAATATCTGTAAGCTTCTTATCAAGTTGAACACTTTTGTTGGAAAAGCAAAATTTCTTTGGTATTCAAGAGCTAGCAAAAACCTAGCACTTTAATGCATAAATAAACTCGAGTTATTCAGTTCTCTGACTATCTCAAAATCCGCTATCACCTAAGTCAATTAAATGAAACTAGAAAAGTTTCAAGTTTCCTAGAACCAGAATTGGCAAAGTTTTACTGGTATGGGAGGATACAGAACACATCAGATAAAAGTCATTACTGTGATGTTTGATTATGTGGATGTTGAATGAAATAGATATCATGGTAGGATAACTATAAAAATAACCACCTTCAGCAAACTCTTTTTAATTGTTCAAAGCTTATGATGATAGAATATTAATGTCAAAATTTTCTTTTTACCAAAAAGATTCAAAAAGTGTATAACATACCACATAAAGAGCCTCACTACCTTTGACAAACCCTCGAGTTCCATCAATAGGATCCAATACCTGAACCAAGTCAACAGAGGTTCTTGTTATTTAAATGCTTTGAAAAGCAATACTGAAAATAAAAGTCAGAATTCCCATTATACATCCTCTGGGTAGAGAAGTTAACATGGGTACACACACCATAACTGACATGCAAGGAAAATCATGAAAAGTAACCTTAAAAGATGAACATAAAGACAATTCAGACGCACCATGAACATGAAACTTCAGGACATAGCTCACCCAGTAAGTGACAGGCTTAGGTCCAAAAATATATGCATCTTTCCCTCCTCGGTCAATTGCTCTTAGAATATCATCTTGTGTTAGTCGATCTCCACAAGTTGCTTTGTCAGTGACCACATCAACAACAGCACCCACGAGATTATTTGAACACAAGAATGCAGAGTCCTCTTCTGCTACCAGAGGAATAGAAGGGAACAATTTGCCCATCTCTACCAAGATAAGATAGGAAAAAAATTAGAGAGGACAAAATTAAGGGGAAAGAAGTGCTCTTCTTTGATTCATGAAGATAATTTCTAGAGATAGACCATCATAATATAGTAGCCAAATTCTGACTTGAAAATGAGAATACATTGCCTCCATAGATACTTTATTCAGATCGAGCATGATATAAGAGCAAATAGTTCTTCACTTAAGCAAGCAGGTATAGGATATTCAATCTCCTTCTATTTACTCAACAAACCAGAGATCTAGCTTGCTAAAAACCTGTCATAATAAGTCAAGTGAACACTATTAGCCGGATCCAGATGTAGTATCAATTATTCTGAACTAAAATAGACCACCCCAAACCTCCCACACTAATCTGACACTGGTGTGCATGTCTGATGAAAAGGCAGCAACTTGTTGGGATATTATGTGATTTTAGGGAACTATCCTGAACATCTGCAAAGCAGTGCCTAACATACTTTTTCAATAAGTACTTCGAGTTGTAATGGAATCAAGCTATATATCAATTTCTTGGCTTTGACTTGAAGAGTTATATGTATTATGCACTATAATGTTTTAAAATAAATTAAAGAGGCCACAGTTAACCATCTAGTTCCACATCTCCTAGTCTAGATAAATATATACATTAATTCTTTATATCTACACGTATGGATGTGTACACAGAATACTCCCACTCGATCACAAGGTTAGTTATATCTGAATCCCATTGTCCTCGCAATAGGTCAATAATTTTCATCTCAGTGGACATAGAATTTCCCATTCAATAGACCAATAACCGTATACAAAGAATTCCTAACTAAGCATTAGATTACAATATTCGTGCGAGAATTCACAAGAGAACTCTCTAAGGTATGCTACTGGAGAATAGTTCACTCCACCAATCTAACCTATGCTATTGGAGAATAGTTCACTCCTCCAAAGTGACATAATATCTATCTAATCATAGTTGACAAAACAGGAATGTGGAATTTGGTATAGGGAAAGACAGATTACCTAAGCTGACAAGCGCTTGCACCCCGAAATCAGCAATTGTGACTGGGGTCTGGTCATTTTTCTCAAGAATCCTCCCATCCCTGGGTACCAAGGACTTTTTCACCTGATGAATTAAAAGATAAAATATGAATGAACCAATCAGAAAATGCAACAAGTTCAATAAAAGAAAAGGTAATACATAATAGTTTACTAGATTGAATTTCAAAAGATTTAAATGTACAAAGCTTGCAAAAGTTTTCACATGACTGAAGATTTCTCATTATTCTAAAAGTTATTACGTCTTACAATAACCACCACCACCACCCCTTTTAATACCAGTGTCCGGGCATTAGCTCCATCATTTCAGTCCAAAAACTACTTGTAATGCTCCCTAAACATATCCTCTTTAAAATTCCTTAAAAATTCTGTCACTATTTTCATGAAATCTCTTGTATGTCTTAAAAAGCTGTCAGAAATTAACACTAGGTAATTTTAGTGCCAGTCTTACAAGGAGTGTCAGAGGATCTGAATTGGCACAAATTGACAATTCCTTGTCATGCTGAAACTTGGATTTGCAAAATAATAATAACAATAATAATTAATTAAGTAAATAAATATTTAAGAATGTTACATTTCTTTAAAGGCAAAGCATAAGAAACGTTATGTTTATTCTTTGACCGAGAAGATGGAAGGGAAAAGGAAATAGGTGCTAGATTTTTGTTTTTAAATTAAGAATGAATAATAATAATAATAATAACGAATTAAAAAATTGGGTTTAGTGGAAATGCAAAAATATGTGGGAAAAAAAATATGAAAAATTATGATAAAAGAAGTGAAAATGCAAATTCGAATTAACCATCAGGAGTCAATAAATGCTCAACTTAATCTATATCGCTCCTCTTACCCTCCAGCTCCACCCTTTTCCTCTACTCTATTTAACGCTGTGCCCCAAACGCAACTGTAAACTGTAAACTGTAACTTCGTTTGAGTTATTAATAGTGTTCAATCGGCTCTTTCTACGATTCCCAACAGCTAAGAAAACCATAACTGAGAATGTAAAAGAGAAAAGAATAATGCACGCAAAATTTACATCAACACATAGGCGACAAGCTCTCTCGACAACATCGATTGCCGCCGCGAGTTCTCTGTAGTACTTGGCATTCTCCTCCAAAATCGGCAGACTCGCACTCGACCTGCAAAAGTAACATCACAACGATGAGGCAAAAAAAAAAAAAAAAAAAACGGGAAAGAAAAGAAACGGCGAGATTATAGAAAATGCAATGCGCCTAAAAAATGTAGACCTAAGGTTGAAGAAGCAACGATGAAGAGGTGCACGGAAGTTAGGGTGAGGGCGACCAATAGGGAACCGAGATACTGAGCGGCAGAAGAGATCCATGGATGAGCGGGAAGGAAACGGTGGCTCAGTACAACAACTTGTGCTCAGGTACCGCAAGGAGATAGGAATTCGTCGGCTGATGAGTGATGAGTGAGTAAGGTGTCCTGAGTACGGATGGAAACGAACCCAATTAAGACTGTTATTTTGGTAATCCGTATATTTATCGACTAATTTAAGATAAATTTATGAAATTTATTTTTAAGATTATAACACATTATTAAAATTCAACACAATGTCATTTTTATTAATAAAATATTAATATAAATACAATAATTTATAAACTATTATTATAATAATAATAGTTTAATAATTTATATAAATACAATAAAATATTAATAAATACAATAATTTATATATAATATATAAATATTATAAATTATTTTATAAACGCTTGAATAATAATTGAATTTAAAAAAAAAATTAAATTTATTTATTTAATAAATAAATAAATTTTAATAAAAAATAAATAAGCCCGAACACGCTTTATTTTCCCATTATTTACGAGAATCATGGACCAAAAAACTGGTCTTTTTTCGACTTCTAGACATATTTTATTCCAAAGTTTCTTTTCTAATTAATATTTATAGTATCTAGGGATGAAAATTTTATATGGGATACCCAAATTCAGGTATTATTTTATTATTATTATTAAGTAACAAATATTAATTTAAAAATGATAGGAAATAATATATGAAACATTAATTACTATAGAGTTTTTTTTTTTTCCCCTGTTAGAAATTGTTTTATATAAATAAATACTCTTAGTCTTTTTCCATAATTTGATCAGTATGCACGAAAATATTATAAAAATTAATTGTCACATCCTCTATAATTTTCTGTTAAATGACATTTATCCCTTATTTTTTACAAGATTTATTATGTTATATGTAAAAAATAAATAAATAAATAAATACATGTGTATTTTTTTTTTTAAAAAAAGTATATATATATATAAGATAGATATCAAATGACTGTTAAGGTAACGCGATCTGAATTGCATACCCTAAAAAATTGCCCCTTGTTCATGTTCCTGATTTGAAGTATGAACACGTACGTAGCCCCTCTCCTTCCTCTTTAATTTTTTTTTTCCTCGTTTAGTTGTGGCTTCACTATAATAAAATAAAATAAAATTATTGAGATGGAAAATTGGTCACTTTAGTCCCTTAACTATTTTCAATAATTAACATAAGTCCTAAATCTTTTTTTTCTTACCTGTTAAGTCCCATATCTCCTTCCTCTTTAATTTTTTTTTTCCTCGTTTAGTTGTGACTTCACTATAATAAAATAAAATAAAATTATTGAGATGGAAAATTGGTCACTTTAGTCCCTTAACTATTTTCAATAATTAACATAAGTCCTAAATCTTTTTTTTTTGACCTGTTAAGTCCCATAT
>JAXGGT010000001.1:6265305-6283468 GCA_035583425.1 Marsdenia floribunda
TATTATTTATAATTTATAAGTGAAATATAATTTTAAAAAATTAAAATAAAAAATATAGACCTTGAATATATATATATGTATATTTTTAAAAGTGAGAGTCTTCTTTACCAAGAGAGATCTGGAATTTTTTTGTTCAGAATCTCCCTTAACAAAGGAGACTCTTACTAATTTGGAAATTGGGTAAAAAAAAACTATCCTAAATTGAAAATTTTTTTAAAAGTTACCTATTTTGGGTAAAAACTCTTTATGTTACCCTCAATTTGCAGGGGCCCTCTCCCGTTCCGTTCTCTCCAGTGCCACATTGGTGGTTATTGGGCAATTTGGCACGACTTTATTGAAATAGCTCCCCTTTGCACGGCGACACCGTTCCAGTTAACCCCGACTGACCACAACTCTCTGAAAGTGAAAGGCCTACAAAATGACCCATCATATCTGACCCCCTCTGCGGAAGCAAGAGTTCTTTGGCCTTATATTATTATTATTATTATTATTATATATACCACGCCATCATTCAATAATAATAACAGGCGCAAAGTGCAAACCATCAAATTACAGCTCTATTTGGACAATATGTTTTATGACTAAAAATAGGTTTTCTAATATGGTTGTAAATTTACTGTAATAGGTTTTCTAATATTTACTGTAATAGTAAATATGGTTGTAAATTTGTAATATTTTTCACTCTCTCTAATTTTTTTTTTTTTTTTTTAGCTATAATTAATCATCCATATTTATTATTTTGAAGTTTTATTTATAGAAACTTTATCTACAATATCTAAAATCAAGTTATTCTTTGCCAATTAGAGTGAAGAGGTATGTGATTTAGATTTCGATAAATTTATAATCGAGTTGAGTCGATTCCTTTTTTTTTTTTTTTTTTTTTTTTGAGACAAACTCTCCACTTAATCTTTAAGAGAAATTAAACTCTCTGTTACTTGAACTAATAGATTATTGATATTTTTAAAGTATATATTTTTGTATTATTCTATTATATTTAGTAAATATATTAGTCCAAATATGATCTCGTTTTGGTCCCCTAAATTTATTAATTTACGTCATTTTCCAAGTTTGGAACACGTGGCAACAGCAAGGATTTCGAAGTAGGTAGACGATGGTACTCATAAACCACATCAAATTATGATTAAAAAAAAAACATAATAAAAATAAAAGAAAAAGGAAAAATACAAAAGAAAAGACTTGGGACCTAAATTTCTTTTTAAAAGTATTTTGTACTCAAATACTTTTTTCATCGCTCAAAAAGGTAGAGATATACTTATTTCTTTCTAAAGTTCTAAATATTGCAAAAAATAATAATAATAATAATAATAATAAATGAAAAGAAAAAAGGAAAAAGAAACTTGGCCTAAAAGATATTAATATCAAACTTTTTAATATTTTTTTTGGGGACAAATTCTATTCTAAAAATGAGTAATAACCTTTATAATCAACAATCTTTTTTCTTCTGAAATTTGGAGTTTTTTTTCTTTTTCTTTTTTAATGTGATATAAATTAATGACCTTTTATAATTATAGGTGAAATTTCTATCACCTTATTCTATCAAATAATAAATAGTATTTAAATTAAACTATTATTTTTTAAAAAATAAAATATATACTAACAACTCGTAAATTCAAAAAGAAGAAATTTAATGAAAGTCTCGAATTTGAACAAAAATGAGCAATGGTTTTTTTTTTTTTTAAATATAATTTAAAGGAGACATGATTTTAAAATAAATGAATTTAAATGATTAGGGAATATATGAATCTTTTAGATACACACACACACATATATTAATAAAAAAACCTTATGTATAGTTATATAGGAAAATTGGTTATTTTAATCCCCATATTATTATTGATTGGATAAATAAGTTTTTATTTTTATTTTTTATACAATCGGATCCCATTTTATTTTTAATTGGACAAAAATGTCCTTCTAACAAAATTTTAAAAACACTTAACCATTGAAATTCATGCGCCAAACACGTGTATGTTTCATAAAGGACAATTTTATTGTTTATAATCTCATTATCTTATTTACATTTTAATGAATGAAATTGTCATTTTTTTCAATTTTATCCAATTTTATAATATTTTCTATTTTAAATTATTTTTTCCTCTAAGATAATTTTATAGAAAGAAATAAAAATTTATTAAGATTTTAATTAATTAATAAAATTACAAATTACAAAAATGTTTTATAGGACAAATACATACTTTCACATGTAAATTTCGTGATTACATATTATTAAATTTTTTCTGAGAAAATCTTTTTACTTAATTAAAAAATATATATATATATTTATTTAAACCATAATAATATAAAGACTAAAATAACTAAGAGTGTTTTTGGATTAGAATTTTTTTTGAGAAAGCTTATTTTTTTCAAAAAGAATCGAGTTGTTTGCGAATAACGATGAGTAAAGTGGGGCAAATGTAAGATGTTGTCTAGTAAGTGGGAGACAAAAATAATATATTTTATTAGTGTAATGATTATTTTTTATTTGAATTATATATATTTATATGTATATATTGAATATTTATAGTAAGTGATTGAATTATTTATTTATTTTTTTGGCACATCACCATACATGAATAATAACATATCAGATTTATATCCAAATAAGTACAACTATTTTTTTGAATTTAAGTGAAATTTTTTTTAAAAATCTTAATCCAAAAACAACCTAATTTTTTTGAAAATCTTTGACGTCTTCAGCTCTCCGAAGTCCAAAAAGGCAAAATCTCACTTACATTTGCATTTCTCGAAGTTTGTCAGCGTCATTTGACCAAAGCAAAAAAATACAAAACCAGCTGGGCCTTTGGGGTCCACTTTTTTCTAAGGGCCGCACGGGTGTCTGAAGATCTATAACACGTGACAAATGGACCCACCTTGAGACCACGTGGGAATGCTCTGGCCAGTAATTCTCTGGGAACTCAATTTTTTAGGGCCCAAATAGTTTGTTGCATGCAATAGTCAGTCCTGGAGCCCATTGGTAAGCATGTATTTAGCGACCTATATCAAGGGCCCACATGAGGCCACCGCTCCAATAAAGTCTTTTTCCTTAATAAATAATCCGATAAGGATTTTCTATTGGCGTCGCTTAAAATGTCCTTTTTACCATACTATATACATTAACGGTGTGGCTGGGGGTGGGGTATGCGGCCATGGGCTCTGGCCTCTAGGTGGTCCAGTTTTTTTTTTTTTTTTTAATTTTTACTTAATTTCCGTTTCAACGGGCCACGGCCAAACCGAAAGTCGTAACCGTCACCGACGATGACCAGACAGCTGTCGAGGAAAGAGACTGGACGACACAGATGCGTCCGAACTTACGTGGAGGGACCCGCAGTAAAACGTGGCCACGTCACACTGACGTGAACCACAGGTGTCCTTACGCGCTTAGCCTTTAAAGTCGTAATCCCACGTGTCCTAAACCTCCCCCCTCGCCAAGATTTTCCTGGTGGGACCCCTCACCACGCTTCGCTAGTTTGGCAGTTTTTATTGTTACTTCCACTGCTTAAAATAGCAATTTATTAATCACCAATAAATAAATAAATAAATAAATAATAGCAATTTATTGTTTCGGAGGCTTCTGGTTTTTCGTTTTTCCTTTTTCTTTCAACCTTACGTTTCTCAATACGGTAGCAGGACGCGCCACGCTATACAAATTCTACTCATTTGGCAGTCTCTACATGTTTGTATAACTTTTTATTATTGTGGCAATATTAGACCCCATAAAAAAAAAAAAAAAAAAAAAAAATCTCAGACACGTTAGGATTGAAAATTAAGGGTGTGTTTGAATTTAATATTTAAAATGAAAAAAATTAATTTTATTTATTTTTAATAAAATTTGAAATGAATTTTGTATATAATTTTATTGAAAATAATTAGGTTGGTTAGTTAGTGTTGAATGATCTTGTTGATAACAATTGACACAATTAAATTTTGTGTGTGAATTTAAATTCAATTTTTTTTTGGTATGGTTTCATATTTGTGTCAAATTTAATCCGTATAATTATTTTAATTTAATTTGTGATGTGGTAAAAAAGTCAAACCACTTTATACCAGAAAGATGACGAGATTGACCTTAGACCTCCTTTAATAATGATCTCCCTTCTCCCAGAAATCAAGAGAGGCTTTACCCTCGTTTTCACCTCCGATGATAAAGTCAGTAACTTATATAAAGTAAGAAGATAAAAAACTTATGAAAAGTATAAAGAGAGGGAGAGTAGATTATCTGATAAGAAGCCAAAAAACCTCTTTCTCTGAAGGTGAGGTTTTTCTTTTATATGTGAGTTGGGGTATGCCTCGTGATCCGCATGCGTTTGACAAGTATTCGAGAGTGCTTCTTTGATTTAATGCCATGAGTCCAAGTGTCTAGTTGATGGATTCCAAATTGGTATTAAAACTAGAACAATTTTGCGTCACTCGATGGATGTCAGGTAGCGTGTGTCAGGCCCATCACATCAAGCTAATCGTACCAAACACACTCCCCCTTGCACGAATGATTCACACAAAGCTGGTTTATCACATCGGGCGGTCTCCACAGTTCGATAGTTGGTCTCCATAGCTTGCCGCAATGGATCGGGCTGTGTACTTTGCTTTACAGCGATGACCGCTGTGCTCCACAAAGCTTGAAAGGGTTATATTAATAGGGATATTATACTTGTAATTTTTTATCGTTAATTAGACTCCTCGTTTAATATAATTGTCACTCCTAATTTTTAGTTAAGTCTTTAATTTAATAATTGCATTTAATATAAAGATTGTTTTCTAACCAAGAAAACTAAAAAATGGTTTGAATCAACTGTTTATTTTAAGATAAAAGGTACTTGTCATATTTAATATAATTTAGGAGAGAAAATTTTAAAAAAGATAAAATTAATATTTTTTATTATTATTTTAAAAGGTTATAAATTTGAGTTAGAGATTCAAAAAAGAAAAAAAAAGTGATCCGAGCGGTAAGAAATAACGGGTGAAAAAGCAGAAGCTGCGGTGGGGAAAATGGGCGGCTGTTGTCTTGCGGTAACACGCACGCGTGCTTTAAACGTGGTCAAATCGCGTATCTGATGCGTTGAAAAATAGCCAAGGAAAAGGCAGTTTCCGGTTTCAACAACCCAAAAAGAAACAACCATTATTAGGGTGCTGCTCCTCAATTAGCGTTCGTTTATTTTCAATCTTTTTAAATTTTATTATTATTTTTTTAATGTTTTTGCCTTCTTGAGCACGTCTTGCTCCCTTCTCCACCCAATATATATTTCCCTTCCCTTGATCGGCTGCTCCTTTTTTTTCTCTTCCCTTTCCTCTGCTTTCACTTCCCTCTTACTCTTCTTTTGCGAAAATTCTCTTCTCTACTCTCGGTATTCTACGAGATATATACGTACAAATCTTGTGTGTATAGATAGAGAAGAAATCCCCAGTTACGACTTTCTATATCTGGTATTATATTTGGATATTCCTCCGTCGTTCTTTACAATCTTTTTTTCCTTTTTCGAGGCCTTCTGGTGTTCTTGCAGCTTTTTCTCTTAAAGAAAAAAAGAAACCAAAAAAAAAAAAAAAGGTGCGGATGACGTCCTCCCTCTGTTCTTCTTTCTATTTTAGCTTCGTCTTCGTGCTGATACATGGGTTCTAAAAATGATAGCCTTTTTAATTTTTAATTTTTTTTTTCTTACTGCTTTTCTGGGTTGAGTTAACGTCGTACTTTCTTGATTTTTCTTGTTTCTTGAAGGGCAATAGATCTTGCATTGGCAACATTTCTGTCGTTGGCACGGTTTTTCCCTACGTTTCGGTGTAATCGTTGTTTATCAGGTATGCTTTCTCATTTTTTTTTTCCCTCTTCTGTGCTTTCATTTATACAATAATGGGATGCAGGGTTTCTTGGTTATAATTCCAAAAAATCTAGAAAAAAAAGAAGCTTTATGTAAATGGAATCCTTTTTCAGGAGCTTAATCTTTTCTAATCTGAGAAAATTGACACCTCCTGTTGCGGTGAATAATAGCTCCCAAACTCTTTTCGGTAGAAAAATCTTGCACGGTAAAATGGAGAATTGGTCTACACACTACTATTCATAATTCGTGCGGCGTGTTTGAAAACGTGGATATCTTTTTTCCTTCCTTTTGTGAAATATTGACTCAGGTATTCCTTCCTTCCTTCCATGGTTGATGAGTTCTAGTCATGTCCATTTTCTCTCCAAGCAGCCAGTCAAATACCCGAAATTTCGTTGAAATGTGTCTATTCTGGAGCTGCATTTGAATGAGTTGACGTGATGTGTTAAGCTTTTCCTATTATGATTTTGTTTTCAACCTTTATTTATTTATTTTCTGATTATTAACTCTGTATCTTTAGTCTTTACTACTTCGCGACAATAAGTGGCCAGTAAATCCATTCATCGTTTTCATAGTTCTCAACCACACAACTTGGAAAGGAAAATAGTTGACGTTTGGTTGCTTGCATTGTGATGTATTTGCTCAAATGTTTCTGAGTACTGGAATTTTACATTATTGGTTGCACTAGCTTAATTTCTCAATCTATTTACAGAAAGAAAGAAAATTCATTTATATATATATATCTGTGTGTGTGTGTGAGTGTTAAAGAATATCTGGTTATTTTCAATCGCTTAAATTCTCACTTGTGGTCACAATGGATCGATTGATAGCAACAACAGTATGGTGATATCTGAATGTTTTTTTGTCATTTTCTTTTCAATATCACAGTTTTGTTGCATTTTTTGAAAGTTGTTGTGCTGGGTCCATTTTTATTAATGCGTCCCACTCTTCATTGTTGGCCCATATTGTGTGGTTGCATATGCTGTTGTTTCCTCCCCATCCTCCCCTCCTCCCCCAGTTCTGGTCTTAAAAAAAAAAAAAATGTTATGTGGTTGTATAACATTTGTTGTTAGTATCACTATTCTGCTTTATATTGATCCCTGAGCTTGAATTCTTGATACACATTCAAGGTGGTTCTCAAAATGTTTGTATTGTGATTATCGTATGTAATTCTTGCTTACCTTGTTAACATTTTTCATTAGTGAATTCCTGTTTCAGTTTGCTTCTCCTTGTCTCATCTGGATCTCTGTAGTGAACAGAACTAAGCAAAAGTATGGGCCTTCACTCTTGTCTATATGTTATGAGATAGTGGGGCGAAGTATTCTTCCATTCTTTTCTCTGATCTTAGGTTATTAACGGGTTCAGCATATAGGAATAGTCATTAGTTTAGCTATTGTGTATCAGCAATCGCTTGATACAACTGCAAGTATATACATAGAATCTTGTACCTGTGGTATCAACTTGTGGTACCAACTACATAGGGATGCAGCATATTTATTTATGTCCGTAAACAGAGCAAAATTTGCTCTTATTATAGTCAGTTTTCTGCTTCACAGTCTTGTTATGAATAGATTGACCTGACAGTGATTGAAACTTCCCTAATATTTCCTGAATCTCTTGTTTTCAGTTTGCTGGTTCAGAGTTGTGTCTACATCTGTGGATAGGATGTACAGGTTCGTTTATCAAGTTGGCTAGTTAGAGTTGAATGTTCTGGTACATGCTTCTTTGACTTGGCTAGCTTACCATCTGTGCGTAATTTTCAGCTTTCAGTACTCTTCTGCTTGATGGACTGCACTCCAACCAGCAGTGACAAAGTAGCACTTAAGAAGTGGTTTTTCATTGACAAAAGAGTTGGCTGAAAGAGTTCATATTTTGGAATTGGAACAGACTTTCTGCTTACAACTCCACTAAGCTTGGCATAGTATTTCGAAGTTCTTTTCATCTATATCTTACACAAACAATGGACCTGAAATCAAATCACACATCCCCAGTTCTTGCTGATCCTGCACCAATGAATGAGTCAATGTTAGGCATCCACACTGGCCTATTGCCATACTCTGCCAGTGGCACAGCTTTTTCTTCATCCCTCTTCCTTACAATTCCAAGGAAAAGGCCTGGGATACTGGATGATGTCCGGTCTAGTGCCTGGTTAGATGCCATGAAGTCTTCATCTCCTACTCATCACAAGATAGCTAAAGATTCTGGCACTGAATCATCAAAAGATAGTGATATTGTCTACCGTAACTGGATGGTAATTTCCTGGTTTTGGTACTCCATGCCAATCAACATCCATCTTCTTCATCTTTTTATCAACTTCAGAGGTTTTGCTAAAATTTTCTCATTATGCAGATAAAGTATCCATCAGCACTTGCATCATTTGAGCAAATTACAAATCATGCAATGGGAAAAAAATTGGCACTGTTTTTGGATTATGACGGAACATTGTCACCAATTGTAGACAACCCAGACCTTGCCTTCATGTCGAAATCTGTAAGGATGTGTTTTTGTAAACGAGTAAATTCCTCTTTTGTAATTGACATAATTAGTTAATATATCAGATCCCTTTTCACTGAAAAAAAGGATTGTTTTATGATTTGTTTCCAGATGCGAGCTGCTGTGAGAAATGCTGCAAAATGTTTTCCAACAGCAATAATCAGTGGAAGAAGTCGCGATAAGGTAAGTAGAGACTGACTTCTTTAACCTTCTTTTCATGTTGTTCCAAGTTCCAAGCATTCTGTTGTTCATGCCATATCTTTCCAAAGTTCAAGCTTCTGATAGATTATGTTATGATGCAATTCTTTCAGGTGTATGAATTTGTAGGACTGACTGAACTCTATTACGCGGGTAGTCATGGGATGGACATCATGGGCCCTGTTCATCCTATTTCCAAGGACCAGACAAATTGCATCAGGTCCTATGACAAACAGGTAAATGATTTTGAGAACTCATCACAAGTTTCACTTCCTAATCTAGCAGCAAACAAGTAATTTTCCTCTTTGGTGATATGATGTAGGGTAAGGAAGTAAATTTGTTCCAGCCTGCCAGTGAATTCCTACCAATGATTGAAGAGGTGTGCACTTTTCTGTCCCTCCATGATATGCATGGATGTGCTGATGATGCAGAAACCAACTCTTTGTTCCTTTAGTTTATGCTAATTCAGTACTGTTGCGGGGGAAAAAGGAATCAGTATTCACCATTCTTTTTTCATGCTGGAACAGGTTCTTGCATCCCTAGTTGAGATAACTAAAGATATTGTTGGAGCAAAAGTCGAGAACAATAAGTTCTGTGTCTCTGTTCACTATCGCAATGTTGATGAGAAGGTAAGGGTTTTTATGAAGTCTTTCTTCTCTAATGCTAAAGACTGAGAACCCTTTTCTTTTTTAACCTTTCCTGAAATTATCTCGCAGTGTTGGAAAACAATTGGAGAATCTGTGACTGACTTACTGAAACAGTACCCTCGCCTGCGATTAACTCATGGTCGGAAGGTATCATTCTGTGTGCACTAGGCTTTTCAATTGTATAAGGCGTGAGGTTCTTATTTTCAATTGGATTCCTCTGCTTCTCTTTATGTTTTTTAGGTTTTAGAAATCCGACCTGTTCTTGACTGGGACAAGGGGAAAGCTGTAGAGTTTTTACTTGAATCAATTGGTGAGTGTACTGAAGTGTGTGTTGGTTGCACCTTTTACCTTTTTCAGACAACAGTTACTTTCTTTGTCATTTTATATATCGAAGTCTCTCTTATAATATTGTCTAAATTCAATAATAATAAAAGTAATTAAGCACAAACTGCTTGCCAATAATGATTGTAGGGTTAAGCAACTGTGACACTGTTATGCCCATATACATTGGAGATGATCGAACCGACGAAGACGCCTTCAAGGTAAAAATAATACCCCCACCTAAAGCAGATTTTTAACATTAGAGACACAACAATGTTTTGTGTTATAGTAAAGGAAAAAAAATAATACTAAATCAAAAGGGGAAAATTTTCAACAGGTTCTGAAAGAGCGAAATCAGGGTTATGGCATCTTGGTATCTTCTGTGCCTAAGGATAGCAATGCATTCTACTCCCTCAGGGATCCTTCAGAGGTAATAATAATAATAATAAGAAGAAGAAGAAGAACAAGTGAAGTCAATAATAACTGGGGTTGTATTTGATTTGATGAGTTTGTTGTATACATATATGTGCAGGTGATGGAGTTCCTAAAATGCTTGGTAATGTGGAAGAGAAATCATCAAGTGCCCTTTAAGTAACTGTTGGTGATTCATATATCCAATGAAGAGAATACAACATAATCACACACTAAAGAAGCATTAGTTATGGCTTATTTATTTATTTATTTTTTTACAAGAATAACCAAAACCAAAATTTAGGAGCAGAGGGTGTCTTGTCTAATGGGGTCAATTTATTATTATTGAGCAGAAGATGAGACAGGATTTGTAGACTGTTTCTGTTCATCACTCTCTCTGTAAATCCTCTTCCTTTTTTTTTTTTTTTCTTTTTCCCCCTTTTTTGTTTTTCGTTCCACCACAACCAACCACCATTCCCCCTCCCTCTCTCTGTATCTATATATATATATATATATATGTCTAGATGTTGCACCAGGGAATAGGGATGTCATTTCCATTTCAGTTGGGCTGTTTTCTCCATTTGTTCTCCATCCCCAAGGGAGGAGAAGAATATGTCAGAAACATTTATTCATTTTTTTTTTTTGTTTTTTCCTTCCATTAAATGGAAATTTTATTCTTTACGAGTATATATCTCTCTCTCTCTCCTTTGTCTTGCTTGCATTCCTCTGGTGTCCTGTTATGAAGCATTAATAGACTTCTCAACGTTTGTCAAGAATACCGTGACTTTCTCAGAGACTTGTGGATGTTCACGAGGAGAACTCTCCTGAAATCCATCCGCATCTCTGCCTCTGCCCTCTTTATGCATCCACGAACACAAACACGACTTAATATATGAGCGCCTTTGTGTTATTACCACATCCACATATATGAATCAAATGATTCGAAACCTAGAACATTCCTAACAGTTGGTAACAAAGAATTACCAATTGAATTACCTTTGATCTTTGTCTCTTACGACCGAATCATTCACTAAGCCAAATCAAATCAGGAAGATTTATCATTTTACATTTTTATACTTTTTCTGTCCACTTGAATTTTCGGTTTTAGGACACAACGTAGATGACGGTCCTGTTTCCATGTTTCCCAAGGAATAATACCTCGGAAGGAAAATTTGTTAATGAGTTTTTTTTTTTTTCTTTTCCCCCCTCTCAAGGTGTGTAAATTTTGTAATATGCGCTACTGTTTATTTAATTTATTTTAAAGTTCATTCAAAACAGCTCGGAAAAAAAAAAAAAGCCTAGGGAAGTTGGTAGTTGCGGTGGCAACGTCCATTCAAACAAATCACGTGATAAATGACCAATGTGGTTGGTCTGAACTTTCTACAAACTGAATTAATTGTTTTCCCTTCTTTTGGATATGAAATACAAAAAATATTGCTTTTTTTTTTTTTAAAAAAAAAAAATTTTAAAATAACACTGTATTTAAATTAAAAATATTTTTTAATTAGAATATATATTAACATTTTTATAATTTAATATTAAAAATTTATTTATTTTTTTAAATAAATAAAGTATAGAACAAGCATTGGTTGCTGATGTTATATGTCTTAAATACAATGTAATAGTTTATTTGAAATTTTAGCCTTATTATATTTTCCTTTTGTGCTTATTGGCCTTATTAAGGCAGTAATTTTGATAATAATAATTTCATTAAAGTCATATATTTCAATTAAACTAAAGAGGAAAAAAGTTTCAAAAAAAAAAAAAAAAAAAAAACCTTTTCTGCTCATTTATTTTATTTCACTTTTCCTTTTTTTTTTTTTTTAAATCTATTTTTGGAACCTCTTTTAAAATTAGATTAAAGACTTCCCACCTAAAATGTTGTACTTTTTTGCTTTCTAACTCGTGACCCTCTTCAAAGGTGATGCTACTATTATTAATTATTATACAAAATATATATTTCATAATTTCTTTTCACATTTAAATTATATATATATATATATATATATATAAGGATTATAATGAAATAAATAAATGGCTAGTTATGAATGAATTGGGAAGCGTTAATGGAGTGTGAGAAGAACTTCGTTTGCAATTTACAATTAATTTATGATAGAAATTATAAGATGACGTGTCGACACGTGGGCATATACTATAAAAAGCTGACTCAATATTTTAATTCAATTTTACCACCACCACACGGAATTCCCAATAAATAATAATACGACTACACAAAAAAAATCTTATCTAATTCAATAATTTTACGATTTGCATCAAATTTTTTTATTAATAAATAAATAAATAAAATTAAAATAAGGTCAAAGAAACTCCATGTGGTTTTGGGGAGTCCAACTTCACTGACTACCACCACGTCCCACGGCCACCGGTGAGTATTAAATATCAAATTAATATAGTATATAATTATTTTTACAAAATTCTTTAATTTCATCTTTTTATTTATTTTACTTTCTCAAATTTTTTTATTATTTATATTTAAGTCTCTTTTATATATATATACATAATATTTTTCATTTTAAAAATTTTAATTCCGATATATTATACACCTGATAAATACAAAATTTTGGACAAACAGGGACACGTCAATCATAACCCGGTCCCAGAAAAACTTGTGGACCCACCAATCCAATCATCTCTAAATATAAATACGACCAACTATGGTCTTCATTCTTGGCAACGCCCTTTTCCACGTTCTGGATTGGTGCCTCCTCCATCCAAAAAAATGGCTTCCAAATATTCATATGCACAACCACCAAATGATCTTGAACATCCCCTCACCCAACAGTCTCACGAGTGGGTCGAGTCTTCTACCTCAACTCACCGGCACCGCCGCCCCATTAAATCCGTCGTCGGCATTTTCCTATCCTCTCTATTTCTAGTCTCATTAGTTTTCTTCATCCTAATTAGACACGGACCGTCATCTTCAGAACCTCAACCTAACTTCAATGCCAGCAAAGCCGAATCTTTCCTCCAGTCGTCCACGGTTTCTCCACAGTCTCTTGTTGTTCCAACTTCAAGAAGGCCGTCTCAAGGAGTCTCCGAGAAGTCCTCCGGGCTTGTTTCCGATAAAAATATTTTCCCCTGGACCAATGCTATGTTATCTTGGCAGAAAACGGCTTACCACTTCCAACCGGAAAAGAATTGGATGAACGGTAGAGTTAAAAGGGAAAAAAAAAATGTTCAAAACTTTGTATTCTTGCCGATTGCTTTATACCCACTTTTTAGTGTGTGAAAAAAATAATATTCTCCGTGTACTGATTCAAGCTTTTTTTTTTGTCTGAACTTCCATGGCTGCAACTTCTCTTCTTTTTTTTTTGTCTTTTGTTGGCGAATCTGGTTGTTCCTGCTTCAGATCCTAATGGTACGTCTACTTACTCCCAAAAACCACAAAGCTCTGTTATCTTTAGCGTTAATTGTGAGAGTATAAATCTTGCTAAAAATGGAATGATAGGTGGTGCTAATTGTCGAACTTCTTCAGAACTGTAAAGACAGCTCATTTATGAAGCCAAAAAGAAAATGCCTTTCCCAGTAACAAGTTCAAGACTTCATATTTGACATGCATTACTGCTATTTTTTCATGGTCTTAAATTGGGTAGATGATGTGCGTATTTCCTGTTGGGATTTGATTGAGAATAATTCTTAAATCACTTTTTTTAGTCACTAATCCTTGAGATTTAGGTTGTTTTTGGATTGAAACTTAAGAAATTTTTTTTTTTTTTTTAAAAAAAAAAAAGAATTTGGTTGATTAAGAATAACGAAGCGTTAGGTAGGGCCAATGTAAGATATTTGTCTAATAAGTGAAAGATAAAATTATATATTTTATTAGTGTAATAATAATTTTTGTATTTGAATTATATATATTTATATGTATATATTGAATATTTATAGTAAGTGAGTGAATTATTTATTTATTTATTTTTGCTATCTCATCAGATATGAACAGTAACATGTTAAATTGATGTTCAAAATACAACTATTTTTTTTTTTTTAATTTGAATAAAATTTTTTAAAAAAATTTCAGTCCAAAAACAGTCTTAGAGACTGTGGGGTTTTAGATTAGGATGGGTGGGCGTTGGTGGGGCTAGCAACCTGGCATTAATTAATTCATTAATTAGTTTGCTCCATTACAAGTGTCTGAATGGATGAGGTAAAGTTGCAGGGTTATGGACCAATAATTAAACCCCATTTTTTCTTGGATCGACGAAACTGTCACGTTAACTGTTAATTGTGTTGAAAAAATCACAAAGAGTCGTGTTAATTTTTGCAAGAAATGAAAATGTTGACTTTATTCCGCGAAATTTGTTTTTCTTCTTCCTTCATCTTGAAATAGATTCAGCAGGGGATTTCGATTTTTTCATCTAATTGTGGACAACATAGTTACGTATAAGAATGTCAAAACTATTATCCTCTTTTGTCTTCAAAATCTGTCCTGTCTAAAAAATTAATCCAAATTATTATATTTTACATTAATAATAAAGTAATAATAGGGTTAGAACGAAAGAAAAAAAAAAAATGATTGTATTATTTTATTATTATTTGGATAATAAAAATATTAAGGTAAAAAAAAAAGATTTGGATGATATATAATGGTTTAATTTGATTGGTTGTTGAACTAAAAAAAGAAGTAAAGATACCACCGGAAGTCTTTTTTTTTTTTTTTTTTTGATAGTTGCTACTACCAGAAGTCTTGTTCACAAAAGAATAGATCAAATCTTACCTCTCAATTTAATTATTTGTTAAATAAAAATTATAATTATTGATTTTTTTTTTTTTTTATTAAACTACAAAGTGTTGAGAAATATATTTTAAATATTTTTATAAAATTATAAATATTAAATTAACATAAGATAATTATTTAAATTTTAAAATTTAATTAAATTAATATCATGTATCTTAATTTTATATCTTAAAAATCTGCTCAAATGCTAACATGTCTATCATGTTATGGCAGCTTTCTCCAACCCCGTTTCATTCCATTTTTAGGCATGCATTGGGTAATAATAATAAAGCTTATTGTCTTTAAAATTGACAAAAATAAGTAACTTATTTTGGGGTGTTTTTGAGTTTGAGTTTTTTTTTTTTGTTTTTTTTAAGTTGAGTTGAGTATATTGTCGAAAATAAGGAGTAAATTAGAGTCAATAAAAAAAATTGTTTAGTAAATAGAGTACAAAAATATTATATTTTATTTGTATAATGATGAATGTTGGTATAAAAAATAGTGTGATACGCTCATCTTCTCTCTTCTCTCCATTTTTGCCAAGTGAATAAACATGAATAATATTGTATCAGATGATGTTCAAACAAGTATATCACTTTTTTTTTTTTAAAATTTGAGTGAAAAATTAAAAAAAAAAAAAAAAAAGCTCCAATAAAAAAATGGCTTACTTTCCATTTCTTGAACTTGATTTAGTTTCCTTTTTTTTGGGACAATGTTATGTTACAGGGCCATTATATCACATGGGATGGTACCATCTCTTTTACCAGTACAATCCGGATTCAGCAATATGGGGCAACATAACATGGGGTCATGCTGTATCAAGGGACTTGATCCACTGGTTTCATCTGCCCTTAGCAATGGTCCCTGATCAATGGTATGACATTAATGGTGTCTGGACCGGCTCCGCCACCATCCTCCGCGACGGGCGGATTGTAATGCTTTACACGGGTGACACCGATGATCTAGTTCAGGTTCAGAATCTTGCTTACCCGGCCAACATCTCCGATCCTTTTCTGCTTGAGTGGGTCAAGTACTCGGGGAATCCCGTCCTGGTTCCTCCGCCAGGTATTGGTAAGAAGGACTTTAGAGATCCTACCACCGCATGGCTTAGCCCAGATGGAGATGGTGGTGGTGACAAGTGGTTGATTACTATCGGAACTAAGGTTAACAAGACGGGTTTGTCCCTCCTCTATGAAACTACCAATTTTACGAGTTTCAAACTCTTGAATGGACCTCTACATCAGGTTCCGGGTACGGGTATGTGGGAGTGTGTGGACTTCTTCCCGGTCTCGACATGGGACTCTAATGGGCTGGACACTTCCGCCAATGGACCTGAAATTAAGCACGTGCTTAAAGCGAGCCTAGATGACAACAAACAGGATTATTATGCACTGGGTACTTATGACCCGAAAAAGCACAAGTGGACACCTGACAATCCAGAACTTGATGTGGGCATCGGGTTGCGCTATGATTATGGAAACTATTATGCCTCCAAGACATTTTATGACCAGGACAAGAAAAGAAGAATCTTGTGGGGTTGGATTGGTGAGACTGATAGCGAAGCTGTTGATCTCTTAAAGGGCTGGGCATCTGTTCAGGTATGTATTGTGTACTTTTTCTTTCTTTCTTTCTTACCCTTCGTGTTCTCTTAATCCTGGACTTTGTTCTGTTGATAATGTTTTAGACCAAATGTGGATTGGTTTTGAGATATCCAGTGAAACCTAAACGATTCTTTCGAAACCAAAAAAAAAAAAAAAAATGGTGTTACTGGATATATATGGATCCCATTCCATTCACATTCACACCATGAATGTTCGTCGTGTATTGAAATGCTAGTTGTACAGTACTTAGCATTTGCCTGACAGAGCTTCTTGAATTATACAGACTATTCCAAGAACCGTGGTTTTTGATAAGAAGACGAGGACCCATTTGCTTCAGTGGCCAGTTGAGGAAGTAGAGAGCTTGAGGTATGGAAGCACTGAATTTGATAAGGTGAAGCTTGAACCAGGATCACTTGTGCCATTGGATACAGGCTCAGCTACTCAGGTCTGTTCCCTAATTCCAAACCAAAGCAGGCCAACTTTACATCTCTATGTTATATTGTTTATGTTAAGATAATGCTGGACTGATCATTCGCAATTTCCCTGCGCACGCAGTTGGACATTCTTGCAACATTTGATGTAGATAAAGAGACATTAGACTCGACAGTGGAAGCTGATGTGGACTATAACTGCACAACCGGTGGTGGTGCTGCTGGCCGAGGTGCCTTGGGACCGTTTGGCCTACTAGTTTTCGCGGATAAATCACTTTCAGAGCTAACCCCCATATACTTCTACATTGCCATAGGCACTGATGGGAGGACGGAGACTCACTTTTGCGCGGATGAGTCGAGGTTTGGTTCTTGTTGCTGGATGAGAGTATACATATATATTAATATCACATATACCCACAAAAAAAAAAAAAAAAAAAAAACTTGCATTGACCCTATATATGTGTGTGTGTGTGTGTGTGTTGGATGCAGGTCTTCATTGGCACCTGATGTTGGCAAAGTAGTTTATGGAAGCACAGTTCCTGTTGTTGATGGCGAAAATTTGAGAATGAGAGTATTGGTAATGTGAAAGATTCAATCTCTTCAAAATTAAATCAACTTCAAAATCGAGATATATATGCTAAAAAGTAGTACAAATAACGTGCAGGCTGATCATTCCATAGTGGAGAGCTTTGCTCAGGGAGGAAGAACAGTAATTACTTCCCGAGTTTATCCAACAAAAGCAGTATACGGTGCAACACGTTTATATTTCTTCAACAATGCCACGGGGATAAGTGTGACGGCATCGGCAAAGATTTGGCACATGAAATCTGCCAACATTTAGTAAATTGATGGCCCGAAATTTAATACAAAATTTGTAACAATTTATTCCTTGATTAATTCATGGTTTGCTTGTCCTGCTGCTCTCACATCTCAGAGCCAGGAATCATTGTGTAATTTTGCATGATTTTTTTTTGTGATGCTGGTATATTTTTTATAGAATTGCAAATACTGTCAGCCTTACCGGCACCAATTAATATTGATTTTGATTGTTGTACTCTCTTTTTCCTTCCAATTTGATTATAGAAATATAATTTTGTTATGGCAGTGATCAAGCTATTTCTAGACCAAGTTTTGTTTATTATAATTTGAATACGATTTAAGTTATATTGTTTAATTAAAATCTTATATCGCTACTGAAACGCAGATGCTACAAGTAGTACATTTCGTGTTTTTTTTTAGGGTACTTATCGTTGACAGTAATGACTAATCTTTTTTGCTGCGGGTGTTTTTTCATTAGAGATAAATAGTTGACCATGAGATGTGTTTCATTTCTATAAGCGGGATTTGAACTCTTAACCTCATGGTTGAAAAATGAGGTGAGCAACCACCATGTCACATATAGGAATGGCAATTAAAACCATACCCGTATACCGACCCCGTTTTGATCGGGGAATCCCCGCTTTGACCGGGTTCGGGGATGGGGACGGTGATTCCCCGAAAC
>JAXGGT010000001.1:6289531-6300076 GCA_035583425.1 Marsdenia floribunda
TCACTCATAAAAAATTCAATTGGTAAATAAATTAACACATTCATAATTTAATATAGTAATGAATTTACCTTTTTTTTTTTTTTAGACTTGAAATTTTATTTAAAGAAAAAATTTTCTTGATACTGACATAGAACCTCCGGAACTATTGATTGCTAAGTTATGTAGTCAAAGATGTATTATTTAAAGAACGACACTTTTTCCACACTAAAAACGCTAGAAAAAAGGGGATGCTTGCTGTGCATTGGAGCCCAAATATCAAATGATATGCAACCAATAAAATATTTTGTTTAAGCTGATCCAGTTGCTTCTCATCCTTTGACCAATCCTGGAATTGCTTATCATTGCTATCCCCGGCCCCTTTTTCTTTAGGAAACCGGAAAATCATCTTTTCCCGCTTAAATTCCTAAAGTGGAGCAATTTGTAATAATAATGTCTTCTTGGCCGGAAGTGTCTCAGGATACCACTGTAAAAAAAAAAAAAAAAGTCTTAATATTTTTTAACATTTTTTTTTGATTTTCTTGTATTAATTATTACATGCTCAATATCTTAAATTAATTAAAAAAAAAAGAGATTATTATTTTTATTTGTTATATATCTTTACATTAAACAATGTAATTCATCAGTAAATAGTTTGAACTTTGAAGATGATTGATAGATAGAGAAAATGAACAAACATGTTAACTAATTTCATGCCTAAGAGTATTCATTTCAAATTATATATATATATATATATATATATTTAAAATCTGTTTTATTTCTAAAATTATCATATTTTTAAGGCTTGAGGGAAATTTTTTAAAAAATAATATATACACTGAAAAACTCTTTCTTTTCAAATAGCAAATGATTAGTAAGATTTTCTTCTACAAAAAATGGTGTACATAGAATTGCAGGAAAAGGTAATCAAACGAAGCAAAAAAGGGAGGAAGCACTGAGGAAGGGAAGTATGATTGTCGGCGGATGGCTACCCAGGAGAGGAACATCATCAATAACTCTTATCACCATTCGCAGTCTCCTTCAATGGGCATGCTCTCTCTCTCTCTCTCTCCTCACTCACTCAAATTAGTTGTCAAAGAACCGAACTTTTGGTTTAGCCTGAAAGAGGTTACTGCTTAAAATTAACTTTGATGCATGGGCTATATGTATAAAAAACAAAGAAAAACAACGGTTTTGGAATAGGGTTTTGGTTTGGACAGACAGGTTCCTTCCCTAAAGATATCACAATCAATCTCTATTATGAGTGATTCCAATTTTTTTTTTGGGAGTGGTGGTGGGGCGGGGGGGGGGGCGGGGGAGGGAGGGAAGGACACAATTTATTAGGAATAACATCACATGTGCATGAGTGATTCCAGGGGAGTGTTTAATGATGTTAACTTCTTCTCTACACAAGATTTTCCAAGCCATTAATCATAGCTCACAGTATACTAGTACTCCACATTTCTTGCCCATGGGGTTGATCTGTTGGATGGATGCTGGTCTATATATGATCCCTTTGACTATTGTTTGTCCATTTATTGTTTTGGATTATGTATGGTTTTTGAGGTTTAATTAAGGGAGGACTTTTGTTTGCACGGTCATTTTAATTTATGTCCAAAAAATGCATAAGCATTGACTTGGAAAAAACCTTTTTTCCTCTTAGGATACCATTTCAGTAATCAACTGCGAAAATCTCTACCTTCATCATCATCGTCATCATCATATATTCTTCCGACGATTCAGTAAATGAGTTGAAAACACGCAATAATCTATTCCCTTCTGCTTTTAGAATTAATTCTCAACACTCCCTATGTTTAATTAATTCTACGTAAGCTATTCTTTTTTCCTTCTTCTTCTTCTTCTTCTTCTTCTTCTTCTTCTAGATATATAAAAAGGGTGTAATTCAATTCAATAGACAGTACTACTCAAAACCTTAAATCCATACTTAGATTCTGCTTATTTATATATATAAAACATCCTCTTCGAGAATATATCTCTTCCTTGAATATTCTTCATTTGGTAACTTTCATGTCTATTGTTCATCAGACTTATAGCAAAAGATGCATGGCTTGCTAGCTTCATCCTTCTGCTCAAGATATATTTTCAGAAAGCTTGCACACCACCGCGATATATATAATGCTGGTAACTCTCTTATTTTGTTTGAAAACTCGCCTTTGATATAATTCTCATCGTTATAAATGTTTTTTTTTTAATATTTTACAACAAAAGTCGTCTTTTCTTGAAAATTTCCCTAAATTCCTATGGGTATTATATATATATACACATGGAATATTCGTATATATTGTTATTGACTTAATTAATTCCTTTCTTCCATGCAATATTATGATATATATATATATAACTCTTCAATATCTGAAATTTCCAAAAATTCCCTACTGAAAAGTAGGTATATATATTAGATATGATTTTAGTTTTTAGTTTTTACTAATTGTCTAGTACTACTTACTTTTACTAACAACTATATATATATATATTAGTTTTTCTGAGATATTTTGAAGTTCTAAGTCTAAAGGGGTGTAATATATATGTATATAAATATTGCTTTGATCTGTGTCTTGGCGGGTAAGGTTCTTCTTTAACAATTGTGTGTAAAGTAGAAAGAGCTCTCCTTCCTTAAAGTTATTAAATGCAGTGCAAGAAAAGTCTAGAGACTTCAAAGTAACGTTTCGCTGATAATTAATGGACCACACACAACACAAGGCAAAGGAAAAAAAAAAAAACAAAAAAAAGAAGGATTCTTAATTTGCAGAAACAAAGCTAGCTAATCTGCAAGCATTTCATTTTGTTTCCAGATCCATTTTTGATTTGGTCTCACCCCCCTTTTTTTTTTTTTCCCCTTAATATATAAATTTCTATTACTCTATAAACAATTATTAATTGTCGTTTGGGATGGGGGATTTTTTTTTTTGAACTGTCTTTTAAAGTCACAAACAGTAATAATGGAAGAAAAAAAAATGTTGGCAAGATAGCAAATGGACTGAGAAGTAAATTAAGGAATATTGTACATTAATGTTATTAAAGAAGCTCAAGTCATGAAAGGATCATGGAACCTATATAGTATATTTACAAATGCAAATAAAACCTGATCAGGTCCACCTCCTAAACTGTTCCTGCATGCGGGTTATCTGAACATAATAATTAAACCAAATGTCGGGTAAATGCTACAACCTTCGAACATGTCTGATCTGTGATCAATGCTTTCTACTCCATACTATAAGAATAAATTGTTTTCATTAATTAACCCATAATTTTTTTTTTTTTTTTTAAAAAACTAAGACATTGTACATCCACAGTACTCTTAATGTATATATAGTTAAAGTTCAAGTACGTAGCATTAGTTTTATTATTTACATAAATATTCTAATTAACAACTGACCTCCCTGTTCCTTCAAACTTTTAAAAACTTCCTATATATATATAGAGTTTATATATACTGTATACTGAATCAGTGATTGTGTGGTTTTGCCTTTATCTGCAGGTTTCACTTCCACAAATCAATTTGACAACTCGAGGACGATGTTGAGGCATTTTCGGGTGCTATTTCTTGCTTTTCCAAGTTCTTGACCATCGCGTCCGTATCATCTGAAGCATGGAAGTTGTTTGTCCCGTTCGAGTAGTCATTTTCCTTGGACACTACTTCTTCCTGGCTGAGTTGGGACGCGACGAATTTGTCAAGAACTCGCCAGTCGGTGACTCCATGCTCATTATTATTGTTCATATCAATATTATTTGTATACACTGAATGAAGGGCATTATAATGGTCTTGGGATTGATTATGTTGTTGCATGAGTGCCGATGACTGCAAACCTCTTCCAAATGCAGGCACAGAGTTGCAGCTGTTCATCATCCCAACTTGTGCTTGTAGCATTTTTGGAGTGCTCTCAAGAAGAGGGAGTTGAAGGAAGTGGTCTTGTGGAATTTGATTATAGTGAAGATCTATCTCCTTCTTGCAAGTGTAAGGATAATGGTAATGGTAAGTCAAAGTTGAACGACTAGAGTGTTGCCTTGATGGTGAGTCCATATCGGGCATGAATGATACCTGATCATCGTACCATATGGGAGACCCGCTCTCATGACTAACTTTCCTCAAGGTGGCCATTCTTTTCTTGAACACTCTACAAACAACCCAGCCTTCTTCCTGCTTTAAGATCAAAATTAATTATTGGATTAGCATTGCAGCTTATATATATATATATATATATTAATGAAGTTTAAAAGATTCTGAAATCATCATATATATATATATTCAACTCGCCTGAGGAGCTCCATTTTCATCTGTTTCAAGTCGATATTCATGCATAATCCAATCAGATTTTTGACCATTTGGAGCTCGCCCTTTATAAAATACAAGAGTCTTTCTCATGCCAATCAGGTCGTGCTTAGCATAGATAGCCTTATCTCGTCCCGTAGCCTTCCAGAATCCTGCAGCCGTTGCCCTATTTGTGCGCGTTCCAGTTGGATACTTTTTGTCTTTATGGCTAAAGAAGTACCACTCGTTCTGCTCTTCTGTTCCTATTCTGCATAGCTCTATTTCAAAGTAATCCACAACAACAAACAACAACCATATATATACATGAGATATAAATATATATATATATAGCGAATGCTCTACGTTTTTCTACGTACGGTTTCAGAAGAAATGAGGAGATTAAACTACCTTGGAGATCCCATGGTTCAATCTTGTAAAGATCAACGTCTTTGATGACATCTAGGTCGATTCGTCTAGAATTAACCTTCTTCCTCAGGTAATAATCAACCAGTTCTTCATCAGTGGGGTGGAAGCGAAATCCAGGAGGAACATGTGAAAAGGTATTCATTGCTCCTCCGATCCTCCACCTCAAAATTAACTCTGCATGCCTCATATAGAGTTATGAATTTTTTTTAATTAGATACATGCATATAGAAGAAAAATTATATATATAAATACCCTCTTTACTAAAGTATATAATGCAACTGATCATGCACAGAAATATGCTATTATTCAAGTGGAAGTCACTGCATACATGCTCATATAGAATTCAAGCTTCTGAATTTAATTGAACCAATATCAGATTTACAATCTTTTTTTTTTTTCTTCTTCACCGCGTTAATTCAATGCAACAGTACTGTATGTATATATACAGGCAAAGAAGGAATGAATTACTAATATAATCCACATAAATAGTTACACAAGGGCAAACATCCTATACCTACCGTGTGTATATATATATAAAAGATAGATCACATGTTTTAAAATATTTCTTGTGGAAATTTATTTCTCTGTTCTTGGAGTAACTGAAAAGATTAAGATGATCAACTATGGGTAACAATTCATACATGTACGAGATATGCAAATTAACCTGGTGTGGCAAATTAAAGAACTAGAATCATGCTGTATCAAATATATTTTTTCTGATCAGATCATTAGTTTAAGGTCACCTGTGTATATGCATGCCGGAGGTATTTATGGCTAAAAAATTCAAGTTCAGGTCGACGTCCCAAGATTTGGTTCTTTTGGCAATGAACTGAACATGATATGTAGTAGAAGATGAGATAGATATGTATGTATGTGTATATATGCCACTTTATGAATGCTTTTTTTTTTTTGTTAAATCAATTTCTAGTCGTCAGTTTCACACAAAAAGGACGTCCTGATACCATGTTAAAATTATTGTATGCTGTAAAAGCTTAAACAGATATAGAAGGGAAGATATTTAACTACTTCACAATGTTTTACACATATACTAACACATTCTGGAAGTTATATCCTTGATGACTATATATATATAGGGGAACGGTTACAAAATTATGTTGTTCAAAGGAGAAGCATATATTATCCACTGAGATCTTTTTGCTTATACTCATATTTATTTTTAATTTTTTTTTTTAAAGAGAAAAATTATTTCCTGAAGAAAGTTATAATGGAATTAGTATTAATGGCATATTATAGAATCAGCTCATTTCAAAATTAGAGCTGTTATATATAGTGGGCAATTAAACTAAATAGTTCAAATTAAAGAACTGTTTATGGTATAACTTTTAGCCTATTTTCATTCTAAAAAATAAAGTTGATAAATATGTATATTCTTGTGTCAAATAAATGTATCAATTGGATGTAATGTTGTAAATCTAGATCATCAACTCCATTAGAAAAGCAGGATGCATGCTCATTCCCTTTTCCTTCTTCTATATATATATACACAAATTTTTTTTTTTTTTTTTTGGGGGGTGGGGCGTGGGGGTGTGTGTGTTTGGGGGGGTGTTGGTGTTGGTGGTGGTTGAGATTGGGGAGTTCATTAACCTTAATACCTTACATTTTGATAATGTTTGTCCTAACTCTTTTTCACTTCTCATCTTTTGTTGTTAATGTATGAATATATATATATATATATATAGACACACACACACACACCAGTTATGGCTCTAATGTCTTTCCAGTATTAATTAACAAAATGAAATAATTGATGAAATAATTTGGTTCTACCCTGATTGGATGATCTTTATAATCAAATTTTCCATAAAGAAACTGTAAAAAGATAATGCAGTTCAATTTGTAGTATTGATTAATTAATTTTCTTTTTTTTTCCTTTTTTGCCTTAAACTTGAAAACGTGTTCATTTTGTCAAGTAATGTAATTCCGTCTCTAATATTCTCAGTAATTCAAGGGGGAGGATAAGAGAGAGAGAGAGAGAGAGAGAGAGAGAGAGCCAAAAAATGGTTATGGAAAATAATGCTATGAGCAAAGGCATGCATGTCATCATGAAATATTCAACTAGATGAACCAACCAAAAAATGGATCTGCATACAGATTAACCCACGCCAATCCGGTGGGACAAAAATCATACAACACAAACTTTTTGGTTGATTTTTGCTTCAAAAATCCACAAAAAAAAAAAAAGAAATAAAAGGAAGGGGGCAAAATTGGACATTACTCAAATCTGCAACCAGTAATCATGCATTACCTATATATTTATGCTGGTAATGAAGAAAAACTAGGAATAGTTGGTCATTATATATGTAATAATTTGACATGTGAAATTACTATTTTCATCCTACTATATATATGCATATATATGTAGTTGATTGCCATAAGAAATCATAACAAGCATTCATTTCCTATGCTATTAAAAAGTTTCAGATAATTTGAAAAAAAAAAAAAAAAAGGGTTTTCATATAAAATACGAAGACACCATCGAACTACTGAAGATGAAATCATACAGAAATCCAACACCTTAAACCTTATATCTAGCTATATAGGATGTAGTTTTCCAAACCCTACTTTCAGGCTCTCCCCTCCTGAATCTAAATTGATTTCCTCAAAAGCAAGAGAAAAATCAGAATTTCACAAAGAACTGAAGTTGGAAAAACATGCATATCTTAGAGAAATATGACAGGACTGATTTTTTGCAATGTATTACAGAATACTTCAACTACCGTGGGTAATTTCAAAAATCAAGAACAATAACCCCCACGGAGAAAAATGTGGGTTTAATTTGAAATATTCATTCATTATATTCAATGGATAAAATTAATAGCGTAAAAGATTAAAGACATGGCATCGATAACATCGGAGAGAGAGAGAGAGAGATGGTTAACAGATCAAGAAAAAAACCAAGGATCGAACCTTAATTAATTAGCTTCTCTATATATTATATCCACTTCCACAGATCTGGGGGCGCCGAAGCAATCTCCAGGAATATATGCTTGAAGTTGAATGAAGAAAGAATACGAGAGTAGACGAAGAAGCGTGTACACCAAGATTTGCTCCAGAGCTAGAGGTACCTCGGAAACCAGACAAGAAAATGACAAAAACAAGAACCAGACAGAAGAACAGAAATGTAGAAAGAAAGAAGGTGTTATATCCTTTGGGAACTTGAACACCCTTAACACAGTTGTTGACCTAATTTCCGAAACTACTCAAGGCAGCAGAAGTTGTCGAGTTGTCGGTTGCAGGTTCAAATCCCGAGGTAGAAGCTAAGGACAAAAAGAGAAGATAGATAGCTAGGGAATATTTGAGGAATGGAATGGAATGGAAGATTGGAGAACTAATAGAGTAATATATAAAAAGACCCTCCCAAGTTAAGAAAGTAAGAGAGAGAGAGAGAGAGAAAAAAAACCCTAATGATGAAAGATAATGTAAGTTGCTTATTTATTTTATTTTTAATTTTTATCTGATCATGCTTTCGTTTTCCTTCACTGTCCACAGTGAGCTGAATTGCTGGGAAAGTTTTTGGGTTCGAGAAAAGGTGGCGCAAAATGGGCACTGGTACACCACCCCATGGAGCTGGAAGAGAAGCCAGCGTGTGGGGAACTGCCATCTCTGCCACCCGCAACCGATAGAGACTCTAAAGAAATTTCCTCCTCGATATGTTATAGGTTACCATTCTTATTATTAGATGCAGAAGAATATGATGTAATTAATTAAAAATAAGATATATAAATGTACCTCTTAATTAATTATTATTATTATTATTATTTTTTAAAGAGAGAGAGAAAGGTATCAAGAGATTTTTGTTCATCCTGCAGTAGGTTGATGATTTTGAATTTAATATTTATATAATTAATTTTAAAAATAAAAATAAATTTCAAGGAAATATATATATATATATATATATATATATGGGTGAAGAAATCAACTCGAAACCTTTAGGAAAGAAAGGTCGATCGATCGATCGGGTGATGACTTAATGAAACAGTAGCGTTTAGCTCCGGGTAGCTGGAAAAAGTGAAACCTGAGTGTCAAAATGGGGGTAAGGATGGCCCGATCGAATGGTCCCAGCCAAGGCATTAGCCGTCCCTACCATTTCATGGGTTTGTTCATTCACTACCGAAGAGATTATGGGACCGCATTGATTTGCAGTTGATGGATATATATAAATATTAGTCATATGTACAAATTTTTTAATAACATGCATGAATATATGATAAAAATAAAAATAAAAAAAAAATATATATATATATATAATTTAAAAAATATATACATAAATTATTTAATTATTTTATTTTCGACTCTTGGTTCTATATATTATATTCATTCTTAGAGTTAAAATCCCAATTTTAATTGTATATCGTGATATATATATATATATATATATATTACTTATTTTCCGATAAGATTTTACAGATTTTTTTTTTAAAAAAAAAAAAAATCAAAATTTATAATATATTTTTTTGATTGAAAATATTACAATATGTTTTTATTTATTTTTATAAAAAAAGAATTGATATCTTTGAAATGTATATATGTATATGAGTTCTTTTCCGCTGGCAGTGGTGGCTCTGGGTCTATATATATATATATATATATTTGTTTAGTGAGCGGAAAGGAGATAGGAATAGGATAATTAGTGCTAGTAGTAATAAAAAAGTCTTGCACTTATAACGGGGTTGCTAGTGATTAATTATTGCAGTAATTAATTTTGTCTCATCTAAATTAATTCTAGTGGTGGCTAGTAAGTTTGTTACTACTAACTGCTTTAATTATATCTTCCAATGATGCTCTCTATATTTGAGTACTTACACCTACATATATATATATATATATATATATAGGCTTTTTTTTTTTTTTGCCCCCCTTGTCTTACAATTATATACTTATTTAAATACAAATGAGAATGTAAAATACTTTTCGTATAATATATATATAGATATACATAATTCAAAGATTGATATTGAAGATTTAGGTGGTGTTTGGACTAACTTTTATTTTGAGTTGAGTGAATTTATTTTAAATTGAGTAAATTTTATTGCGCAAAACGAGAAATTACTTTTTGAGAGTGAAAAAATTGTCTAATAAATATGTGCAAAAATTAGTGTGAGACCATTTTTGAAAGAGAGAGATTGGAAAATATAGAGCCCTTTGGTTGTAAGTTGAGAGACAAAAAAGAAAAAAATTATTTCTTGTCCAAACAAAAAGACCTAACTTATTTTAAAAATAACCCACTTAACTCAAAATTAAAATTAGTCCAAACACACCCTTAATTGTTAATCTTACATTTATGATCATAAGAGAAAAATATACAACCTTATGAATATATATATATATATATATATATATATATATGTTGCCCCTTCCTCTTGTGGAATACACTTCCTTACCACCACCGACTGTCATCATTATAATACATTTCCTTACCTCTATATGATATATCATCATCATTTAATTTTTTTTTTTTTCCTCCTCAAAGAAAAGTGGTAAAAAAGAAAAAAAAAAAAAAAAAAAAAAAGAAGAATTCAATTTACACGACTTTATGGACTTCAAATGGACTATTGAAGCATATCTAAGTATGTATTAAAAAGCTTTATATTATTATATATGTAAAAATATTTTTAAAATAGGTTAAAAAAAAAAAAAAAAAAGAAAGAAAAATACTTTAATTTTATTCATATATAAAATTTACTTTGAGGTTATTGAGATGGTTAGAATTAAGACACTTATATTTTTATCGAATACAAAAAATATCCTAACATATATTCAACTTAAAAGATTCTTAATAGGCTTTTTTTTAGTGATTCATACTCAATTTTTATATATATAATATTGACCATTATATTATTTTATTTTCATCT
>JAXGGT010000001.1:6311891-6327882 GCA_035583425.1 Marsdenia floribunda
GGTGCTCTCGGTGTAGGGGAAGAAGGGTAAGTTGCTAAAGAAGAAAAAGAGATTTGGGGAAAACAGGATGATTAATTTGAGGAGAGATATGAAGGGACGTGTACAAGGAAACTGAGCAGACGACCGAGATTTGTGAAACCAGTTAAAATTTTAGCTACCGAATATTTCGGTCGTAAATTTAACTTTTTCTTGTAGTGTTAGTATTTTAGGATTTAGGGTTTGCTTAGGGTTTATGGTTTATGGTTTAGGGTTTAGGGTTTAGGGTTTGGGGTTTTATGGTTTAGGGTTTAGTGTTTAGTGTTTAGGGTTTATGATTTAGGATTTAGGATTTAGGGTTTAGGGATTATGGTTTAGGGTATAGGGTTTAGGATTTAGTGTTTGGGGTTTTAGGATTTGGGGTTTAGGGTTTAGTGTTTAGGGTTTATGGTTCAAAGTTCAGGATTTAGGGTTAATGGTTTAGTGTTTAGGGTTTAGGGTTAATGTGGATATGGTTTAATAGTGCTGCTCATAGTTAATACTCATTGAAGATACTCTGTGCACTAAGGAAAATTTTATGAGTTATAGTTTGTCTTATTCCTCCCATGTTCAAATTATTTTTCAATGAAGCTCTTGGTTTTAGCTAGTTGTGAATGCTACGTCAAACATTATTTATAAGAGTTAAGGTTTGAGGCTACCGAACATATTTTGAATTTTAATTGAAAAAGTGACTTCAACTGGATTAGTCTATTAAGAATTAGTTTTTAATATCTTTTTTTTCCTTTGAATTTTTATATAATTTTATTATTATATGACCTTATTTTAATTTATTTTTTTATTAATTATTATTAAAATGAGTTTTCATCCTAATTTCTTTAATTGACAACTATTTGATGAAAGAAGAAAAGGAGAGGTCCATTTTGATTTCCTTGTCTCCTTAATAATTTTTATTTTCACGTCTTATCCACTGTCGACAACAGTGACTAATCTCTTTCGTTGCGAGTGCTCTTCCATTAGAAGTAAACAACTGGCCATGAGATGTGTTCTATTCTCATGGACGGAATTCGAACTCCTAATCTCATAATTAAAAGACAAGGTGAACAACCACCACGCGACACCTCATGGTTTGAGCTTTTTTTTTTTTTACTTCCTCATATTTAAGCCGTCGATCTACTTTAAATAAAGGGAAAATAGCTGGTTTAGTTCCAATATTATTTTCAAATAGCCGGTTCAGTCCCTAAATTTTATTGTTGGCCAAATTCGATCCTCAATTAATTTTTCACTTTCTAATTAAGTCCCTTAGCAGGTTTTTGATTAAAAAATATATAATTTATTTAAAAATGAAAAGGGTAAAATTGGAAATAGAAATAATATATTTGTTGAAATTCATGGGTATCTTCAAGTGGAAGCCATCGAAGGTAGACGTAGAGGTGTTTGTTGCACATGGAATCAGTTTTCGTGGGTGCAACCATTGTCAGTGGGAAGGAAATTCATGAGAGCGAGGATTTTTTGTACATGAGAGGAAAATATGAAAGAATTCAAGGGTCCTCAAACTCTGAATCGAGCATCGACCGCAAACGAAGGATGGCCAGGCCTTGGTTCCGAAAGAGTTTTAGTGTTAATTACTTTGTTGTTGCCTCAGTCGCCGGCAGGGCTTGAGAGATGGAATAGATAGGGCCCCACAATTTTGAAATTTGCTGTTGGGGAATTCACACGATAGGGAACGAGGAATTCTCAACGAAAAAAGTGCTCCCTACGCAGACTAAAAGTGCTCTCTGAACCGTGCTGGATAGTCGCCAAAAAAGGGTTGTCCAATCAAAAGTCCGATTCCTTCGCAAAGACATCCATTGAATGCTTACGTATTAGGCAATCATCCTAGACCTGCTTACACATCCCCTTCCTTACCCACAGAACGAACCAACTCGCTCTCGGGTTTAGGGAACGAAGACAGGATACACTCTTGGAACTTCAGCTGGATTTGCCCTGACAGGCCGATCCCCACCCGTCTGATTGGGCTTCACTCATATCTCTAGGTCTCTTTCTTTCAAGATGAAGGGCACCGGGCCATAGTAGTTATTCCTCTTCTTCTGATTCTATTGTGTTTTTGCTTTGTCGAGAAATTTACTGTGTTGCTTCTTCTTTTTTTTTTCTTTTTTTTTTTTTCCGTTTTCTTCATCTCGAAATTCATTTTTCTCTAGAAGTATAAATTTTGTTAAATCAGAGGCATTTTAATTCTGTTATGGGACTTTGGCAACTATTTTGCTTCCCATAGAAGTCAATGTTTGCCATCTTTAAGGATTGTGTTTCTATATATATGGCGACGATTGATTTCCTAGCTGATGTCTGGTTTGGGTTTGGATTTGTGGTGATTTTGTGCTTAATTTCCTGCTTCAACCATATATTCTAGTGTTTTAGTAGCCCCCAGTTGGAAGAATTCTGAAACGCTTCTTTTAACTCTTGTTTTCTTTTTCCCTGAGATGATGATGATGATGATGATTTGATTGGCAAAAGAAACGGCTTCCATTTGATGGGTCCAGATGGTTTAGTCCCCAAAAGGATAAAATCAGCAGCACTGAGATGAATTGGGGAAGATGTGTTTTTGCTTTAATGTTAATTCCCCAAAATACCCTTTGCATTTAAAAAAAAAAAAAAAAACTTATCGGCAGCCTTTTCAAAAACCTGCTAAGGGACTTAATTAGAAGGTGAAGAATTGATTGAGGATCGAATTTGTCCAAATATAAAATTTAGGGACTGAACCGGCTGTTCAAAAATAGTATTGTGACTGAACCAACTATTTTTCCTTATATAAAAAAAGAAAAAAGAAAAAAGGTCCTTGGGCCGATGAATCTTTTGGTTGGGCTACCCACTGCACGAGTAAAATATACGAACAAATATAATGGATCTAACCTGTCCACACTTTGAGCCCAGCATAGGTATAAAGTAAACTCATTTCACATGGCCTGATCCAATAAATAAACTCATTTCAACTGAAGTACACAGTCCACTTCTATTTCCTGCCTCATACAACCAGTAAAGTGATGATGGCATGAACAATAGGAGATGAAAGCCCAGCAACAATCTATTGGTCCTATTGAAAGAGTTTGGTTTTTTATTTTTTTTACATTTTTAATTTAAGATACTTTTATTTATATCATGTCGTTAAAGAATAATTTTTTAAATTATAAGTAAAATAATTATTAATTTTAATAATTTTACTTATAAAAAAAGATTAATAATAATAATACATTATGATTTAGGATAAGAAGATTTGATCCAATTATATTAATTTTACTTATAATCTAAAATACTCAGAAAAATTCAAAGTAATTAAATGAAATTAATTAACTAATTAGTAAATAACATTTAGTAATTAAAACTGTGAGGAAAAGAAAATAAAAAATAATAATATGTTTATACTTTTGTCACAGCAACATGACATGTACAGAATCAATCAATTAGCAAATCCGAAAACCCACCATTCTTTTTGTTTCTAATAATGCCACAATACAATTTTTTTTGGGGTACGAGTAATACCATTAATTAGTAGCACAGAGGAAGGTAGAGTAAGAAAATAAATAAATATATTCCAGAGAGTCACAGCCCTGCTATGAACGGGACTCCGGTTGAAGGCAACCACGCCCTGCCGGCTATAAGGTTGGCCACAGTAAAACGCGCAGCTTCATTTGCGCTTCTAATAACGCTGTAACCCTTCCACTTTACTCGATATCTCGTAGAAGCGCCCGGTCCAAAATTATTGTATTCTCCATAATACAAGGTATCCAGAGCAAAATTGGACTTTTCCCAGGGCAACCATCCCGCCGGATTCAACAAGGTATCAATGTAAGATTTGAGGAAAACTGTCCTGGAGTACAGCTGCCACGGCCGTCCCAAATAGGTACTGAACGACCGGAGAACTGGCCTGAGGTCCGGTGCTGCCATGACTCGCGAATTGTGGATGGAGATGCCGGTGTTTTGAAAAGGATCGGCGCGACCTTGTGCTGTGATTACGTTGATTTGGCCCCGGAGTGGCCTGCGGACGTAGATGATACAGTTTTGGAAGACAACCGCAGCGTTTCCGAAGATGAAATCGATAGTGCCGTAAATGTAACAGGATTTGTAGAATTGACGTTGGGCGTGGACGAAGAGCGTGTCTTGGTATCCCTCAAATCCACAAGCGTAGAACACGGAAAGATCTGATGCTGATCGAAGCGCAACTGCTTGCCCATTTTGTGGCCCTGCTGTGTTACGGAAAGTGATGCCACGGGCAATGAATCCTATTCCATCAACCCCTACAAATTTTAAAGTATACGAACTGGTCAGAGAGTTTTTCATGCATGCATGCATTAATGCGTGACACTTTATTTGAAGAACCTTTTTCAGACAGGAAGACTTGTTCTTTTGTGTTGAATTAACTAACTCCGTCATAACAGACAGCACAATTTTTAATTTTTTTTTTTTTTAAAAAAAATTATTACTAAAAATGAGAAATAATTATCTTACAATTTCCTAAGTTAATAAAAAGTCAACTATCTTTTACTAATTTATTCATCACTAATCTCCATTAATGAATTAATAACATGCAAGAAGATTTAGTCTTATGTATACATACATAATAAAGAAATGTCAACTCGAAGAAGCAAGATTTGATTTATATAATAGAACATGTTCCTGAAAATTTTAAAGGAAGAGCGGCATGGTTCTGCCCATAATCAGCGTAAGTGTCGCCACCTGATTTGGAGAAAGGTGTGCCACACCCTTAATTTGTGAGATTGACCTTAGTTAAGCTTAATTTCCCTGGATATCTTGTAATTAATATGGAGTATATATATATGTGAACAGGATCAGATGAAAGTGTATAATTTCAATTACGTATTTCTTTTAATGCAAGAAACAGAATTCTTGGGGAGAGGGATTCAAGTTAGGTTTTCTCCTTTTTCTTTTCACATCCTTCAACTTTACCCACCTTCGTTGACATACACATTTAATACACTCTCGGATACAGCGCCGGCAAGTATTACCATTTCCAATGGAATCTTGCATGATTTTTTTTTTTTTTTTTTTTTGAAAAATTAAATAAACCAGAACCTTAATAACTGCTACGCAATTATTAGGGTTTTTAACACTTTGATTGAAAATCAAGTACAAGTAATCATTTTCAAAATTAGACTTAACACATCTACTAAATTAGTGTATATATATATATGCATTAAGTCATGTGATAGAGTCTAAAGTAAATATGTAATCAATCATTGTTAAATGTTTTTCCAATTATACTCTATGAATTAAGTTATATGTACTTGGAAAGAAAATAAAGAAAAAGAAAAATTGTGTCATGTGTAGCATCATAATGACTACTGATACGATCACCATATTACTTTGTACTAAACGAGACCAGAAGAACAGATCAATGATGCGTCTTTGCGTGCACATGCATGACTAACTAAATAAGGTTGCGTGCGTGTGTGTGGATGGGGATGGGGATGGGGATTCAGAGAATGATGAGAGAAACCTTGGCCTTACCCACGGTTGCGCTGCTGTAGGTTGTGTATCCACCAGCAACACTCCGGCTTCCGGTGATTACTGTGTATCTCAAGCCATCACCGACCAACATGACTGTATTCATGGTGCTGCTTATAGCAATATTCTCTCTGTATACACCTCTTTTGATGTAAATGACAACCCTTCCATTTCCCACCCTTCTTGACGTTGCATAGTTTATAGCTGCCTGAATTGACCTGAACTGTCCCGATCCATCTTGCGCTACAACTACATTTGCTCGTGAAGCCAAAGACGGCGCTTGCAATAGCTTCCGCTCACCAGTGGTGACCCAAGTAGGATAATCTAATTCATCGAGATAATAAGATTCTTTTTCTGCAGGCTGCATCAGCTCTCCGTTCACAGCCAAACTGTTGCTTAGAAGTTGGGAGACATTAGTTGAGAAAATTGGGGATATGAAACTCGAAACGTTAAGTTCTTGAGAACCTGATCTGCAAGTTTCGAGATATGTGAGTGCCGTGCTAAGCCAAGTCTGCGCATCGAAATCAGAAGTTTTGTTGGCTCGGAAGCTCTGAAGGGTTCGGTTTAGTTGGAGAACGGTGTTGTCCAGAAGTTTAGAACAATCCTTTAGCACTGCTTTCTGCCTTTTGCTGTGGCAATGGTGTCGAAGATGCTTTGCATGCTTTTTGGCACTGTGGACTTGTGCGATGGCTATTTGAACCGTCATTTTTCTGAAGTCGGATCTGCGTCGAGGCTTGAAACGGTGATGAGCGCGGCGCATGAAATACTTGCAAGCCTCTGGATGGGGAGTACTATTGCACCACCAGTCAATACCTCCATTTTCCTGAGTACTGTTCGACGGCGTCTGGGAGAAGATCGAAGAAAGGGACAGCAATAGCAGAAATGAAACAAGCTTTATCGCCATTTCTGTACGTATTTTCATTTGTAGTACCATGTAAAATAAACTAAACACTACTATTCAGTTTGATATGGATGAGAAGTATATGGATATATATATTGGTTAATTAGCATGTATTTTGTAATTTTCCTCGTATATAATGTGAAAGAGAAAGAAAGAAAGAAAGAGAGAGAAAGAGAATGACAAATGGGATTCGAGGAATATGGAGCAGTTAAAAGATTGCAAAAACGTTGATAAAGATTCAAATCCCGGGTGTGGCTTTACCTTCTTTAAATGGTTAGATCCTTGTTTCATGGATCGCTGCTAACACACTCAATATTTGACGGTGAGGGAGAGAGAAAGATATAATATATAGAGAGAGAGAGAGAGAGAGAGCTAGAGAGATGTCTTCTTTGTGGTTTTATGTTGTAAAACAAAACATTGACAGATCGTGGGTGTTGAATTTAGGCATCTATTTAGAATAGAAGTCATAAATGGAAGAAGTATAAAATATTATCGGTGGCACGATATTATTGCTTGACCTAAAACACTTTGCTTAACTTTTTTTTTCCGCCAGAAATGATTTAATATTTAAGATAGTACCTCTAAAGATTGGATAGATAACTAAGCATCCATTTCTTGATGTAAAAACCTTGGAGGAATTGCTGGCGGGCTCGGACGTGTACGACTACATAAAAACGAAGCAACATATATATATACATACATATATATATATATCAAAGATTTCAGAACAAACCGCAACAGCTAGCAACTCGATGGTTTTGAGTGTTCTCCGTACATGTGATGTCATGGGACCTATTTTTTCCTTGTGTTTGTATGATTGGTGTTTTCAGTACTTAGCTTGATGCTCAAGTACTCCAATAAACTATATATATACACAGCGTACGCGTTGCATGGAAGCTACGTACAGTACAGCTCAAACAAAATTATTATGTGTGTAAATTCCGTGAATTTAATCACCATAATTAAAGCATATATAGGTATCGATTTTATCCGTTTGTTAATGGAATCCCGCAACCATGTGCTTTCTCCCTCCATTCTGCACTTACGCTATCGATCGGCAAAGTCTGCTTTAGAGGTTATATATATATGTTAAGGTCGTATTCTTTACTAATTAACATTGACCCACAAAGGAGTTTAATTTTCTTTAAATTTTATATCT
Source organism: Marsdenia floribunda (assembly GCA_035583425.1). Classification (NCBI taxonomy): domain Eukaryota; kingdom Viridiplantae; phylum Streptophyta; class Magnoliopsida; order Gentianales; family Apocynaceae; genus Marsdenia; species Marsdenia floribunda. The sequence goes on from JAXGGT010000001.1 coordinate 6,319,445, forward strand.
TAAATTTTGTAAATAAATAAAAAAATAATAATAATTATTAGAAGAGTTTATTCTAAATATATATATATATATAATGTATCAATTACGGAATTAATTAGAATATAAAATTATTATGAAAGACAATTAGAAAAATTAGTATTAATACGCATATCCACATATGGAAAAGTTCTCAAATTCACGCTACAAAGAGTTGATTTTCGATGAAGAAACAAAAATTATTTTGCTTGTCTTCATTTTGTTGCTCTCCCGCATACGACGAATGTTCCTTGTAATCGGCGAAATTAATCTAAGAGCCATCTTTTTAAGAAATGGAAGGGAGGGATGTCTTTGTTGAAGTTTTATCAAATATAATTTTCCCCCACTAATTAATTATCTTCGATCTTATATGATGTAATTGCTGTGCTATATATATATATATACCTATTATATATAGGGTGCAGCCATATCGAAAATTGTTATCAACCAAATGTACACGAAATAACATGGAAAGCAAGTAATTTATATATAACACTCGCCAATCATTTTACAAGATCAAGATGCAGCAGTACTCCTCACCGTACGTAACATCAGGTAAAATGGAGAAGGATCAATGTAATTTGCCACAATCTTAATATCAGTCAGCATAATTTATGACTATGAAAGATTATAAATTCGAGTCATATATATATATTTTGAAATTTAAGATATTTTTGTATCTGTCGTGTCTCGAATTTATGATCTCTTGGATCATAAGCAAAGTTGTTACGAGCTATACCTTTTTGACAAAATTAATCAAATCATATTATAATTGAAAAAAATTGTAATTTAAAAAATGAAAATAAATAATCAAAAGTATGGTGTTGCCATAATACTATTAAATCGAGTAAAATATATATATATATATATATTAAACAATTGAAAAAAAAAGAAAGAGAGATGAACCTGAGACTGAGATGTGAGTGGAAATCATACAAACAAAACAGTCAGGGAACGTTTTTTCACAACTAAGAAAATTATGGGCGGAAGATGAAATAACATATTAATTTTTCTACCTCTTTCTTACCTATAATTACATTTAAGTCCTTTTACTCTTGAGATTTCCCGGAAAACTCGGCAGGTTTCGGCATCGCCAGGATCGAGCTATAAACCAATTGCCAATTGAAAGGCGACTTGGAGCGAGAGATGCATCAAAGGAAATCTGGGAATGGGAGGCCTTCTGGAACTGACGGTTCCGATTTCTCTTATCGCATGGTCGTCGACTCTAGTACGGTTTCTTCCTTTAAACTAATCTAAGCCGCCATTGCGGCACCTCCAGAGTTTAGACAAAGTGTTCTGATTTCTCTTTTTAAATGAAATTTTTAATCTGATTAGGGTACCAAAAGGTCGCTCGGTACAAGTCCAGGCTTTCTGTGCTCATCTTGATACAGGTGCATAAATCTGTGAATTTTTATTTTTTATTTTTTTCAAATTGCTTCCCTTACTTTTATTTCAGCGTTTAGCAATGTATTACGGAAAGACCTTTTTTTTTTTTTTTTTTTTTGCTAATGAAAATGAATGGCTTCAATACTCCGTAATTTTTAATAAGTCTAGGTTTGATTAATTGTGATGTGTGCCATTGAGAATTCTGTTTGTAGTATCAGTTATTTGGAAATTAGACATTCTTGTGAGATAAATGTCATGCTGGTGTGTGTCAATTAGCTAATGCTCCAATTCTTTATGGTAAGAATGTAATGTGCCCTGTGCACTTCTGTGCAGAGGGATTGTGTCATTATGCTTTTGAATTCTGTCTTGATTCTGGTTTTTGTGGTGTTAGATGTGCTGTATATTTTTTAGAAGCTAATTGTTTAACTTCTACAGTGGATGATTTCACTGTTGGTTTGGTTTTTGCCTTCATATACAGGCTATCATTCAATTAGTATCAGCTGCAAATATATTTTTATCGACTTCAAAGAGAGAGGATCTTGATCTATTTGCTGTTTCGTCCTCCATTATATATTTCATTTCTCTTTTAGTTGGGGAATTAGGTATGTGGTTGATCGTTTGTTCCTCTTATACAATGGATGAATTTGAGATATCAAAAACCACCAGTTAAAACATTTTCGCGCTTCTGGTTTTGAAGGTAGAAAGCGGAGTAGGGTGAACTTTCTGAAGTTTTATGGTTGGGGATCCTCAGCGGCTTTACTAATCTCAGTAGCTGCTGTTGCAAGGAGTAATTATGTATTGCTGGCAAGTTCCTTTCTCTTAGCCCTTGTCTTTGAATGACTTGAAAAAAAAGGAGATATACTTTTCATTTGGAAAGTAAAATTGACACCAAAATAGTTGTATAGTAAACTAGCACTTCAACAGATTGGTTGAGTGAGTTGGAAATTCTGGATGGGATTTATATAGAGGGAAATATTTCAAGTTTTTGGGCAGTTTCTGAAATTTCTTTGATTTTCAAGGAAAATTTCACGACTACAAGGAAATTCTCTATTTATAATGACTCGTGTAACATTTTTATGAGATGTAAAGAGAGAGAATGGATTCAGTGCTCTATAGATACTTGTTTCCTATTAATTTTGTTGAATGAAGAAATTAGAGGACAAAAATACTTGCATTGAAAGTTTGAAAGTAGCAACTAATTTCTTGATATTTGACCTATTTGCTTATAAGCGAAATTGGACAAATAAAAGTACCTACATTTAAAAGATTGAAGTTAGCAATGATCTTCATGATACTTAACTTATTTGCTTCTTTAAAACTTCAGCCTAATTATTTTAGGCTCCCGGCCTTGTTTTTATGGTTACCACACAACTCCTTTTCTTCACCCCTCCCCACCACCTCCTCCAGAAAAAAATAAGGGAAACTCATAAACATAATTGAAACAATTAGCATCACTACCACCAAAAGTATAGGAGCATGTTAGGAGAAATTGCCTTTTACATTTAGTGATGTATGATAATGCAGACTGATACTGTATACTACTTAGTTACCTACTAAACATTTTTACCAATATCAACATGGTCTGAATTATCTTCTATGTCCTGAATAGCTGATCCAAGATTTGAGTAGCTGGACTAATTCAATCTTCGAACTTATCAACTATGCCACTGTTGTACTAGGTAAACTTGTGAATTTGACTTTATTTCAATGCATAGCACTCTTAAATGTATTACTTGGTTTGAGTTTTATTATGACATTTGCAGGATTGGGAGTACAAATATTTGCAATTGGTACAACGACATCTCTTATCCATAATATGTCTCCTCCCAAGAGAACTTCTTGATGATGTATTGTCTCATTAGCTTCAAAATCTGTTATTTACTAGAATAGTTTCCCTTGATAACCATTTTTTTTTTTTTTTTTTCTTCCTGTTTATCTTATCTTCCAACAAGTTTTTACCTTTTTTCTTTTGCTCATTTTTCAAAGATGTTTTATGAGGGTGGGGACTGTTTGTGAAAGTTTATGCATACTATGATGATAAAATATGCTGAATATTATTATTATTTGCTCATAGCCCCCTCCCCTCGCCCCCCCCCCCCCAAGTCTTCTTTCAACAGTGTGTTTCTTTCATCACTGTGCTTCTGAGATTTTGCCAAGTGTTTTTTTCTGGACTTCTTATATATACCTTGTGCTTTTACGCATTGTCTTGTCTGGTATTTGATGCTTTGAGTTTTCTCTTTGGAAGATTCTTCTGTTTCTTATTAGCTTAATAGAGAGATTTTATAATTTATTTCAAGGTCTTCGACATTATTTTGTTCTCACTGCAAGCAGTATTTACTCTTAATGCACAGTATATACATGCAAGCTATTTTTCTTTTTTTTTTTTTCTCTCTCTTTTTCTGGATGGAACTGGTTTTCTTTCATTTGCCAATTTTGGCTTTCCGTTACTAGACAGTAAAATTTCTTCTGCTTGATTGGGCTGTCTCCCTAAATGTTTTTCTAAAATCTAAACCATATGAATTTATGTATTTTCTTTGACTTTTTTGCTACGTTTTCTCTCCTCTGAGAAGCATAGGCTTGAAATTTCCTGCTTGTGATGCTTTTAAGTTTGTGTTTCTATGAGATGGTTCCTTAACTTGATGCCATTTGGGAATTGCTTACTACTCCCAAAGGAAAAGCCATAACATAACTAGGCAAATGGCATGAACCTTGAAGAAAAGTGTTAGTCTGTTTATAGTAGATTAGTGGACCAAGTTATATTAAGAAATCTCTCAATTCAGAGTAGCAACCCTCCACGAAATTTGCCTTCTTCCATCAGCACAAATGACTAGGCTGAATTTGTGTCCTTTTTCCCCTTCTTTTTCTCAATTTCTTGTATGCTTTATTCTTGTTTTCTCCTAGTTTCTAAGTTGAATTTACATGATCATAGACATTTATGTGATTCCCATGCCCCTCACCCCTTATATTTCACCACTTGATTTTGATCAGGTTTGTGATCAGAATAAAAAGATGTCATAATTTGCTCTTTTTTTTTTTTTTTTACACTAATTAAGTTCAGGTGGATTCTGAACATGTATATAAGTGATTGATATTGATGATAATTTACGTTTGAGTGCATACTTTCATTATTGGCAAATTGAAATTGTTCTCACTGATATTTTGGTGTAGTTATTATTATTATTATTTGCCCTTTTTGCCAGTCATGTTAATTTAGGTGCCGTTTGCATAGAGGCTTATGCAAGGGTTTATCTGAACTAGTCAACCTTTATCTTCGCTTGATGCATGCATTTGGGTTAGCTATATAATGAGATTTTCCAGTTTAAAGAAATACTTCATGACTAATTAGAATAAATTTAAATATTCCTGTCTTCTTCATGCTCTCTCTCTCCCCCACCCCGCCCTTTTATTTTTTTGGATTTCAGTGTTTGATGCATGGGTTTAAGTGTGTGCGTGTGTTTGGGGGGGGCGCGGGCGTGGTTGGGGGGGTTTGGAGGGGGAAGATGCATTGAACCTCGGTCAAGCACTCCAGCTCCTGACGGCGGATAAGAAGGGGAAACTCTGGGCCCGGAATGGTTACTTGATTAACTAATTCTAGTTTTAGCCGATGGAATTGACTTCTTGTTGAAACTGATGTAACTACGAGTAATTCAGTCTATATTTAATCCTACAGTTAGTTAACTGCAGCAATTCACCGGTTGGATATGTCCAAAGAAGATCTTATATCGCTGTTTTGTCGTGTGTAGCTGATTCACGCTACCATGAACCGCCTTCCTTCTTTTTCTTCTCCAATTAAAGTGGAGAAATTACGAGAGTATTTATAGGTAATATTTATTGATATTATTGTTTAGAAATTATTCACTAATTATTTTAAATATACATATATATTTAAAAGTTAAATGTTATTTTTAATATTTGTTTAGTACAAAAGATATTAATTTTTTTACCTTTTTAAAATAAAAAATGGAGTATAAAAGTTAAACGGGAAGAGGATACGTGATCAAGTTTGTTACGTGGTTGAGAAGTATACTTTTACACTATCATTCTAGATGCTTACGTTGGCCATTTCATAGTAATCAGAAATTCTGATATAACTGTAACTCTGTTTTTGATGATTTTTTTTTTTTTTTTTTTCAATAAAGATAAAGATAAATTATGATATGTAACATTTTAATGCATGTGATGCTTGAGGACAATTATCGACCAAGATAAAGGAAGAGAGATCAAAAGTTACTAACTGCATCCTAATTTTTGCTCATTACTTCTTGTCCTTATTTGCTTCTCTTTGTGGTTGGTGCTAATGCTTTTATAGTCATTGCCAAGGGCACTCAGCGAGAATAATGATGCTGTCCGTGACATATTTTGGCTTGCTTCCTGTGTTCTTTTGTTTGTTTTAACTCTTTTTCTTTTGGCCTCTGATAATTCATCAATTTGGTTGTTGCCGATTAGATTTTTAATATTTTTAGCTGATGAGGTTCTAAAGATTTTCGATAGTTCATATTTTAGTTCTTTTTTAACTGTATCTCATCATAAAGACAATAAAGAAAACAGAAAATTACTGGGCCAAAAAAGATAAAAAGTAAAGTGACATGCAATCCTATTGTTGAATCTGGCAAACATCTTGTTCTTTCTCATACATGAATAAGATTCCCACGGGGAAAGGAAACATTAAACACAGTAGTACCACATTCGAACACTAGGGAACAGAGCAGCTTTTCTGTCATCCTTTTTTCTCTCTTTTTACCTCACTAGTGACTAGACCTTCCCAACGATCTTGAACATTGTAATTATATTCTTCCAAAATAATAAATTTTACACATTTACAGGTCCATCGGATGCCTGTTTATGGGAGCATTACTAATTAAGCAAACGGAATATTAATCAAGCTAGCTAGCTAGTTGTGCAGATTGGCATAGCTATTGATCAAAGCCAGAGCATTGCTAGTCATGTGTGCAACTTTTACAATCCCTTCCCTCACTACAAACTTGGTGTTCCCGTTCATGGATTTCCCGGAAAATCCATCGCTGCAGGTGTCCTCGTCCGTCAAGGCAGCGCTTACCCAAGTTTGGATGTTATTAATGGCGAAAGCGTAGTTTGAGGCAGTTAATTGGTCCATTTCTCCCAAAGATTTCCTCAGTTGGTCTACCGAGTCACGAAGTTCCTCCATGCAGTCACTCATGGCGCCGATTTCTCTGGGCGTCAAGCCGTGAGTGTGGGCCAATTTAACCATCATGGCGGATGTCGACCGTGCGGTCTCAAGGTTCACCGACAGAGCTGCATGTGCCAGAAGTTTTGGGTCGGACCGAATAGCTGACGCACGGCTCGAAAGAGAGGAGAAGCAGAGTTTAGGGTAAGATGTTAAGCTGCAAGACGTTCTCACAAATCTGGTGTCAATGGTTTTTGTTGTGGATGCGGCTCTAACAGCCGAGGCTGTGCTACAGAAAACACTGATCATTAATGTGAACAAAATAACAAGGAATGCAAGAAAATTTTGCTTAGAAATACTAGAAGAAGAGGCTTCCATCTTTCCAAACTCTCAATCTGACTTCTAAATCACTTGTGGTAACTAAGGATGTGTGAAGCTGGCTGGGTTATTATGGTGAAACGGGAAAGTCTGGAGTTGGGTATTTATAATAAGAGAAGTAAGAGATTAGAGATGGCAAGGCTGGGCCAGCCATTTTTAGGAGAAAGGCAATAATATATGCAAGTTGAGGGTGTGGGGGTCGGGATTCCGATGATAATGACTACTATTTATTTAATTTATATATATATATATATATATATATATATTTTTTTTTTTTTTTCTGAATCTTATTTTTTAACCTACGAAAGTACTAAATTATTTAAAGAGTTTTTTTTCCTATCAAATTTAGTTTCATATTGAGCGTCAGATCTTTCTAAAATATCTTTTAATATATAATTTAGTGCATTAATAAAAATAAGATACGATCTATTATTTAATTAAAGCATAATATTTTATTAAATTAATATTTATAATTTTTTAAAATAACAATTACTATTATAAAAAAAAATTATTAAAATACTTTTACTTATTTAAAAAGATAAAAAAATATATATTTTATTTACCGGATACACTTTAACTTTTAATTCAATTTCCTTTTTCATTTAAATTTTAAAAATATATATATATATATATATAATTATATTTTTCTTCACAATATTTTTTATGATCAAATGAACATCATTTTATTTATGATTAACAAGTCAGGAGCAAAAAATAAAAATAAAAATCCTTTCGTTATTTGATTTCGTAAAGAATTAATCAGCCTAACTATATATGGGGGCGGTGCTTTTGTGAGTTCTCTCTCTTTCCCATAATAATAATAATAAAGAAGGTTTTTCTGGGTATGCCGACATATCCAATATTGTAGGACCCCTGTCCTATCCTTGCCATGCAAAGCCTAACGGATTAACGCCAGCAAAAAGAGAAAAGGGAAGGCGACTCAGCCGCCAGTGAGAGCTTAATTAGTGTCTGAATGAATGAAGAATGTCTTCCTGCGACCCTAATGGGAAAGTAAATAAAGATTAACCAAATTCTCTGCCTTATGAAAGAATGAAGTTCTTAACTGTAAACACTATACATATATATATGAAGTTATAAAATTTTTTTTAATATATATATATATATATATTTTTTGCAATATTTTTGTAATATATATTAAGATAAATTTATTTTGACCCTCTGTTAAGAAATTTTTCTTAGTATAGGGTTAATTTGCTTTTTTAGAAAAAAGAAAAATAAAAATCTCACAGATGGTCCTACATATTAGGAATCAAACAAATTATTGCAAAGGGAAAATCAAGGAAAAATATCAGATGAGGATATGGGTAACTTTCTCTCTCTTTTTCTTCCTGACCCGCTCCTCTCTTCATCTTCTTGCCTTCTGCTCTGGCCAAGAGGAGGCTTAACTTTGGCTAAGTTTCTCTGTTAGGCTCATTTTATTTTTTTTTCGTTTTACTCGTTTTTTGTTTTTCTTTTTTATGTGTCTTTCTTTTTTTTTTAGTTTTTATCTGTCATT
>JAXGGT010000001.1:6341447-6399882 GCA_035583425.1 Marsdenia floribunda
GAGTGATTTTATTAATAATATATATATTTTTAAATAGGGTGGGACCCACACATTTTATAGGTGTGTTTTATAGATGTGTTTTTGGGGGACAAAACTTTTTTTAAAAATAATGGTGTCCAAATATGCTGGTTTATTGGAGATAAACAATCTTCACTCAATTCAAATAGAAAGCTTAAACAAATACACCCTAAGACTTCCTTTCCAGCAGTCCATTTAGCTTAACAGGCTACTCAACACTCACACAAAAATTTCTGGTATAGAAAGGTTTGAAACTATGTGCCTAGATATCTATAGTATCATTATTTTAGTTGGATATCAAGGTTTAAATTTTTTTTTTTTTTTTAATTTTAAGGCATAAATAAATTAGTAAAGTACTCTCCTAACTTAAATGAGGTCGTACGATCGAAATTGCACGCACGTATACACCTGTTTAAAAATTTAAAACTAGAGCTTATTTCTCATAAGATATCTACCTAGCTTGAACAGAGATTAATTTAAATGTGAATATAACTTAAAGATACCGTCTATAATTGAAATTCATTTAGAATATCTCGTGTTGTAAAAAAACAAACAAAAATATTGGCATGGCTTTGAAGAAAAGAGGGGAGGACCATACTTGGCCGACGCTTTTAAAGAATTGTACTTTTTCAAATAATAATAATTATTATTATTTATGCTTTGTCGGGCAGGTAGATACGTAGTATTTGCGTGTTTGTGTTTATTTATTTATTTTAAAGAGAGAGAGAGAGAGAGAGAGAGCTATTACGCTTTAATATTAATAATGGGAGTTTGTCTATAAATTAGCATGCGTAATGATAAAATTAATAGCATTAATATTGTTTTTATGTTTTTTTAGTGCGACAGATCGTTTTTCCTTTTCCCCTCTCGGGTTATAAAGAACGAAAATGGATTAAGAAAGTTAAAGTTATTGATGTGTGTTGTGACAAAGAACGAATATATATATATATGTATATATTAAATTTGATCGTAAATTTACTTATAAAATAAAATTTTTTAAACAGAATAAGTTACTAAAATTTTAGATCCAATAAAAAAAAAAAAAAAAAAAAAACCAAATTTAAATACTATTAAAGTAAAATACTTCAAACTTAAATTTCGTTTCATTAAAATTTAAGTATTAATTGGATAATAATTTAATTTTTTTCAAAAAAATAATAAATAAATTAGATAAATTTTAAATTCATGATAATAAATATAACTAACACTTAAAATTTAAGGGTGTGTTTGGACTAACTTTACTTTTGAACTCAACATAAGTTAAGTCTTTTTGTTTGGACAAGAAATGAATTTTTTCTTTTTTGTCTCTCAACTTACAAGTTACAACTAAAAGATTCCACACTTTCTAATCTCTCTCTTTTAAGAATGAGTCCTACACTAATTTTTGCACCCCATTTATTAGACAATTTTTTCACTATCAAAAAGTAATTTCTCGTTTTTCGCAATAAAATTCATTCAACTTAAAAGCTAGTCCAAACGTAATCTAACTTTTTAAATAAAAACTCTTTATTCAACTCTTAAGAAAAATTATTATATGTGATGACAATAATATATATATATATATAAGATATAAAGTCATGCCAAGAATGTGTAATTTAGTTAATAACAACTTCACTTATAATTTGAAAAAATATAAATTTGAAAGTAGGTGTAAAAATACGGCAAATTTATATATATATATATATATATAAAGTGACGTCATCGGATCCTTGTTGCTTTTAATGAGATCAATAAATAGACTGTCGGATCTGTTCAAGGTGATAAGTTTGCCGAGTTAGTGAAAACAGACTGAACCCTTTTAAGGAAGTGTGAAAGCTCTTTTTTTTTTTGATGGGAAATATGATAAGACTTCATGGTTAATGTGAAAGCTTCTCTCTCTCAGTGTGTGGACTAATTCAGCTATGGCTTTTTAAGAAAAGCAGTGGGAAAAATCATTCACTCTCCACTTGCATTTACACTTGTCTTGGATTTCCTCTAAACTATACTTAAAAAAGCTTTTTTATATATATATAAGTTTTTTCTTTCTATCAATTCTTTATTTAATTTAAAACTGTCAAATAATTTTTGCAAAAAAATAAAATAAAATAGCAATATCATTTATAAGTCAAGAGCTGGAACATAAGTAGGATTAGAGAAAAAAAAAAAAAAAAAAAAAAAAATAGAGTTGTTGATCTGTTCTCTTTTCTATTTGGAATTGTACTAATTTCAGTACAGTATCAGTTAGTGGTAGGCAAAAAGCAAGAAAGCAAAGTTTTCTTTTCTTTTTTAACGAGAATTGAAGAACATATGCTTCTCTTTTCTTAAGCAATTAGATTTTGCACCATCCCGTTCCCTTTTGCTTTTGAACGTGAAAAAAAGTACTACAGCTTACTGTGTGTTTGATTGATGCTTTATCACAAAATGTCCAAATCCTATATCAATGAAACGGCGTACCTGCAAACATGCAAGATAGGTTAAACAGTATTTTGAGTATCTTTTGTCTATTTGAAGTAAATCGGGAAAGGACTCAGGTGAGGCACGGCCCTCTTTTAAAAATTCCCTAAAATTTTTTAAAAACGAATAAGCCTATATATAGGTTATAACCATTGAAATATTTTGTCTCTGTTTCTTGTCCTTGTATATATTTACCCACTTTCTTTTGCCTTCCTCTTTCTCTTTCTCTAATTCTGGAGTTCAATGTAAAAAAAAAAAAACCTAAGAATTTTGTTGTCATCCATCAAGCGGAATCATATGCAATAAATCAATTCTAAAAATCTTTGTTCGACAAGAATACACGTATTATTGATACCTACTTATTAAGGGTGTATGTGGATAAGCTTTAGATTAGAATTGAATGAAGAATATTTGTCTCCAATTAACCAGCATATTTGAACACCGTTTTTTTGGAAAAGAAATTTGTCCTCCAAAAATACATCTATAAAAGGTGTGGGTCCCACCCTATTTAAAAAATATATATCATTAATAAAATCACTCTTACACATATTTCCCAAAATAAACATTTTCTTATACACACAATCATTACATCTATAAAACCTATATATTTAACCCCCACTTTTTCCAACATAAAATTCAATTTAAAAAAAATAAGAGACAATATTCATTTTAAATGATAGTTTGTCTCGAATAAGCCATTTTTTTCTAATATAAAGTTTATCCACATACATCCTAAAGATCTTACGTTATTTTGGACAATAATTAGCTGGGGGAGGGCCAGAGCTCCAATGATTCCGTTACCTCTGCAACCAATTTTGGTCTCCATCAAGGCCCCATTCCACTTTCACGTTCACGTCCGAAAGCATTTCTTTCTTTTTTTTTTTTTTTTTTTTTTTTTATATCCAGGTATCCCAATTTTGCCAGACTACATCCTGGACCCCTATAACTCTCCTTCTGGCTTCTGCCTTGCTTTCTTTCACAGAGGGAGGTACCATCTAAGGTAGCTACAAACATTAATAAATTCATTAATTTTTCTCTCTCCAAATGTATTGAACACCTTTCTAATACGTATGCATAATGCAATACAAGTAAAAAATGCTAAAACTACTAGGTGATAATCCTTCCTTCTTCTTTTTTTTTTAACTTATCATCTTAGAAAAAAAAAATTTAAGATAATAATTATTGACAATAAAATATTATTTAAGTGGTGGTAACGGTCTTACCAACAATTCTAAAATGTCATGAATTTTAATTATATTGATAATTTAAAGACATAAATTTTGATACTTTTTCATGTCTAATAAAACATGATTCGACCTAATGATCTTTTATAATTCTAAGTGAAGTAATTATCAATTGAGCTAAATTTTTTTATCCCCAAAACACGTAAAATTTTAACAACTACAAAGTGTAACAAGAGGCAAAAAAATAAAAAGAGAGTAGTAATAGATTAAACCTATCCATATTTCTAGAGATCTATACGTGTGTATATATATATTATTGTTATCATGATGTTTATCAATTAATACTCATTGATTAAACCATATAAAAATTTAAAATATTTTAATATTTTAATTAAATATTAGTTAGTTAAAAAGGTTGGTGGGGGGAAAGAGTATTTATAAGGACAATGTCAACACTGCAATCCATCTAAATCCAGGCTGATTGCACTTCCACATCAGAAGAAAGAGAAGGATGCATTATATTTTAATGGTAATGTAGGCCCAAAAGATTAATCATTGAGAATAGTCAAATCAAATCAAAGCAGTAAAAAAAAAAAAAAAAAATTAAAATAAAATTATCATGCAAACCATCCAAGATAATGGACAAGAGGTAGGGAATGCAATGGACAAGTGTCCTTCACCAATTTGCAATTTTTAGACCATGTATTTGGTCGAATTAGATAATTAAGCAGCCATTCAAACATAACCACTACCTACCATATAAAACTTTAAAAGAACTAAACATGCTTTCATCTCTTTCCCCCGTTTATTCAATTAAACATTTCACAAAGAGCCGAATAACTTTCCACCACTAACAGTATAAAGATGGTTCTAGAAGTATAATCAAAGTCCCAGCTCAAATGGAATGGCCTATAAGTGTTGTTACTAAAGCTAACCTGTTTCCGTTAGTTCTTTAGAAAACTATACATAATCTTCATCCAAATTAAGGATGCTTCCAAGTTATCTGATTTTATGGAGGAAAAACATGTTTAAAGTTCAATGCAAGGACTAGGAGAGATGTCTGTCACAGACTATTATTATTACACTCAATTGCAGATTTTATGGGAGGAACCACTCAATTTAAGGCCATTGCTTACATCATATAAATACAAACGCACAATACAACTGTGAATTATTGAATTAACATAAGTTGATCTGATATGAACTTATAACTGCATAACACACCAAAAAATAAAATAAAATGTCATTCAGCAATACCTGCTCTCGCCTGGGTGTCTGCCTTCTAATGCATTGGTTCTCCATGAAAAGTGAATAGTTGCTGTCTCAGCTACAAGAAGTTAAGCTAAGCCGCTGATTCTTGGAGAGGCAATTTCAATTCCTTGAAGTGAACCATTAAGGATCAAGGTTAATCTGTGATTAGGAGTCCAAGCTTCCATGCAACAATTTAACTCACAAAGGCTGGAGAATCCTTATCTAGAAATCCAATCCTTTTTCTAGCATCATCTCTTTGATTCGGCGTGCATCAGCTAAGCGATCTGCTTTCTGGTAAATTTTCATCAAAAGCTCAAAATTGTGTTCATTTTCTGGCTCCAACTCAAATAAAGTCTTTGCAGCAATCTCCCCAATATCAGCATTCCCGTGAAGGTAGCAACCATACAGCAATGCTCCCCAAACGGTTGGACCAGCAACAAATTCCATTTTTTTGGTTATGAGGTCAAAAGCTTGATCTGTAAGTCCTGCTCTTCCATAAAGATTAACCATGCAAGCATAGTGTTCCATCAGGGGATGGATTTTATACTTACCCCTCATTGCTCTAAATAACCTCTCCCCTTCTTCCACCATCCCTAAATGAGCACAAGCGGACAACACAGACACAAATGTGATGCCATCGGGAAAGACATTAGCATTCACCATTTGTTGAAAATATTCTAAAGCTTTTTTGTCCTTGGAATGAGCTGAAATTATTGAATTCCAAGAAATCGTATCCTTTTCAGGCATATTCTTAAACAAATACTGCACTAGGTCTAATTTGCCACAATTTGAATAAAAATAAATCAAAGAATTTGCGACAGAAGTATGCCACTCAACCCCATGTCGAATAATCCATCCATGAATTTGGGTTCCAAGTCTCACAGATGGCAGACTAGTTAGAACTGATGATAAAGTAACAGAGTCAGGTACATGCCCCTCGTGTACCATCCGGTGAAAAATACTCAATGCCTCCACTATAAGCTCATGTCGTATGCATCCAACAAGCATTGAATTCCAAGAAACCAAGTCTTTATCCATAACTCTATCAAAGACCTTTCGAGCCTTAACAATGTTACCGCACTTAGAATACGTATCAACAAGTGCATTGAGAACAAAAACATCATCTCCATATCCGTATCGAACCACATGGCGATGAACTTCCTCCCCAACTCCGAAAAGTCCAATGCATCCACAAGCTTTCAGCACACGCGGGAAAGTGTGCTGATCAGGCTCCACCCCTTCCTCTACCATCTGGAAATATAACGCCAATGCGTCTTCATAGAACCCCTTCTCGACATAGCCTCCTATAAGCGAGTTCCATGGAAAAGGCGATGCATGGCGCTTAGGCATTTGATCGAACAGCTGGTGAGCTATATCTAAATGCCCATCAGATGCATATAGCCTTATGAGCTTGGACGAAACTCCCACATTCTTGGAAAGAATTTTTCCAGGAATAAGACTATGGATCCTAAGAACGAGATCGTAGGCCTTCAACTTAAAGCAGGTTTCCAAAACAATAGCGAAAATATGAGGATCATTGATGTCTATGCCATTTTCTATCGATGTTTCTATTTTGTTGATGACATCTTCAAGGGCTTGAAGCTTTTTTCGAGGATAACTCTTTTGGTCGTCGGTTAGGAGCGGCGTAGGTAATGTCTTTGGAAATGGGAGTTTGGGTTTTCTGTTTTGATGAATTTGTCTAAGTTTTTGTTTCTTCATTGATCTTTTCTTCGACAGGGAGTAAAGATTCCTTGAGAAGTGTGTAACATGACTCGAGTACTCTAAGCTTAAGAAGTTCATTGCAATAAAGCCAAAAACAGCCAAACAAAGGAAATCAAGTTACAAAGCCCGAGTTCTCAGCATGGCTCTCTTTCATTCATACGTATTTCACAGGCCGATGATACAGACTGAGGAACTGGAAAAAATATTGTTTGGCCATAAACAGTGTTTTTCATATTTAAAATTGAATAAATGTACTAATTTAAAGACTTGTCAGATATTAATGTTTAGGTGTCGTATAAAGCGAGATTTTTTTGCTGCAAAAAATATAAAAGGCCATTTTGTTTTTCTTTTACAAGTATTTTCTGGGGCAAAAGGATTCAGTTTGTTATTTTACCAATTGTAGCTGTTTTTTTTTTTTTTTAACATTTTTTTATTCGTATTCCAAGTTCATATTGAAGTGAAATTGGACAAAATACAGCAAAAAAGACCCATAAAACTATATATAAAAAAAAAATGAGGACCCAAAAAGTTCAAATTAAAGAATAAGGACCTAAAACACCATTTTTAAATAGTTTAGGAACTAAAATCAACCTTTTGCCTATTTTCTAGTGTATTCATTCATAAACAAAAATCCAAATATGTAAAAATTTCAAGTAAAACTGGATGCACTGCTAATAAAACTTCAACGAAAACAAGTTCTTAATGGCTCTTTATCTTCAAATTACAACATCTAAATCCACGGGTTTTTTTATAGATGTACTGAACCTTTCAAGAAGCATTCCAGCTAAAATGTTCTCTATATTAGTTTTATCAAGTAATTCAGGTGAATAGTGAAGGCAGAATTCTTCTTTTCAACATTTTTTCATCACAAAAGAATTTTGTTTAAAACCTGCAAAAGAGAGGATTCAACGAAATCTACATGTAATATAGGAATAGAGATTGGGAAGGAAAAGTATATGGGAGAAAATATTGAAATTACCATACTTACGGAGCAGCAAAAACTCTACAGACTCGTTGGAATACTTCATCTGCTGTGCCAGTGCCATCAATCTGCATGTTCAATTAGTTTGCTTCACATGAAATTCGGTAAAAAAGATAAAAAAGTTAATGCATATAAGAAAATGGACATAAAATACATCAAACAACACAAGTATACATCAAAACGATTCTATGGTAACTTTCCAAAAACCATAACGAGTCAGTGATCGTCTCCTGAACGAGTGTACCTTGTGGACCTTTCCCCTCTTACAGTAATGGTCTATTACTGGAAGACTAGCGGCAGAGAACACTTTCAACCGTTTCATTATTGTCTCTCTATTATCATCACTACGCCCCTAAAAGTAAAAATATTAGTTGTTAACCACTTGTTTGTTCCTATGTGAATGACGACTCTACACAACAGCATTCTCAGATAGAATTTAAGAAGAAAAAAGGACCTGGTTTCGGTTTAGTAACCGCTTCACCATCTCTTCTTCAGGGCAATCAAGGAATATTACAATGTTGGGTTCCGCACCTATCTGCAAAAGCAATTTAGTGAGTATAACATCTCTTGCAGTAAGAACTGAAAATTAAATGGCAACTCAGGAATTATAAAAGTAAGTCTCTCCAAGGGTCTGGAATTATAACTACAGCAAATTAACTCCTTATTTGCTAATTTAAAATGAGGAAAAAAGGGTTTCCATATATCAACGTCCAAAAAGAACAAATGATCACTTACAATTCGTTCATATGTCAAACGGTTCTCTTCATTTCTAGGGAACCCATCTATCAGAAATTTATCATTCTCACTTGATACAATTGCTTTCTGCAATAGTTTGACAGTCACTTCAGAAGGAACAATCTTACCCTCATTGATGATTTTGGATATCATTGTACTGGAAAAATGCACCACCATTAAAAGAAATGACACAAAACCAGGGTACCCAATCAATATTAAATTCTAGGAAGCTTGAACCCACTTACTCATTTTCACTCTTAGAAGAAATTTGTTCCCTCAACAAATCTCCAGCACTTATGTGAGTGAAACCGAAGTTCTTAGCAATCTCTTTACATTGAGTGCCTTTTCCACTACCCGGGCCTCCTGAAAAATAGAATGCAAAAGCATTCAGTCATTGTGCATAACCAGTTTCTATCACTGTAAAAATTGAGGTGATGAAACACAGAAGACGGCATACAGATCTAAGACAATTCTTATGCCACACTAACATCTTAAAATACCTTTGAGCAACATTAATAGAATGTATATGATTGTGAGTGGCTTTTACATAGATTTAAAAAAAAACTGCTTTAAAACTGAAAGAGAAATATTGTCAAAAGATGCAAAGCTGATTACCCAAGACAAAAGTTACAAATGGAGTTGTTTCTCTGGAAGAGGCCCCACCTTCTACCTTCAATTATACAAGGAAATAATGACAATGTGAATAATTAAAGCATCATACTTATTTGGTCCTTCAATATTAACACAACTCATTATTAAACAATTAATATATAAATTCGTATTATGTCTCAGTGCTGTCAGAAAGTTGAATCTTGATAAGCACACATAAAAGAACCAGGATTTGCAAAAAGCAGAATAAATTTTAACTTCATGCCAAATGAGTTTGGGATACATCTTAAAGCAAGTGACCAACACAAAGCATTCATGTGAACCCATCAAAAGCCATTCCAGTAGAGGTCAGGTGTAAGAAGACACTCACTCTGATGACCAATATAAAGGAGAATTGGCAATACGACCCTCACAGGAAGAGCACACAGGGCTCAACAAAAAGGTTTCAGAAGTAATTTTAAGGTTTAGCTATTAAACTAGCTAAGGCTGCTGATTTTTTTCAAGGTTGAAGACAACTTTCTGGTACTAGGGATTCATTATCTGAACTAAAAAGAAAACCAATTTTAACAGTATAGTTGAAAGTGGGTGATTTCAATCATATGAGGAACAACTGTATAGTGGTTCATTTGGACAACAAGCATCAAAAGTGATTTATATGGAGAATAGGCACAACCAGCATGATCTTTAATTCATTGACCATTAGCTCTCCCCTCGATGAGGTCTTTGATGGCAACGAATTAAGAGATGCTGAAGTCACAATATTAAGAAAAATGGAAAGAAGAAAGGGTAGAATTACTTATGAATATGAGCTGTGGTTAATACCCAAGCCCCAGGGCATAAAAGAAGCAATTTCTATGGGAAGCTGAAGCAACAGCCACACCAACCAAATTTGTCGTAAGTCACCAATGCCTTACCGAAATGCCTCTGCCCTACAGTTAAAAATCACCATAGCAAGATTCAAACAGTTTCCTGCTAACTAGAATGTCTTGACTTCTCTATAGGAATGCTTGAGGAAATTAGACTACCTATTCTTATGGTATAGCAGAATTTTTAGCCTCCATGTTATGCAGCACAAGATAAACCTGTCGGATTTTAAAGTTATACTACAACCAGAAAATAAGATCCTCTATTTTCATTATGGCAAATATATGTTTCCATGGAGACAATATCGTAAAAGAGATCTAATATAATTGCAATACAGGGAAGGTTAAAGATGCACTAGAGTTGTAGCTTCACTGGTCAAACTAGACAACGTGGCTGCATTTGGTTGAAGACTTGCATATAGGAGGCTTCACTATAATACCACTGTTTGGCCCTTAAGCAATCCGCAATCGTAACCAGTAATGTACTAGTGCGACTTGAGTTGCCAAATTCAGCCGGATAAATAGCTCATAGAACTACTACCTTCTAAAAACAAAAAGGTTTTAATATCAGGCTTTCTAATTGCAAGTCCTTTTCCTTGACATGAGTGCAGACACATACTGTTCTCATTCAGTTGAGAATGTTCTCTTTCTATCAGTTCAGACAGGATATCTCATAATAGATATGTATATATGTGGAAAAGCATTTACTCTGCAAGGATATCTAGCGTCCAGATTATATTTGCCACTACATCATGTATAACAAACTCAAATGGCATCCAAAGATTTCATAAAGGAGGTAAAAATAAGCCAGAGAAACAATTAGATAGGTAAAGAAATGCAGACATTCAAGAATACATGATATTCCAGTACTCAAATGAATAGGGAACTACTATTTAAGTACCGGACTCTGAATTTCTGTACTAAACATTTGCCAAATTCGCAGCCCATAAGCCACCTGCATCTCCCAAATAAACAGGAAACATTAAACGAAAAGTTTCACTTAAACGAAAGCAGATGAGATAGGGTAGACCATAGTGGGTTAAACCTGGTTGAGAACAGGGTGTTTGGAGCCAGGAAAAACAGGTGACAGACAAGTCATTCGCCTCCACATCTAGAGCTTTACAGAGGAGGTAAAATTGAAAAACGAGGGAAGTTGGGACAACGAGAAGATTCAGAAAAATTCCAACATGGGTTTTTTTTTTTTGGCTGCTAGAAGAGAACTTTTGTCGACCACATCCACTGCGGGTTTAGAGTGAGGAATTGGATGCCATTACGAATGGAGAATTTGCTTCGGAGAATTCAACGGGAAATGTCAGAACCAACTACTTTCGCGCACAGACCTCCTCTTCAAGTAAGTGCAGTCTCAACCGATACACAACAAAAAATTACAAATACACATATAAATATATTCTTTTTTTTTTTTGCTAATCACACATATAAATATATTCACACGATAATAGTTAACAAAAGCAATGTGATTTAATATAGGCAAAAGGTTGATTTTAGTCCCTAAACTATTTAGGAAGGGTGTTTTAGGTCCTTATTCTTTAATTTAAACTTTTTTGATCCTCATTCTTTTTATGTATGGTTTTATGGGTCCTTTTTGCTGAATTTTGCCCAATTTCGACAAGATTAATTAATGCGAGTTAATATTTTTAGTCAAAGTTATAAGTGTAAAATTGTAATTAATCTTTAGTAATTTTATTATTAAAAAAAGGTAAAAATAAAAAACGAAGGATTAGAACTCTCGATGGTAGCAGTGATAGGGTATAAAACGGAAGATGAACATAAGCAGTGATAGGTCTTCTTTACTTCAATATGAACTTGGAATACGAACGAAAAAATGGTAAAAAAAAAAAAAAAGCTACAATTGGTAGAATAACAAACGGAATCTTTTTGCTTCAATTTACTGTTACCATCGAGAGTTTTAGTCCTTCATTATTTTTGCCTTTTTTTTTTAATAATAAATTACTTAAAATTACAATTTTACCCTTATAACTTTGACTAAAAATATTAACTCGCTTTAATTAACCTTGTCGAAATTAGGCAAAATCCGGTAAAAAAGACCCATAAAACCATATATAAAAAGAATGAGGACTCAAAAAGTTCAAATTAAAGAATAAGGACCTAAAACACCCTTTCTAAATAGTTTAGGGACTAAAATCAACCTTTTGCCTTTAATAAATATCCTTTAATTTTACACCTATACAACTAAAAATCTAACTTGAATGGCTCCGATCCTTCTTTCACTTCCCCCGCCAGTTCAGTCCTTTGATTTTTTCTTTTTTGCATGTAAAACCATAGATACCAAAATTTGCCTATTTTCAAAAAACTTATATTTTTATTAGACGTCATTACTTTATTAATTCAAATTACTCAAAAAATTAAATGTTGAATATATTACCTCGTGTAACATTTATTCTTAAAGGACTTATTTATTTGTATTAACCCAAAAATTTGATTTAAAAAAGTAATATTATGTTCAATATATCATTGTATAATTTAATTGTAATTATGTAAAAAAATTTGAGAATAAAATATTGACAAATTTTTTTTATTTAAGCATTAAAGGCTAGAATTGTAAAATACACACACATATATATCTTATAAAAATAATAAAAAAAAAAACAACATATATTCAAATTTAGACAATCTAAATTATAAAGGCATTTTTAAATCGACTTAAATAAATAAAAATAAAAATTTAACTTCAAATATAAATATCCAACTTTAAATATAAATGAATAAACTCGAACAAAGTTAAATACTATACAGGAATTGAACTAAAAAACCTTAGGCTAAGTTCGATTCAACACGTTTACGGTTCATATTGAAGCACCAGATTGTACTTTTTACCTGTAGAAATCTACAAGCAAGGCACGATGGTCTAATTCTTTGGAAACCACCCTTCATCAATCAGAATCTCAAGCAACGGTAAATACACTTTGATCAAAAGGACAAAACGATATTAGATGCCACCATGAGGAGGCCTTCGTGCTTCACATCTTCAAGTCAGGGTAACCATTCTCCCTTCTGAGGAACTGGCAGCTCAGGAGCCAGACCATGAATTTGCTCAAGCCACATATTTATCAATCATAATATCATGGCTAGGGAAGGGATCCTTTGTCAGCTTCTGAGGATTCTTGAGCACTCTTTGTCAAGAAATCATAGTTGATAGAAGCCAGTTGGGACAAGTTCTGGTTTAAAACGTAAAAGCATTCAGGGATTTTAGTTCATTTGGAAAGACTCAACAGGAAAAGATTTTGCTGCAACACAGAAATCAACTTACAGCCTTCTCACCTTAAATGAGAAATTACTGAATGAGTACATCACGTTTTGGTTCGGAGATCCAAATTCTGCTAAGTTACCACATTCATCAACCTGTTTTCAAGGAACACAGATGAATGAGAAGAAAAAACAAACAAACAAACAAACAAAAGCAATGTAAAGAGTGCAATCTGCTTGTTTAGATGCACTTTCAAACCATTTTTCCATAAAATTTTGTTTCACCAAGTCAGAATTAAGATTGAGATTCAAAGGCCAAATGTACCATAGAAATGCAGGCCACATTATTAGAGAGATATGCACTTAGGTTTCAGATATTTTCTGCATTCTCCTTCTTGTTATGTCTTAATTAAAATTAAATCAGTTTTCTTCCAACTCTATTTCAGATTTGGGTCCTTCTAGTTGATATTACTTCCAAAATTGCAAGAGATTGGGGAATGCAAATTTATTCTGAACCCTATATTTCAGAAATATGAGAGAGAAAAGAATTTGACAAGCGTACATCTTCATCCTGTAAGTTGCTCTGTGAACTGCTGCTACAGGAAACACTGTCTGTTTCAGACATCTCATCAAAATCACTGCTACCGTGGACATTTTCATCCTCTGGATTCCAAATATAACGGCTCATGAAATAACTTGTGTCATGCGGTTCAGCTGATGGTATAAATGCAGCCTGTAGACAGTATAACTATTGTAAACATACCAAACTTAATCAACGGGCAAAAAGTATGCATAATGAGCGATGTGAAGAAAGAAGAAAAAACCTTCTGCCTAGCCAGTGTGTCCCAGTTGATATCTTTGAAAAATGCGTGTCTTTTTACCTGGGAAACAAGAAAGATATGATGATATTAAATGGAATTGGTATAGCTACTTAAATGAAAAATTCAGAAATAAAGCATACCTCCCTTGCACCTGTGGCACCTAATCTTTGAACTGGATTCTCAATCAGCAATCTGAAAGAATAGACAAAGAAATCTTACTCTATATGGGCAAGAGAATCTCCCCAGTTTTCGGATAAAAGAACCAACCATTTCCTCTAAGTCATCACTAGACTAAGTACTTGCCTAGCGACATGTTCAATTTATCATCTCAGAAGTTAATAGAATTCAGAGGCGATAAATTTATACACAAAGGTCGAGAAAGCTCCAAATGTCCTCATAGAATGCACACATTGTGAGATCTTGTTTTGTGGTCTAAAACAAAAAATTTCAGGATGAGAATTATGAAAACCATTTAGGATGTCCTGACTCAATTACCTTGATGATAATTTGAACCTAAAAGAGAAAAGAAAAAAAGAGGGGCAATACTAATAATGTCTTTGAAATTTTGCATGTAGAATAATCCAGATGTTAAAAATTCTCATAATGATTCATGTTCAATATTCAATAACAAACATTTGTGAGGTGATTTACCAATACTACCATGTACAGCACAGATCTAATATTAGAAAGAGGGAGAGGGCAGCAGCCTCAAATGTGGATCCAACTTCCAAAAGGCAAATGTATCATTTATATAGTGCATTGACCACAGTAAGATGTTTGATTATCTATGGGAATTCAAAATCAGGAATCAGGTGTATATTGTAATATATGGAGCTCATCTGATTTTTTTGCATGCAAACATTGGAAGTCAAATGCTGATTGGAACCTTCAAGTAGACGATCAGGACCTGACTGAAAATCCTGAAAAATGAGACAAAATGCTTATGAAGCAAGAACTCCACTATCTGCAATAAAGTCCTTTTCCTTTTTTGAACTGGGAAATAAAGTCCTTAATCAATGTCTCATAAGAACCCATTATAGATCCTTCCAATTAGATGAGGAACTGACTTCACTGAAGATATAAGCTAAGAATGAGAAAGCATCAGGAAACTTAGGCTGAAATTAGTATGAGTATTCTTCACTGCTACTAGGTTAAAATGCATAAATAGGAGAAACATGTTCCCAGGGATTGGCTTTCCACAAGCAAGCAACTGGAAAAAGACTACCTAATTGTCTCTTGTTCCATTGCACTGTTTATACAGAATAAAACCTTCTTATGAACCTCTGGCACTTCAGCTTATTTCCCATTTTCTGTTTTCTTCCTTACGAGTAAAATTAGTTTCTAACAGTTTTTGCAAACAATAGAAATCAACAACAAATAAAGGAGGCACTAAATAGCTTTTCCATGTAATCAAGACATTGTAACTATGAGCTTCAAAATCTCCATCTCAGAATTAACATGGATATTCTTGCACACGTATGTATATGGTTGCTGATTATGATAAGAGAACGTACTTGTTAATTAAATGATATGCTTCATAGCTCATTTCCTCTGGTACCTTGGGCCATGGAACAACTCTGTTTATTATATTATTGAATATTTGCTGTGACAGAATAGAAACCATCAGTACTGGCAGTCAAATCTGTTTCTTAAGGAACCCAAAAAATGGAAAAAAAGAAGCTAATCTCCTAGAGTCAATTTACTATGCCTATACACACACTTACCTAAATAACCTGACAAAAAGTTAGCACAGAAATTCTTTATTCAGATGTTTACCAGAAAATAAGCTAGCTAAATCATGATGAAATCAAAACCTAAGCATTTTAACGTGTAGAAAGCAAATAAGAGAAACAGAACAGAACACTTATCAAATAACCTTGAATTTACAGTAAAGAAAGCGATTGATATTATTACTTGCAGAATCATAGGATTTGTAACTTGAGTAGAATAATTTTTCCTCTGGTTAAAATAATAAGAAAGAAGTGAAAATAAGTATAGAATATTAACGGGAAATTGATTCTTTAACAGGCAAAAGTTTACTCCTAGATTAAAGAAAAATCTAGAACAACCCTCACCAAATATGTAAGTAGGACTCGTTAGAAGAAAGTTAACCATTTGAATAACTATTGCAAATACGTCAATCGTTGCTCTTGTTTATTCCTTTCTAAAACAAGAATGAGCCCAATTCCTACAAGCACATTGTTATTTAATAATCAAAGCATCAACCGGTAATATATTGCAATCAGTCTGTAAACTAAGATCAACCAATTAGCTTATATAGTTCCACAAACTACATAAGGAAAATGAAGAAATATATATATAATAGATTTACTCATATTTGATAGTTGAATTACAGTTACAGATTCATGAATATAAAAGATTTTACACAACTTACTAAATAGCACCATTGCGAACTTTATACAAATATCATAGTTGCTTCATTTTACTAGACAGATGCACGCAGAGGCTACTTATCTTCGTGCTCCAGAGGACACACTTAAGTAGGATAATAAATTGTATCTGTGCAACATGAATAGGTGCCACAAGCATTTGAATCTCTTAAAGAGAGCAAAATGACCCATACATAATAAAAGCTAAACATCCTATAAGTTCATGTTGTGTCCCATCCATAACATGATTTATCACTTGTCTAGACAATTACAACTTATGATTCTAGTAAATACATGATTAATATGATCTTATTACCAAATGCCACTTTGAATTTAGGTGAAATTAATTAGAAACGTTCAGGATGTTAAAACTCATTTTCGAGAAATTGCACATTTAGATGAAAAATGGCTCCTGAAACACAATTAAGAGGAACTCCTAAATCAAGAACCAAAGACATTTAGCAGACCTGAGGATTCTCTGCATTAAAAGGGGGGATACCAACAACGAGTTCAAAAAGAATAACCCCCACAGACCACCAATCTGCTGTTGCACCTATAAAAAGAACAGGAGGGAAATCCGAATTTCAGTGCCAAAACCATTGACTACAATATTAGAAGTAATCAAGTAATTGATCATGAAAATTCAGCAGCAGATAAATTTCACACCATGCCCTGTTCCAAGAAGTATCTCAGGTGCCAAGTAGTCTGGGGTGCCAACAGCAGAATGTTTTTGCCTCTGCTTTCCTTTAACTGATGGCTTTTCAGCTGTTTTTGTCTTATCATCAGCAATAAAAGATGAATTACTCTCAGATGGGCCTGATAAGTCTTCTGTACTATTGATTAGACCAACTTTCGAAAGACCAAAATCTGTTAACTGCAAACAAAAGGATTACCTGGTGAGCATTGGCAAGGATGAGAAACAAATAACCAGTCATATGAACAGAGAAACAACAGAAGTTCCAACACGTTGCATAGAACAGAATATGAAAACTTCATTTATTCTACACAGATCCAGAACTAACATGTGACAACACCAAGCCATCTCACAAATTTAGCACAAAGTAAAAAACTTTCATCAAACACCACCAGAGGAAAATCATCAGATGATCTCAGGCTAGATTTGGTTTCCACCACCTGTCAAAGATCATTCTGCACAATTGAGGTTTCAGGGATTACAAAGTATGAGCTTGTGTTGACTGTATAGTAGTTTTCTTAAAGCAGATTATAATTCAAATTAGGTGTTTAGAAATAATCATGTCTATTAACCAGATTTCTCATGGAAGGAGTGCACTGTTAAAACAATAAACCAGTACTTTAGACAGAAAGGGTTTACTTCCATATACACTTCAATTATGAGACGAGAACATCAGCTAAGAGCACACTGCATTGATTCACTTACTCTTTTTCCTTCTTTTCAGTTAGTTTTACAAATCTTAGTATGGCTGAGATTATCAGACCCCTTTCTTCTCCCTACTCCCTAATTATAGTGGTCAAGATCATGAAAATAGAAGTTACTGATGGGAATTTAAAAGAACATATATGAGTCAAAGTACTAGGAAGATTTTGACCCGATCTTATGGTCCTCACAGAGAGGAATATATGAAGGAAGGTTCCCCAAGATATTACTTACCCACTGCCTTTAGCACTGTACATCAAATCTCGCATAAGTTGTGTTGTTGTTCATAAATTCTTATACATTTATTGCCAACTTATTGGATTGTAGCTTGTCAAAGGGACTAACATAAAGTTGTTGAACTTTCTTAAATAATCTTTCGCACTGATGTCAAGAAGAAGCACACTATAAAGCATATATTACATATAATACCATATAAGGCAGAAGTCTAGAACTAGAAATTGACTACTAAATATTGACCTTGATGTGACCGTCTGGACCTATCAATAAGTTGTCTGGTTTCAAGTCTCTGTGAATGACATTTAAGGAATGAAGATACTCCAAAGCAAGTACCTGAGGCAAAGGCAGTGACATATATTAATTATTTCAGGGAAGTGCAGAGAACATTATAAGAATGTGTAGACACACAAAAGTTATGGACTATCCTTACAAGCTCAGCTATGTAAATGCGTGCTATGCCTTCCTCTAAGCATCCTAGATGTTTCAGTAGAGAAAAAAGATCTCCTCCATTTAAGTACTCCATAACTAAGTAAAGATTTTCCCTACACGTGAAGGAGTAGAAAAATCGAACCTGTTCATCATCAAATTATGCATTAGGAAGCTTATCCTTGATTCTTATCCATCAATGAAGAATCATGTATAAGCACTCTATCTGCTTACCACAAAAGGATTCCGAAGGGATATTAAGATATCACGCTCGGCCAGGATATTCTCTACTGCATTTTTGCGGATCATGTCAGCCTTCTTTAAAACCTGTAAAAATAGTTTCAGTAACATGAATGGCCCTGTCGAAGACTACAGCATAATCTCATATGTGCAATTCACATTAGCCAAAATGGTGGCTTAAAAGGGAAGATTTAATTTAGAACCAACAATTCTTTCTTACGCAGTTGCCAAATGAGAACAATATGGAATATAAGCCAAGACTTTTAATCATGAGAGGTAACATCAATTAATAAAAAGGAAATTCTAAGATACAGTTGCTATTCTGAGGAGCAAATGGCAAATCATATCCACAGATGACTGCAGCCCTCATAGGGATATTCAATACTGGAGGCAACTTAAATAGGTTAAGCAATTAAAGGCAATCAAATAAAAATAAAAATAAAAAATTAGCCAATTGATGTTCAAATAGATAAGAAATTGTTAGAGTGAATAAATTTGGAAGAACTATTCATCTCAAATTTCAATATGACAGTTCATGTTATTTTGAAGTAAAAATAAATTACTGGAACGTCTTGGTAATTAAAGGATTTCTTCAATGTAAGTTAAAATGTGAAATTTCACTCTCTAATTGAGGCCATGAATTTTCACCTTTATTGCAAATAAATCCCCCGTTGCTCTTTTCTTTGCTAGGAATACTCGTCCAAAAGCACCTCTACTGATGGGTCTGATTATTTCAAAATCTTCAATAGACGTGCGATCCTTAGAGCATTGATTAATAGGGCTAGCACGCAAACTACGGATCATATCATCTTCCACAGAACTATCATCATCACCCAGGATATGTGATGAATCTACTTTTTCATCCTCAATCTGTCCACAAAGTGATACATATTTCTCCCTGCATAGAGTTTTCCAAACATGCATTGTAAAGTTTAAAGGATATTATACATCGTGACAAGTCTATTTCTTGTCTGCTAGCATGAAATAAGTGAAGAAATATAGATATGAAACTTAAAAGAGAAGAACATACAAATTGTTGCAAAGATTCTCCACATTAATTATCCCAAATTTTGAAGAAAGATTAATGATGTTAAAGGGAATTAATATTATACAACGTGACAAGTCCATTTCTTGTCTGCTAGAATGAAATAAGTGAAGGAATATAGATATGAAACATAAAAAGAAGAATATAAAAATTGTTGTAAACATTCTCCACATTAATATTCCCAAATTTTGAAGAGAGATTAATGATGTTAAACAGAAATGAAACCCTGCAATCCAAATTAATAATCTTAGAATTGATAATTGAACTCACTGGAGCAGCTTTTCTATGCGTCTCCCAAATGTCTCAACAATAAGGGCATCCACCTTCCTATCTTGAATGACATATTTTAGATCCTCTAAACGTTCAAGCATATATTCCAAGGTGGTATAGTCATTGGTGTTAGCATTGGCTACAGACTGAGCAACATTCAGCAGCTTATGTATCTGTATATCATCCCACACACTGTTAGTTAGCAGAAGTGAATAGATAAAAATAGTGACAGTTCTAAGAGAACAAAAAATAGTCTATATGCAAGTAATCTACTAGTATTTTCTGATCTCAGATGTCGATCTAATTAACCATTTCAGCAAAAATATTTAAAGCTAAAAAGAAATCAGTGAGAAATACAAAAGCTCTGGAAATACTTTTTAGTTTTCCTGAATGTTCAGCAAGATATTGATGCAATTACCCCCAAAAAAATTAGTCCGGTATTTAACTATGGCCTGTGAATAAAAACTGCTAAGTCAATTTTGAAGAATTCCAAAACCTCAATAACAGTATTGGGGTGAACTTGAAAGGAAATGATTGATGGTAATAAAAAAATAAGAATAAAAGTTTTAAATTACCTTGAAGACAATGTTTACTTTAAGAATTCATTAGTTGGACGGTGCACATACTGTTTATCCTAAGTTAACATTCCTAGAAAGGGACCATCACCCTTCTGTCCAAAGCTTTGTTGACAATACATTTACAGAAAGAACATTTAGGATCTAAAAAGTTGAGTCTTAATGCTTTCTTCTGGAACACACCAGACTCAGAAGGTTTCCTTAATAGAGACATAAATTGTTTATCTATCAACAAGCTGAACGAAAGTTTGAATGCCATAGCTTCCACAAGCTTGTTTGCAGTTCCAAATGTAAAAATCAGAGAAATTCAGAGTAGTTAAGCACACTTTGAAAGATATAGTACACAGTGCCACAAAATTCAAATTAGTGCAGAAAAATATTCATACTCAAGAAGAGAAAATTCTTCAGGGTATTTGTATAACAAATAATGTGTTTGAACTTATTGGAACAGGAGAGAGATTCCTTTCATTTTGCCCACTTTGCTTTAGTGGTTTGGATAAATCTATAAGCTTTATATCTAACTTTGAGTCAACTTCATAAATTATCTTCCTAATGCTAGTATATCATAACTTATGGAGGGTATATTCAAAGGAACTTTAAATTAGACCTGTTATAGGATCCAATGGTAATATGTGTCCCAAGCACACCTGGACCTTGTCCAACAGCATATAGGGGATTTAAGATCAAAATCAAGATGCTATTTCACATGACAAAGAAAGACAAATTTCCTAGACCTTCACCGATTACTGGCTAGATCAGATCTGATATCTATGGCACAACATGAAATACATCCATCATAATTTGCTTGCAGATAATGCTTTTCAAGGGCTTATACATGCAGAAAATGTAAAATGTGGGAAAAGAAACAAATAAAAAGCTTAAATCCATTTTCTCTTGGAATGTTTTGATGATAATGAGAAATTTGAAGATAACTTCCTAAAATTTCTGCAACCTATTGGCTGGATAATCTATTCTGAATACAGAGGCTATTATTAAACTGGCCAGTATGCCAAAATAGGAAAAGCAAGTAACTGTCTGGATTAAAAATTTCTGTATTTAAACCTCTGCAAACTTAAATTTGATATCCTTTACATTGATTGATGGAATGGCAACTTCATACAGTAGAGGACAACACAAACAAGGAACTGCATACTGTAGATACCTGCTGATGATTTTCTTGCTCCAATATCATCCTGTGACCACTCAGCAGCTGATCGAGTTGACTTGTTTCTGGGGTAACCAAAGGTGACCGGGGTGTCAAACTCCCAACTGATGAGGAAATCTTGCCTGCATCAGGCATCAGAGCAGGCATTTCACATGGCATATCAGGTAAATTGCCATACTTCTGCAAAGTGGTTGCCTTATCAGACTGTCCAACACACTCTAGCTTTCCTTTTGGAATGTTTTCAGGTAAACGATTTTGCTTCACGGACAACTTATCCAACTCTTCTAGTACTTTTGATGCTGACACCCTTACAACATCAGGGCTTTGAATCCCAGCTTCTGGGCTTTTTGATGTCCACCACTCAATTATCTTTTCAAGGGTTTCAGCAATTCTTCCAAGTCTTTCATTCACAGATAAACCTTTTACATCACACCTATCAACAATTGTACATATTCTTGAATGTTGTTCAACATGAATAGTGGGTATTTCAACTTCACATATGCGACAAATAAACGAGTCATCACATGTTATATTATCTTGCTCCCAAACTCCCCAACTCACTTTTTTCACATTCAAGGATTCCTCCAGATATTCCGGATGGAAATCTGGAGTATCCAGATTTTCTGAAATATCTATTTCTCCCTTATGTTGTAAGCAATCAGACTTATTGTGGGATGTAGAGTCAACCTGGGCCTGGGCTTTGCGCTGTTTTCCAGGTGCAGAAGGAAGCTTCTTCCATGATGACATCCTAAAACTGCCAGTCGAGGAAGCAACACTTTTTGTAGTACCAACATCTTCATTATCGAAGTTTTCATTGACCTGATTTTCCTTGACAGTTAGTTTCAACTCAGTATGTGCAGAGGCTTCCTGATTCAGTTGTTTTCTGTTCAGGTCTTGGTTTGTGGCCTCAGACTTTCTTTCTGAATAGACCCCAAGATCACTTAACTGATGAGGAGTGTGAGCATCTTCTTCATACCCACTTTCCTTCTGGAACTGTACCAGCCGAGTACAACGAGTAAGGATAAACAGAAGGCGAGTATGGAACTGTTTAAGTGTTCCCATCGGAAGCTCTTGTCGGCGGTCATCCAGATTCTGAACAATACCTTCACACTTAATCCAAAATTCATCTGGAGACATTTTTGCACATTGTCTGGCTACAATTAATAAATCTTCCAAACTTTCTCGCCATTCAAGATGAGATTCTGAAGTCGTCTCAAGTATGCCAACCAAATCCCCTGCAAATACACCTAAATCTTTGTCAACCTCCTCCTTTAATCTACCAAATTTGACCCGAACCATTGCCCTGATCTCCTGAAATATTGAATTAATTCTTTGTTAACTCTTGAAAGAGAAAGGAGAAATTGGAAGAGCATTAGTGC
The DNA here is from genome assembly GCA_035583425.1 of Marsdenia floribunda. Taxonomy (NCBI): domain Eukaryota; kingdom Viridiplantae; phylum Streptophyta; class Magnoliopsida; order Gentianales; family Apocynaceae; genus Marsdenia; species Marsdenia floribunda. The sequence goes on from JAXGGT010000001.1 coordinate 6,364,414, forward strand.
TAAGAGGAAAAATATGAGCTGTAGTATAACATGGAGATCAAAAGTGTCCAGGTGCTTCAAAGACAAGAAAGCATACTTGCATGCGGCCAAATCCACGAGATTTCCAGAATGGCAATGGTCGAACTCCCTTGGAGTTGAGCTCATGTGAGAAGCTCTTGATATCTGGTGACCGTTTTTGATGACCACTTGTAACACGCAGGATAGCTTGGAAACGTGGGGATTGAATTTCCTTGACTGAAGTAACATTATTAGTCTGCATTAAGCAGAATAGCCAGATGCTGAGATACCTTGTTAAAGTGCCTTGATTTTAAGCCAGGTAAGAAAATTACAAAATAGAAATGCCCCAATGGAATGGAAGAAAATAAATGCAGCTCTATAACAATTGATTACCTCGTTTTCTGAATAGTGAGATGACGGAAACGTCATAGGTTTTAATGGACTCCGTTGAACTTTTTCACCTACATTTTCTACAAAAGAATCAGAATTAAAATCATTTAAGTTTTTGTTATTTGTTCTTTGTGACCCAAAAGCCAAACTTAAGAGTGCTAGTTTATCAGGAAAAACTATTACCTATGATATCTTATTCTACAGACTAGTGATTTGAACTTGGTAATTAAATTTCGGAAACCTCAGGGTAAAACATGGTGAATAGGAAAACTTTTAGTCAAAGCAACAAAGCTGGAGAAGAAAGATAACAAAAAGGGACAGACTGAAGTTTCAGTATCTCACTAAGGTTTGAATTTCTCGCACACAAATTTCTTAATCACATAGCAGTCATTCTTAAAATGTCCTCTTCCATCTAGGGGTTATTCCAATTTCAAATGCTATACTAAAATGAAAATCTCAAAAGCCCTCTCGAATTACTCAAAAATGGAACAATTACATGACAAAATAGATGACCTTGCTCGGTAGATGCTTGAGGAGTTGAAGCACATTTATGCGTCATTCCATCTGAGTTCGAACCCATCTCAATTGAATTGGCGGAGTTAAGAACCCAGGGAGCCGAGCGTGTCCGTATATGATTAAGGCCCAAGAATGAAGCCTCAATGATGCATGAATCTTCATCACTGTTTACCGTCTCATTGTCTTCATTCCCATTATCTACACTATTGAACTCGCGAGGGGCGATTTTCTCGATCTTTTTCGGTTTGTGGATCGAGGGTTTGCCTGCAGGACTTGACATTGTTGCGATCAATATGTAATTATAGTGAGTGTGCTATCACGTAATCATCGATAATCGAATATGCAAACCTCCAATTTTACTTGGAGAGGAAAAAAATGGTGAGAGGCGAATACAAAATCTTGGATAAAGATATTCAACTTATTTTTGGATTATAAAGAGAATGAAAAGAGAAACAAAAAGAATACAGAGGGAGAGAGGTTTTCGCGGGAAGCGGGGGGCGTTAGAGGACGACACGCACATCTGTTCAAACATTAACACTGAGACGGTTCCGAAACGTGCATTCCACTTTTTGACTGTATATCAGACTCTGGCGACGTTTCTCTTATACATCACATAGTTGCGCTGTAACAACGCCAACGGACACTGGCGCATTAAGTCAAATAATTAGTAAATTGTTTATCAAAATAAGGATTATATATATATATATATATATATATATATATTTTTTTTTTTTTTTTTTTTGAAACAAAAATAAGGATTATATTAAATAAAAAAAAATACTCTAATCAATTTGACTAATTTTAAAGAGTATTTCTATATTTTAATCATATTGATTCTATGGCTTTTTTTTTAATCGGAGTTTTTTTTTTCAATTTTTTATTCAAACTTAAAAAAAAATATATAATATACTTATTTTGAACACTACCAGACACAATATTCATGTCTATCCACTTGACAAAAATTTTAAAAAAAAATAAAGAAAAAAGAGAGAAGATGATAATATCACATTAATCTTTATAACAATATTCTAATATTTATCTATTATTACACAAATAAAATATAATATTTTTATATTTTAGACAACTTTTTCACTTATCTCCAATTTACTCATTGTTTTCGCAATATACTCCACTCAACCTAAAAAAAAAATTTAACAAACTCAAAAAATTCCAATAACATATATCTATATTCCAGATAAAATTTATTTAATAGTTATCGTATAAAACTACAAATTGAAAAACCCCAGGGAGTGGGGCTCGCATTCCCCATTTTACTACCAGGAACACACAAGCAGAGTTGCGGGTAACCAACTCCACCGTGCAGCCCGGAGTTGGCTTCTTAGAGTAGAACATGGCTGCCCTACATCGCCGCAGATTGGCGGCATATTTATATGGCTTCGTCCGCACCAACTCCGTCTCCTCGTTTCATACATCAACAGCTCCACTAATACAAGAAACAGGCCTCTATGGCTTCCACCATTTGAAAACTCCCAAAGGTTTTCAACGCTTCGTCGACGATGCCATAGAAAGGTGATGAGCTCCGATGATACCTTTTCCTTGTTCCTCTGGTTGAACCAATCAATGAGTTCTTTTTTCAATTGAACAGTCCCGCTTTTGTTTTACTAATTTCGGAGAAGCTTATAATCAGGTCAAATGAACTTGTGGCTTATATTTCTGGAATGCCGCCTGCTCCTGACATTATTCGAGGGATGGATGAGATTTCAGACACGGTAAGGAGTTTAATTCTTGTTTCCACCTTATTATTACTATTGTTAGTGTCTCAGGTTAGGTCATAAATAAATCCGGAGCGGACCATATCTTTATAATTGAGATTGCTGAGTCAGTTGATTTTCTAGGTCTGTTCAGTGATTGATTCGGCAGAATTATGTAGGCATACACATCCGGACAGGTCAGTTTGATGTCTTTGTTAATGATTTTTTTTTTCAGTAATTTATGTAATCTCTCGTATAATTTTATGTAACTTGCACTCAAGGGAATTTGTCAAAGAGGCAAGCAATGCATCTCTGAGGATCAGTGAATATCTACATGTGAGGTGACCTGTGATTTTTTTTCCATGACTCTTCCTTGTATTCACAAGGATAAGTTATCAACTTGCTATATAGAGTGCATTATAATTATTAACTCGTTTTCACATAAAATATTTGTGAAGACTATACAGGGGTCTAGAGTTCATGATAAGCCCCTTAACTATTGCAATACTTAATATATGAACCATGAAATCCATGACATTGTTTTCAGATAGAAGCAGGGGAGTGAGTCATACAAATAGAAGCATGTCCTATGACTTTAATGCACTTTTGGCTAAACTAGAGAAAGTTCTTTGTCCTAGATCCAACAAAAAATCAAAATTGAGAGAAGTGACACTTGTCCTTCTCAAATATTTGCAATAGGTAACCATACAGAACACTTTTTGATGGATAAGTAAAGTGATTATCAGCCTTCAAATGATTTCTTGGTAGCTTTGTGTTAGCTAAATATGGTTATCATTGGAAGATGTTAAATTACCATCTGCTCTAAAACCTTAATATGATAGAGAAGGTTTAAATTTAACCGCTTATACAGCCTCACATGTATTTCGGACACAAAGTTTCTCTATCACAGAAATGTGAAATTTAATTACTTAATGAGCTCCTCATGTGTGAGCTGAACACAAATTCTCGATAACATGCCTAACACATACATGATAGCCAACAAATGGAGCAGAGTTAAGGCTCAAATACAGGACTAGATGCTCTAATACCATGTTAAATTAATCACTGGCGCTAAAAGTTTTATTGATAGAGAGGGTTTAAATTTAACCACTTAACAGAAGTTTGAACCAATTGATATATTTATGGCAACATGTTCTGGAAGATTAGCCCGACAGATATTTTGTTTCTGTTGCTTAGGTGCAAATCTTGATAACTTATAGTACATATGCTAAATAGTAATGGTTGCATGGAAACATCATTTACTGGCTGTAATTTTGTGCTTCATTGCATGAATAAATTTGACTTAAAAGTAAACTTTGCTTTTAATATGTAGCATCTCAACACAAATCATTGTTTGTACAATGCGGTGATAAAGGCTGAGCAAGATGCTCATTTATTATCTGATGAAGCCCGAAGGACAGCTGAATATTTACGCATTGATTTTGAGAAGGGTGGGATTCATCTTTGCCAGGGTACCATCCTTTTTTCAACTATTTACTTTCTTCATTCCATTTAATTTTACCGACTAAACGAATCTCTCTGTTATTTTTACAGATAAGTTGGACCGGGTTAATCAGCTAAACATAGACATTGTTCAGCTATGCAGAGAGTAAGTAAGATCCTCATAGTTTACCAGAAGAAAACATGTGCATTATTTCCGTGTTGATCTTCTCAATATTGTAGCTAATACTTCCACTGGACATATTAGATTGTCTTAGAATTGGGTCACTCGTTTTGTTGTGTAATCAAACATGGTCTACTAGTAACTAGGGTCTTTGTTTTGTACAAATCCTTGACTTTTCCTTATCAATGAATATGGAACCAATTGACAGATTGCAACACAATTATGTATGTATTTCTTTTGTTTACCAGGTTCAGTGAAAATATTATCATTGACCCAGGTCATGTGGATATCTATCCAGCATCACGTATACCCAAAAAACTACACCATCTTGTTAAGCCTATCTATCGCAATTCATCAGGTGCTTTTACAGAATCCTTGCAACAAGGTATCAGGAATGAGAAAGGATTTCGGTTGGTAACAGAACCAAACAATTTGTGCTCTATTCTGCAATGGGCATCATGTGATGAGGTAGAATCCTCAACTATCTTATTGAAATAAGATCTAATGCAGGTTTGGAAAGTCTAGGGCACACTTGGATTGGAGTTATTTTCCTTATGTACTTTAATTCAGAATATTTTTTCTATTAAAAATTTAAATACTCCCTCTAATCTTTTGCATGGAATCCACATATTTATATATATATATATATTTTTTAACACATTAATTAATGTTTTAACAATATTCAAATATGTGGAACCTGCTCCATCAAATCCAAATATATATATATTTGATTCACCAAACTAAAACAAATTTTTATTCTAAAATTCAATCCAAATATGTGCACCTAGATTCTGTTGGTTGGATCTGAGGAGATTCAATTTAAATGTGTCTTTCTTCTCATAGAACAAAGATTCTTATTTGATATAAAAGGTATGTGATATTCTTTATGACTATCAGAAATAAATTGCTGAATGGAGGAATGGGATTTGAGTGCCAGATTGTTGGGATAACTTTTTGAGCCAGAGTTGCATATCTTCCATAATCTTAAAATTGAGTTTTTTTACTTAGCCGGACAATGTAGAAAAATAAGGGGGGAAAAAGAGTTACCGTGACATAAAAGCTCAACTATTTTGATTTCTTTTATCATCGCTAATGCAAAAATTTTTAAATTACTTTATTATCCCCATTTCTTCTTACCGATCTCCAGGTTAGGAAGATGGCTTATGTTCAGGGGAATTCTGTGCCACTTGCAAATCTCAAGGTTCTTGATAAGCTTATTGCAGCCCGTCATGAGTTTGCTCAGGTTAATTTTAGTTATTTTACGTTAATATCAGCACAAATCTTTATAACATTATTAATTTGTGTTTGTAATCTGATTGAAATGATGATTTGTTTAATCTTCTATATATAAATTTATTATTTTTTGAATGTAATTCAATTTCTCAATAGGATTCTATATTCTGAGAATTGAAACACAAGACTTATGCATTGCAGAGAAGTTCTTTCTAATAATATTCCTGGTGCATTAACAATATTGAGGAAACAGTCCTTGCTATTCAACAATGTTTATGTCTCTGCTTCATGTAGGAATATTTAGTTAAGAAGTTTACTGGAGTTGGATTTTTCTATAAAATGAAAAGGACTGAGATTACATCCTCAGAAATCACGATATCAGTCTTTGTTGCAGTATTTATTTACTATATTTGCCATGTCTTCTTATCCCAGTGAATCTTTGTTTCTCCAAAACCCGCCGCCTTTTAATCCTCAAGTTATTTCCTTTTCAATAATTTTTCCATGGATACCCCTACTGTTATTTGCTGCTGTTGGTCCTTGGTAACATTGCAAATGAGCTCACAGTTAGATTTCGTGGTCTGTTGCTATTAACAAACTGGACATCCTCACATAATTTGAAATAGTTATCATTGGTAGCAGTAGCAATAGGAGTTATTACAAGCACCACCATCATCATCTATTCTTTTTTCTTTTTCTTGTTTTTTCTTTTTTTTTTTTGTTGTTCCTTTGTTGGGGTGGGGGAGGAAGGGGGATGTGATTTCACTAGGAGTAACTGAAAAGCCTTTCAAAATTCCGATACTTATTTCGGATGTATATGTAGATAATGGGGTATAACTCTTATGCTGAGTTTGTGGTACAACATTGTATGGCATCATCACCTGATGTCGTGACATCGTTTTTGCATCAATTGAGTGAAGCTGTCAGACTCAAGGCCGATGAGGTATGTTGGTTTTTCTGGGTAGGCATATATCATCACATATCCATCCTTTCTGAAGGATCATTGTGTGTGTTGAAATTATTTTGCTTCTGCTATAGGAGTTCAAGGCCATTCAAAATGTTAAGAGAGAAAAATGTGGTCAGCCATGTGCAGATTTGGAACCATGGGATGAGACTTACTACACCGGGTTGATGAAGTCTTCCGCTTTTGACTTAGATTCCAAGGTATACTAAGAACTGATTACGATAACTGTTTTCTTTTTTCTCTCTTATGTGATCTAGTAGTAATGAACATGATGAAGAACTATGAACCTAAATTCTTTGAGTGACCAACAGTAGTATTGCTTTAGACCTTCAGTACATATGGTCCCAAAGCAACAGAAGAGATCACTTATCTGCATATATGCTTATAGTACATTTATATGTGTTTGTACAAATACTTATTTGTTACTTGTCTAGATCTGAAACTTCTGGACAAATTTTCGGCGTTTAATTTTTAAGATTTCTTTTTTTTTTTTTTTTTTTCCTTTTTTTTTTTTCAGTGATGTAATTTTGAAGACTTTGAACTGGTTTCTTTCCTGCCACACAGGTGGTAGCTTCATATTTTCCTTTGTCCCAGTGTATCAAGGGCTTGAAAGTTCTGGCTGAGTCATTGTTCGGTGTGACATTTCTCAATGTTCCCCTTGCACCTGGTGAATCATGGCATCCAGATGTGCTAAAAATATCTCTACATCACCCTCATGAGGTTCATCTGCTGATCTTTTTTCGCGTCTTGTCTTCATTCTTTCATGTTTAATTACAATGGTTTAACAGTTGCCCCATTGCTACAACGTGTAGGAAGAAGTACACTACAGCATTAGTGTTCTTCCTTGTCAATTTGACCTTCTGTGAGTTAATCATAATTTTTATCCTTCTAATGACCAATATACTCAAAATGCAGGGGAATCTGGGGTACCTATACCTTGATCTAAAATCAAGAAGAAGTAAGCATCCTATTTGTGCTCATTTTGCAATCAAAGGTGGTCGCCGGATATCTGGAACTGAATACCAACTCCCCGTATGTGGATTATATTCTTCTTCAGTTATTATACTTTGTCTTCTTAGTAAATATTTGACATATATGCTTGGATATCTTCTTCAAAATTTTGTAAACTTGGTAATTCAATTGGTGCATGGCTTTAGCATTAAGAATTTAACTGTGACCTTCTTGTTGCATCTATTAAAGTTTTCAAGCTTCAGACTGAATCGATGATGTGACTTTAAAAAGAACAAAAAATATGCAGTGTAAACATCTGAAGTTTCATTTTTATCTCATTGAAAAGCCCAGATAGAAAACAAACCATGATTAGATGATGAAAACTGAAGTGGGAGTCAGTTTGGGCTGCACCACTCATAGTAGTTCTTTTAATTCTCTGATAGTTCTTCAAACTAAACATATTTTGAGTTTTTAGTTTTGATTAGCAGCTCTTAAACTTAAGTTAAATGGTAACTTGGAGTTTCTTTTAACAGTTGCTTTTATTATTGCCATGGCTAACAAAAATATTTTCAACTGCAATGTTCACCTGAATAGGCAAGATCCACTCTGCCTCCTTGTTAGATCTTTGGTAGAGTACTATGTTAGTAGTTTATCTTTTGTCAAGAGACGAAATGGATGGTCTTAATGTGCATGATATTCTAGTACTGTATTTGAAATTGTTCTTTAGTTACACATTTTGGGGATGCTTTTTCTAAGTTGTCTACCTTTATATATCTATATATATGATTTTTCAACAGTGTGAAAGGTTATAAATAGTTGTTAAGAGTTATTGCATGCCACATTGATGAATGATTTTGATGATAAATAATACTTGAATGTTTCACATGCTTGGATTCTTCAATCTTCCTTGGAAATGAATCTTTGTAGATAATAAGAGATGCTTTGCTAAGTGTGTATGTTATCTTGCTTGTGATGCTAAATGATGATAATATCCATCTGCTTGATGACCTTCAGATGATAAATAATACTTGTGTTTCACGTGCATGGATTCTTCAATCTTCCTTGGAAATGAATCTTTGTAGATAATAAGAGATGCTTTGCTAAGTGTGTATATTATCGTGCTTGTGATGCTAAATGATGATAATATCCATGTGCTTAATGACCTTCAGATTGTAGCCCTTGTTTGCAACTTCTCTGGGTCTCATTCATCAATGGGAACTCTTAACCACTGGGAAGTAGAAACACTTTTTCACGAGTTTGGACATGCTCTTCATTCACTTCTTTCTAGAACGGTACGAGTTAAAAAATATTTTCACTATCTAGCTGTTACCATATTGGTTTTTTGTTTTATTTTATTTTTCTTTTTATGGATCCATTTTGGTTTCTATTAAATGAAAAATATCTTCTATGTATTTGTAGGATTACCAACATTTTTCGGGGACAAGGGTCACTCTTGATTTTGCTGAAACTCCTTCAAATCTCTTTGAGTGAGTGAATTGTGATTGTCTTTATACCTTCATTTTAATGATGGATTCATCTTGCTAAACTTTATCTGTCTGTTTTACTTTTAACAATCATAATTGTGAACAGTAGAAGCTCTCTAATTACTGCTTATATTGGCTTGGATCTCAACCATTGTAATTGTGCACATTCATAAGTAAATAAATTTTGGGCAATACAACATGAAATCATTACTCGCTGTTCTTTTCTTTTCACTAAGTTGAAGTCATTACTTAGCTGTCTGATTCTTGAATATTTATCCTGGAATTAGGTACTATGCCTGGGATTTTCGGGTCTTGAAGACCTTTGCTAGGCATTATTCTACAGGCGACGTAATACCAGAAACTTTGGTGGAATCAATGAGAGGAGCCAAAAAAATGTTTTCTGCAACAGAGTTGCAACGACAGGTTTGTTGTAAGCAGTGAATTAATAAAATTTGTATTAGTCTGGCCTGTGCCTGTGTATGGCTGATGCATCCAATTTTCTCCTTCTTTTAGATATTCTATGCCCTGATTGATCAAAAACTCTTTGGGCAACCACCATCTTCTCTCAATGATACTGTTTCGCTTGTTGCGGAATTGAAAAGACACTTTACCAGTTGGAAGCATGTGGATGGAACTCATTGGCACTCTCGGTTCAGCCATCTTGCTAATTATGGTGCAGGTATCACCATACTATATTTTCTTGATTTTTTCTTCACGCGATGGTACAGGACATAATAAGATTTCATATAAATATCAGTAGATATCCTTTTCTTTGGAAAATATGGTCTAATTTTCACCTTGCAATCTTTCTTTCAGTCTCATAAGTCATCCCCAATTGAACAATTTTTTTCCCACTCTATCCTGGTAAGCTTTTTCTGTCTCACAATTCAACACAAGTCAGCTTCAGTTTCAACTCTTCAACCTCCCATGGCTGAATCACCCTTTCATGTTCCAAGAGTGAATTCTTTGTAGAGCTTTCGGCTGGACCACTATCTTTCACCCACATACCTCATACTCGTGCTTTGCTCTAGAAGAAATGTTTCATGCATTTTACCAATCTTCCACAGCTACCACTTAGCTATTTTGGAATACTCTGCTACCTGCGTTCCAGTAGAGGTGATTTCTACATCATTATAGTTCAACATTTGAAAGATACAAGCAATCCTCTTGACGCAAATAAACCAAAGCATAACCCCTTGGCTGGTTGGTGCATCATTGTTTCCTGATCGTGTCGAGCTTAAAAAAAAAAAAAAAAAAAGAGTAAAAATTAAAAATTAAAACGGTAAAATAAAGTAAGCGGATTATGTGGTCTACTGTTCAGCAAAGTTATTTTCTATGGTAGTAACTGACTTTTCTTTTTTCCTTTCTTTTTTTTTTTTTTTTTAATTTTTGATTATGGGGTTGGGGGGTTCTGCTTGCAAAGGCTACTATAGCTACTTGTATGCCAGATGCTTTGCCTCAACTATATGGCAGAAGATATGCCAAGAAGATCCACTCTCATCAACAACAGGGTCTGCTCTGAGAAAGAAGTTTTTGCAACATGGTGGAGCTAAGGATCCAGCCGCTATACTAAATGATCTTGTAGGACACGGAGTTATAAGTCATCATTTTGGTGGAATAGTTCCCAACATTACAAGCCTTAGCCAGGAGCTGGGGCTGAAAAGTAGTTAGCAGAGATGAGGTGAAAATATCAGATAGAGCAATGATCAGCATGGCGTAAAGGGGGAAAATTCCCACCTAAATTATTTCTTCAGTTGCCAGATCATCGTAGTTCGCCCTTCCCCCCTCGCCTTTCTCTTGAGATGTCTTGAAGGGTTTTCATCGTTTCATTCAACCAGTGAATTCTACACATTATTTGTAACAGTAATTATGCGTGGGCTGATTTCGTAGAGTTGTAGCATGTGATTATGTGTTTTTTTTTTTTTGGCTGGTTTGCAGCTTGTGACATTTGTATAACAGAGCATGGAAAGAGGGATTTGAACATGACTCAATAAAATGAATTTTAAGCTTCAATTGAAGCATAGCTGACGTTAAAACAGCAGTCAACCTTCTCTGAATTGCCCTTCAATAGTGACGCCCAGTGCAATTTCGTTTGAGCAGGTACCAATACTTATTTCATTTGATTTCGCACCCTATATCTTCTAATTTATCTTCAAATATCTGTAAAGGCCTGTCTGATGAATGTAGAAGGAAAAAAATAATAATAATAAAATAGAAGGGCCTTCCAGAATGTAATTGGTAAATCACGCAGAAGAAAACTCAGCTTTTCCGCCCTGTATGTATCTAGCCGAGCTACTGGAGGATGCATCACCTTCAACAGAGATTATCCACTCCTGTATGATAGAATTCACTTCTGAAGGCTGCTCATCATGGGGGCAATGACCTGAATATCAACAGCAGTACATGGAGATCGTAAGTATATAATTTTACTAGTAGATTAAGCCACGAGCATCACATTTAATTAAACGCACCGGCATCTATTTCCCTCACAGTAATTCCTTTACAATGTGCTCTAAGCAAAGCCAACTTGGACATAGAATCAGATAGTGGATCTCTCATTCCCTGGAAGTAAAACCAATCAAAGTTTAACCATCAGTAAAAAGGAAAATCAACAATTGCAGGGCAGCAAGCCTTCGTATTTGAGATACTCAAGAATGACCTGTATCACGAGAATTTTTTTCTCAAATCCTTCGAATAGACAATTAAGAGGAACAGAGAGATCAAGGCTGAAGATGCATTCCAACACAACTAGAACTCCAGGGTCATGCGACTATGTCATGTTAAGGCCATAGCAGTTGCATAATTAGATTAGTTTCCAGTTAAACATTATAGATGTACTTAATCATTAACTCAAACTTTCAACCCCCCAAAAAAAAGGGAAATAGAAAAACATTAAGTCAAACAGGCAAATAGGAGAAAAGACAGACATCTGTGCACAAATTGACCAAGAAGGATACTGCTCTTAACATCTCATTGATAAGCCAATCATCAACTCTCCCAGGTTTCTGCACAGATAGAAGTTCAGGACCAATATAAAGCATAGAATCAAGCAAAAAGCAAGAGAATAAGGCACCCTTACAGATGGATAAAAGTTCTTCACTATGTTTCTAATATTGAACCTCAAGTACAGCAGCAGGAGTCTTGCACCAAACCATGCTGCTCCAGAAGTCTGCCTTTCCTGAAATATTAATTGAAGACCAACTTGCATATTGAATTTGGATGTGATGGCTACAAGGAACGATATTGATACAAAGAAGTGCATACATGTATCACCTAGAAAATAATTTTGCATACAAAAGCAAACACTACTTATAGTTATAATAGCCATTCTACCACATAAGCATATTCCATTACACATAGCAGCTCCAGTAGCTTTACTGTTTTCTTGCTATTTTGATATATGCAGGAGTTGTGGCAGAAAAGCCTTCAAAATGCAAATGATATAATCCATCTAGAATTTAGCACCCTTACATCAGAGTAATTGACGGTAGAGAATCCAGGAATTATGTTGCCAGCACTGTTCAGAAGGACAGCAGATTTGGCTAAGTAAGGCCAAAGTCCAGTAACAATAGCGGTAAAATATCCTGGCAGTAAAAAGGGTATTCCAAAAATAAATAAATAAAAGCAGCAAATGGATGCATAGTCCAGTTCAGATGCATCTTAATCAGGTATGTGAAGGCAGCACGTCAAAGGATATTTAAATGTTCATTACTTTCTGGACATTTCTTTTGCCTCACAAGTTTTTAATGTTAACATACCTCCAATTGAGTTCCCAACAACATGTACAGGTTCCCCAACAACTTCAATTATAAAATCTCTAACCAATATAGACCACATGAGTTCAGTGTAAACCACATTTGGTTTTTCTGATCTACCAAACCCGAGAAGTGTGATTGCCCAAACTCGCTTTCCTCCCTCAGCTATACGATTGATATTGTCACGGTAATGTTCCAAAAAAGCACCAAAACCATGCACAAGAAGAACAGCAGGACCTTTGTGACCAGCAACAGCATACTGCCAAAGTGAAATCATTTCAATGATTAGTTATACCAAGGAAACGAAACCTTAAACCCATAAGATGCCTTTACATTCCAATGATTTGAAAGGTAGAGGAAGTTCCAACAACTTACTTGGATTATACAACCATTCCATCTCCATATCCGAACAGCACAAATTCCTCCCACAGATTTTTGACTTTTTAAAGCCAAAAGCCAATACCACTATGCAAAAAGTATTATCATATTAGAGTATGTAAAAAGTGAATTGTGCAGAAAATTGAATAAGCAGCTTTCTATTTACTACGAACATATTCAAATCTCTTTACAATGATCATTTGAGCACATATTCATTAAACTTGGGAATACCTCCATCGAGCAGACAGTATCAACTGCTGCAGCAACAGATATTGCCGAATACCCAAAAGGAGACAAAAAGCCGGCGTTTCGTTCTTTCTCATAATTAATTGCTTCATAATACACCCTTCTTCTAGAAATGATTCCCAAAAACAGGGCAGAACCAAAAAGGGCACCAAATGAGGCACCCTCCCTAGTTTCTGTTTCCCGCAGTTTCTGATGTACCCTACAATAAAGATGAGAAAATTTGAGACCATTTAAGTACATAGCTGACAACTAAGAATTTATATTCATAATATTAATTTCACTAAAGGATTTAAATTTTGAAAACCAGAGCAGACATCTGACAGCCAAAAAAAGAAAAGAAATTTTGAAATTAGAACTGAGGTGACAGTTGAAGCACAGTACATGACTTTCATCCAAGAATCTAAGCCAAATATAACTAATGGCAGATTAGAATGAACACCCCTTTGCCCGAGAAACTAAAATAATTTCTCTCGAGTTCATAACTGATCTGAACTTTAGTACCAAGGCTAAAAGGTGAACACAGAAAACTACCGAATGCAAGCAGTTCCATTCAAACAAACTTTAGAAAATAAATGGTAGTCCAGATTATATTCCTCCAAAGGATCAATAGTTCAAATATGAGTTGGGGCCAGTTACGATGGATATATAACTTGTGCAGTCATAGAAGAATTTTCAGGTGCCAGCACATACTCTTGCCACTCGTATCGAGCTGTACCCTCCAGATATCGCAGATATGCAGCCAGAGCATCCAACACGACACTGGTCCCACCACCTACTAGGTTGCCTTGTTGAGTTAAAAATGCTGATCTTTCCAATCTCTTTCTTTGAGTTACCTTACTATTTGAAATGTTTTGATCACTCATCTTTGCCGCTGCTTTTCTTAAACTACCAATTTTGGTATTTGCAGTCACTAACTTCTCTTCTTCAATTGATATCCACTTATTCCTTGATGTTCTGATAGAATTATCCAGAAACTTTTTCAGGTCATCCAATGTGGGAAGTGTTCCTGGTTCACAAAGCAAATATAATTTGTGATACATGGTTCATAATGGCATTATGGAATACATCTCATTCAGACGACATAGGAGAGAATAGTAATTCCAAAATGTATTCCATACCCCAGGTTAAATCCATCTCCGTATCTGGTAATTTTGTAGGACACATAGGGGATATAGAAGGCGAGTTTAATTTCTTGAAGTCATCATACGACGCCGGTAGGTTATCCAAGTCCTGCATAAAATTAATCAACATGAGAAGTACAGTACTTATGCCCTGCCCCCAATGAACAAAGTTTTAAAATGACAAAATCTTACCTTAATATCATACAATGGAGCACTCCAGAAAATCATTCTGGGGCACTCTTTGCCAGAAGATGCATTAACTGAAGTCAAAGCCTCTTTTACTGTATCTAGGATTCCACACATCTCATACTCCACCTCCTCTTCTGCATATATGCTAGTCGCCTGTACCTGTTCCAATCCTCGGTGATGAATTCAACAAAATGAGTTGAGCTCCTGACATCTCCTGTTTCCTGGCCAGTTAAATATCATAATAAGAAATTAAGTGTAACCTCTCTGAGAAGTTCTTCAATCACACTTTCTGCATTCCCGAACCTGATCATCAAGTTGGACCCTTGATCCTTGAGTGACTTCCTAAGATCGTCCAAAGCAAACAGCAGAAGCTCAAGTATTTCATCAGACAAGCCTGCAGCAATTATGTCAATGATCAAGTGAACTGCTACTATATTTTAAAACGCTCAATAAAAGATACATATACTGACATTAAAGGAAAGAGTTCATGACACCACTACAATGTAATTGTGTAAGTACAATAATTCAACCGGAATTGATTTACAAAACAATGTTCCGAACACGCCAGGGTTGACCACCAAAGACATTTAACTTTTTCCAACAACATATTATCATATCCAAGTCTCTTTTTCTCTTCTACTTTGCTCAAGTATTCACGTTATTTCTGTAAAGCAACTCAGATTGGTCCAGCTTTTCCTAAGTGTAAGGAATGATATTGTATGGATATCCTTCCACGTTTCATGGCCAAAGGCAACAGACTGATCTTTTCCTAACCAACAATACAGTTTAGGAGTTTGAAACAAGTATAACCAAATTACTAATGAACTAAAAACACAAATAACATTTCAGCATCCTATGAAAAAGCAACTAACTTTCACGAAGTCACCTCTGACAGAGTTTCCGAGAGAATTAAATTCTAAACTCATAAATAAGGCCTCGATTCCAAAAACTTCACGTTAATTAAGCAAAACTTGAAACTAGAACCCTAATTACATATAACATTCAAATTAGAAAAGGACTAACGACATACATGGAGTAACCTCATGCTGCATGAGAGAAAGATAACATACGCGAAAGAATGCGGTGATCAAAGACGTAAAGAGGCACAAGCGTCCGATGCTGAGAAGCTGCAAGGAGACCAGGGTGATCGTCAATGCGAAGGTCATGCTTGTACCAGACAATTGCCGGCCCTTTGGCGCTCTTCGATGCACCTGATTCCAATCCCATTTTCGCCGGCGACGACGCTGTAATTTTCACAGAAAATGTAGCACGGCGGAATCGAGTTTGTCGTAGACAGCGGTTAGAGGAGGAACAATTCTCCCTCGGTAAGAATGAGTGCATAAGAACACGCGGACAAAGCAAGAGCTCCGCCATAGATTTTCAGTAGCAAGCAGAAACCTCCAGAGTGAGAAGGGAAAAACTCAGATAAAACTGAAAAATGGAAATCCATTAACTATGAGAATTTGAGTGGCTTTTTATACGCGAGTTTGAGTGTATGAAATTTCTCCGCTGAGCAAAATCTAGGGTTTTTCTTACATGGCTGGATTGTGGGGTTGAGGACGGAAAGAGGGAAAATTTGTGGCGAAAAATCCCTGAGATTTTGAGAGAGAAATAAATAATCAAAAATTATTGAGCTGAGGTTGAGAGTGAGGCACGACGTCGGCTGCAGATTTTTCGTTAACGTTTAAATTTAATAAATTACGTTTACAGTCCATCAAATATGGAAATTGTGTCTTTCAAAAAAAAAAATATGGAAATTGTGGAATACGCCCTTTATTATTTTATTTTTTTTTTCTAAAATTAAAATTTATTTAGATAATCATTTTTTTTAAAAAAGAAAAAATTATTAATATTTTTACTTATTTAAAAATATAAGTAAAAAAATGAAAATATACGTAATCATTTATTTTTCAAACCAAACAAATAATTCTTTGTTTTTCTAAATTGGAAAATTTATTACAAAAGTTCTTATTTAACTACAATTGATTATTGTATAATTTTATTTTTTTTTAATTCGTGAATGTTTTTATAATAAATGTCTTCAAGGAAACAAATTTTGGGAATGACTTTCGGAAATAAATGACCTCACGGATCTGGAAAATGATTTTCCTAAAATATCCTCGAAATAATGGATTACAAGGGTGAGAAAAGCGATGAAATAAGAAAAACAATGAAAACCAACCAACTAAACAGAAAATGGCGCTAATCCTCCAGCCATCGTCGACTACATCTTTTGCCACCAAGAAAACCCATCTTCTCCGCCACTCACCGCTGCTCTATGTTCCCTCTCAGGCCAAGCCTACAAATCTCGCCGTCAAATCTGAAGGTCCTTCTTCAAGTTCAAATTCCTCGGAATCCCAAAATGCCCCGGAATCCACGACAATCTCATCCTCATCCCCTGTGACCCCACCACCCAAGAAGCCTAATTCAGCTTCTGGATTAGGATTTGGTTCGTCAACGATTGCTGCTGGAGCAACCCCATTAGCATCCAAGAAGAAGCAGAAAGGAAACAAAGAGAGGGCAACAATAATTCGGAGAGCACCCGTGGAGAAACCCAGGTTTGCTTCGCAGAAAGAGGATATTAAGGCCAAGGAACAGAGCCAAGCTGAAAGTGCTTTTCTTCTTGCTTGGTTAGGCCTTGGAGCTATTATTCTTGTCGAAGGCATCGCCCTTGCAGCTTCAGGTATAATAACTACTAGCCTTTTTCTATTAAGTTCTCCAATGCAATTCCATCGATTACATGGAGAACCTTTTACTGACAAAGCTTGCTATTACCGACCTAGTAATTTTGGTTCACAAGGCGGTTTGTCAAAAGAAATTTTGTTTCATGTACGAGATTTTACATTTTGAAAAAAATTCAGGTTAGGGATATTTGGAAATTCATGCACTCTTGAATTGTCATTGCTATTGTTTGGTTCACTGTAAAACGTTGAAGGATCAGTTAATAAGCGGAATGACATGTACTTCGTTCAGTGGAAGGCATAATTTTTTCTGCTAATGTACGTTTCCAGACACCTTTAGCAGATAAAGTTGGATTCTTTCTTGAATTATATTTGCCCTTTTTCCTGTGGCCTATTGTTTTTAGGAAAATGGTAGTTCTTGATGATAGTTGAATTCTACACTGATTCCCGATCTTTTTGAACTTCTTTTTCTAGGTCATTTGCAAAGAATACGAATTGGTTCATTTCTTCTTCACTTAAAACATTGATTTCACATGAAGTGCGGTCATCACACTTCACTGTTATCCTTTAGCATCTTCACTTTGTAGTGCTCTAGAATTAAAGCTGCATACCTACATGTTCTATATAAGATATAATTAATATTTATTGTTTGTTTTATATCTTTTGCACTTGCTAAAGAGGAAGCATTGTGATTGTGAGAACTTAAAATTCCTCTGAAGATGTACTTAGTATTGTGATTTAACTCTTTTGATTGTTTTGTTGGCTGTGTGAAGTCTATTCTGCATTCTAATTTCATCATTTCAATAATTCTTCCTTTCCTCTTGTATAATCCTTTGATTTAGAAAGTAGATTCCTTTATCGGTAAAGTTGAGAAATTTTGTTTGCTTGTTCTGGGTAGATATTTGCAACATTCTCATGGCCGATTTTAAATTCTCATGTGTTTTCTGTTTCAGGTTTCCTACCTGAAGAGTGGGATAACTTTTTCGTGAAGTATCTATACCCGTCTTTTACTCCCACAGTTTTCTTGTTCGTAGCAGGAACTGTAGCCTATGGAGTGTTGAAATACCTGCAAAATGAGCAATTTAAGAGTGACAATTAATTTCTTTTAGACATACAGCATCTTTTTTGTTTACTCTATTTCTGTTTTTCATTTTTCCTTTTTTGAGTAGATGTGTTGATTAGATGATTTGACTTGATCTATAGTGCTTCAGTTCCTAGCTTATTTGCCTTTTTTTCTTGTACAATACCATGAATGCATTACTGAAACCTGATTATAAGAGAGCAGATATTTTTAAAAACAAGCTTAGCCATGTGGTGAATGATATCAACGATTTGTAGATCTCTACTAAATATTGTTGCATATATTATTTTGGGCTCATCAAATCTGTACATCTCATCTTTCCAATTATATTATCTTCAAGTCATATGAGCATTTTATATTGCTCGTTTTTTCATTTGTTTTTAATTCTTATTTTATGGGAACATCCTCCGTATTTTCTAAGTGTGCCTTCTTATATATGTTGATTCAATCAGTGATGTGTTCCCTTCTGTCATTAAGAGCTTCCCCTCTTCTGATTTTTCTGATTTATTCATTTCATATATGTTATTTGTACTGTTGTCTAGTGTCGTATTGCATTAAGAATCTATCCTATTCCACTCAAAAATAAACAAGATGGACCTGTGGTTGTTCTGTCCCTAGAATCTTGAGCTTGAATAGCTGTTCTAATACTAATAGTTGCTCTGTGCTTTGCTGGTCTTCCTTTTCATATGCAAGAGTGTTTTCTTTACTTTATCTACTTAAAAAGTCTGTCATCAACTTATCTCCTGAAAACTTCATCAGCATGTTGAAGCTCAGAGTAGTAAGGTCGGTTATCTACAACTTTGCCACAATGTTCATTGCTTGAGTTGGACAATGATGATTGAACATTTTAAATTGACCAACTTCCTCTCAAGTATTATCATAGATAAATTAGTCATATTATAGTTGGACAGGTAAATGGATTGTTGAATGTCAGTCTTACAACAGTCATTTGAATAAAAATATGTTACTGGAGTATCCCTTTCTATTAGATTGGTTTCTCAAATCTCATGAATCCTACTTGACAGAAGTAGATTTTACTCTGATAATTCTTGGGGATGCTTTCCAGTTGTGTGTCCGTACACAAAAATTCAGTTCAAAGGGAGTTTCTCAAAGTCAATCCTGCAAGCACTTTGTTCAGGAAATTCAGAGAAATCCCATTCCTAGTTTGGTGAGGGCAACTCTCAACTTATTTAACCTTATTGGTGAAATTCTTCATTTTTCTTTTCTATTAAATAATTGCAGTCACTTGGTCTTAGCCATGTTCCAGATTATGAGTCATGAAGATATTTCCCGTAATTTCTGTGTTGCAGTACTTATCGTGTACACCTTAACCCTCCCCATCCTTGCCAGAAAAGTAAAAGTGCAGTGGATAGAAAAATGAAAATCAATAATTGAAGACATGGATTTCTCTGACATGAATAAATCGTAAAATTTTGGCACATATGGTTCTTTAAGTGCCCACAACTCCTGTGTGTAGTTTGACAACTATG
This sequence comes from Marsdenia floribunda, assembly GCA_035583425.1. Taxonomy (NCBI): domain Eukaryota; kingdom Viridiplantae; phylum Streptophyta; class Magnoliopsida; order Gentianales; family Apocynaceae; genus Marsdenia; species Marsdenia floribunda. Next base: position 6,384,223 of record JAXGGT010000001.1, read on the forward strand.
GTAAGAAGAGAGGTGACGTTCTCTCCATTAAGGTCTTTTGGAGTTGTGCTAGATACACTAGGCCAAGATTTTAGTTGAGCCATTAAAAGATATTCCAGAGCTGTTAAATGGCATCATAAATAAATAGTAGTAAATAAATAGTAGTAAGTCTATCAGAAGGTGGTGGGCAAGAAGATGCACAGCCCCTTCTCATAGTAGTAATATCTACCAATTCAGTTGAACTCTTTTAGGAAGATAATAAATGTCTGTACCATAGCTTACCAAAAAAAATGATTACTTTCCATCTCTTTGGCCTTCTGACTTCATCCCTTTAAAAATGTAGTTTATGAACTAATAGTCCAAATTTGTAGTCTTTGTTGAATCTTCAGCATCCAGCTGTTTTGCTTTCAACTTAATACTAAATGTTTGAACTACTATACTGAAACCCCTGAAGGCATTTTAAATACCATATGCATAGTATTAATTAATGAGAATGCTTAAGGGATTCATTTGATGGTGAAAAACTGTTGCTTTTGAAATACCCTTGTTATATTTACAAATTCCACCACCCTCCCCTCATTTTCCAAAAAGAAAAAAAAGGATGTTTTCATGATGTTCAAGTTCATGTGGGATTCTTATGAGGTTTATAATGTGTTCAGGAATCAGGACAACAGAAAACTATTACTATTTGTTGCTTGCATTCCTCTTTTTATTAGGAATTTGAGATTCAGAAGAGCAAGTTTGTGGAGATTCCAAGATGTGAGTTTAAACTAACTGTGTGGAAATTTTGTTCAGTCAACATCATGCTTATGTGTCATGTGACTCAGAAAGCATGAAAGAAGATCCTTGAGTAGCGAATTGGCATGTAAAGGACATTTTGATCATTTCAGAGCCAAGAAAAGAAAACAGAGTTTTTGTGCCTTTCAACTCATTGCCTAAAATCGATTAGTCAAAAGTGGCTAAATTATTATATCAATTGGCTGTGTAGGTTTTTCACTATCTCTTATATTCCATCAATAGGGGGGAGATACTCTCTTTCAAGTTTATATATATATATATATATGATACAATCCAAAGCTTGTCAGTGTTTGTAAGTTGTAAGGACGCTCAAGTGGATAACCCTTCACAGGCGATTCTCAAGTTTCAAATGCAATGGACCACTTAATCATTTGATATGGCCCTCCTCTCTCCCTAATCATCATTCTAATTTCTAAGGTTGGATGCAATTTTACTTCTGAATCAAATCTTTCTCCTCACCTCCATCACAACACCCTAAGTACCAATACCAACATTTCCCAGGAAGAAAACAAAACCTAAACAACAACATCTGTAATAATTACATGCTAATGTCAAATGTTTTTTAGTTAAAGAGTAAATAAGTAGAAAAAACCACAAGATTTTTCTACATTCATTCTAGTAGAGTATTACTCCTACTTCTACTCCTTACTCCTAACTCCTCCTACTACTACCAGTGTGTCAAACTCAGCCTAAGCAAATCCAGTTGTATTCTTTAATGTGTGTTTGTGGGCAGCAATATTTTTATATTAGGACTGTTAGGTGAGCCTGATGCTGAACTGAACTTCGTGTCTGCCCAATTTGGATGAAAAGCTAGCTGTCAACCAAATGTATTGTTTTTAACTCCACATTCTCGTTTTCTTCAATATATATATATATATCATTATAAAAATAATCATTTTTATTTTGTAATTTAAGTATTCTCATCAAATTAATTTAAAAAAAAAAAAAAGTTAATTGATGAAAATATATAATCACATTACAGTATATAACTTTTCTAATATAAATTAAATTAAAAATATTACTGTAATTGAATTATTGATAAAAGTAGGTTGGAATGGAATGGGGTAGGACCAAAGAGAACACCGAGTACCTCTAAATATGCACAAACAAGTCCTATAAAATAAAATGTACATAATGAGTGTGGGTTGGTTTAAATTAATGATACCAAAAGCAAAAACAAAATAAATGCTTATTTTAATGCACAGTACTGCATAACGGAACGGAGTGCTGCTTTAGAGTTTAGAGGTCAACATCCCGACCCCCGCCTTTTGGCGCCGCTGCCTGCTTTGCACTGCTCCATTACTGATTACCTATCATTGCTTTGCCCTTTTGCTTTAAAATAAATAATATTCGGTGTTAAAAGAAGAGTAATCTAATCGCTCAATTATTTCATTTTAAAATCATTTCCCTATTTATGCACCGCTCATGAATGCTCCATCCATCTTACTCTCCCTAACCCTTTTTTTTTTTTTTTTTTTTTTTTATTAACTGAAAGTTCATTAATAAAAAAGAAAAATTACACATAAATGAATAAACATCATTTATAATAACAAAATACACATTCAACCTAAGAAAGGTGAAAGATAACTTAAAAAATATAAATGAGTCAAATAAGACATAAAATACACAACAAATACAAAATAAACACAACAAAATCATCCTAACTATTTATACAGCAATCTCATCATTGACTACAGCTATCATTTACAATGTAAGCTCGATTTTATCTTCCTCCTTCAACAACAACTTCAGCGATCTTGGGCGCATCAAAAATCTCAGAGGAAGTCTAAAAATAAAAAATAAAAATCGAGTAAGGGGCCCAGATCTAAACCGAGTTTAGAAATAAATTCTTTTAAAAGAAGAAAAAAGACTTGATCTCAAAAGATCAAATAAATATCTTGCATTTGAAAAGTAGAAAATGATTAAAAAAAAAACTAAAAAAATAGTAGAATGATAGACAAAAGAACACACAAAAAAAAGAAAAGAAAAGATGAGTGAAAATAAATGAAAGGAAATGGGTCTCCGACCAAGAGAGAATCTTAGCCGAAGCTAAACTTCCTCTTGACCAGAGCAAAACTGAAGAAGAAAAAAGGGAGTGCAGCAGCGGCGGCGAACAACTGGGCAGAAGAGAAAGAATAGAGAGAGTTGTATTTTCCTTACTCTCCCTAACTTATTTCTATTTTAATTCTCTCTTTAATAACCTAATTCAAATTTATCCGTCATCTATTAAATTATAAGTAAAAATATTATTAATTGAGTACGTTTTATTGTTATATATATATATATAATTTTATTTAAAAATTCCTCATAAGATTTTTTAATTTTTTTTCCAAAAAAAATAACATATCCTGCTATAATATGATTTATCTTTTTGTTATTTCTTATCATGTCTGTTTTGTTTTATTAACTTTTTTAAATAAAAAATTTTTAAAAAAAATAATTAAACTTTCCCTTAATTTATTATTATTATTTTTTAATGAATAAGAGGATTTAAATGTTACAGCAAGTAGAAAATGGCAGTGCATTGATAGTGTACATTATTTTTTTTATTGTAGTCATTTTAGTTTTCGATTAATTTAAAAAATATATATTTTTAACCTTTATTTCTTTATGCACAAAGTTCTAATTTAAGACTTTATTTAAGAAGAAACAAACTCATTCCACTAAGAAAAACTATTATTAACTGTTATTCTTTGCCAGGCTTAATGCGTCTGTGGAATACAAGTTTTGTTTCTTCTTTCTATTTTCCATTTTCATATTAGACTTTAAAAAAAAAAAAAAAATACTTATAATAATATTATAACCAATAATTCATTGATCTGATAGCTACTTTATTTATGATTCAAAAGATTATAAATTCGAGATATGATAAAGATGAAAGTGCATTAATTTTTTTTTTTTAAAAAAATGATTAATTATGTTTTTTTTTTGGTAAGTGATTAATTATGCTTTTTTTTTTTGATAATTGTGATTAATTATGCTATTATCATTATAAAAATTTTACTAATTAATTTTGCTTCAGAGCCTATTATACAAGGGAATGTGAAGTGGAAAAGGAAAATGATAGACGAAATGAAGTCTGCATATATTGGCGAGCCACTTTGCAGACAGTGTGCTTGGTCATATACATATATACACACACGATTACGAAGAAGTAGGCAGCAGAGCTGTCTCCGCTCTTCTCTTTCTATGTTGGAGAAAACACAGAGATAAAAAAAGTCTGGTAAAGCTAGTAAAGGGCAGTGGTGGTGGTGGTGCTTGGTACGACGAAATCATCGGTTGTGGTCCTCGGGATTTGCGTGTCTAAACCTAACAGCACAGAGACACTGTACCATACCTTCATTACTATTGCTACTGTTCTTCAATCCTTTGTTTTCACTTTTTTACCTCCTTCTACTTTTTGTTTTTTAACCTTCTTCCCCCTGTAATAATAGCATTCCTAACTTTACGGTGATACCGTGGTAGTAGTACTTTTTACTTTCTTTTTTTTTTTTTTTTTGGGTAAGGGTAGTACTTTTTACATTTTACTGCTCGTTATTATTTACACACTTTCTTATACATAAATTATTTGTCCTACACCTTTTACTATAAATTTATTTTAATTCAAAATCATAACTTTATATTCTCATATATATATATATAACTCAACTGTCAAAAATATATATATATAACTAAGTTGCTTAATATTTTTCATGAAACATTAATGTTTATTTTAAAAATAAATAAATGTATTGATATCTAAAAAAATATATATATTTAAGAGAAACAGGCGTCTCTACATGTGAATTTTCAAGAGGATATTTTTATCCCATCCTAAGAAATATCCATGGAGTCAAAGATAATTAAACTGGAGAGTGGAGAGTGATAATATACAAAACAAACAGGAAGGGCATCATCTATTTATATGTATACAGAAATATAGTATACTTATATATTTATTTATTACAGTATTCTAAATTAAACAAAGCTTTAACTAACTTAACTAATTCATCATTCACCATAATTAACATTAGCAAGTTCAAAAATCAAAGTACCAAAGAACCAAAGAAAGAAAGCAAGAAAGAAGATGAAAGAAAATTCAAACCACCGAAAGGATCAGGCTTAGCCATAGCATACCTTCTCTCCCTCTCTTCTTTTTTTTTTTGTTTTTTTTTCCCCCAAATTTTCACATCAAATCCCACAAGAGTAAATGAACAATTTACTGATCGAGGGCATTAGGGCCGGTGCAGTAATTAACCAAATGGTTCCAAACCCACTGCACCAGAAACCTCCGTCGGATTCCGTTCATGTTGAACGTTGCTCCATCTGCACCGTTAAACATCTGTCCCGTGTACGAACCACCTCCTCCGGTTCCGTAAATACCCTCGCAAAGGTCCGCTATCTCCACCGGGAAAACGGGATCCTGACCTGCGTACCACGCATTCACCAGCGGATTTGTTGCCAGCTCGGCAATCTCGTGAGCTATCACACTTATCATCCCGTCCACCCCGACGTCGCCATTCGGCGTCTTCATCGGTTTTAATCCCGGAATGTAGCTCGGCACGGCGAAAGGGTACGCACAAACTCCCGGGCACAGCTTGGCAGAGTTCCCTATCCAGGCGTATGGTAGCGTGTAGCCAACGATGGAAGGGAAGGTGAAATAATGGAAACCACAGATATTATTGCAGAAGTCTTGGACATATACGTCCTCGGATGTAAGCAGCAAGTACACTCCGCTTTTGGGGTTGATCGGCAAAGGCTTAGTGGTAGCCGTGACGGCACTTTTTATCACGGATTGTATGGATAGCCGAGTTAGAGATTTACTGTGAGAATAAAATCGGTCGTTCTTCTCAGCGCCGAGATGAACACTGCTGGAAATATTGGCGCCTGTCTGATCAGTATAGAGCTGGACAGTTTTCCACCAGCCAGCAACGGAAGGTTTTTTGGAATCCGGGGCCGAGATAGAGTTAATAAACTCCCGGATGATCCGCTTCTGAGATTTTTGCCATTTGCCGTACCATATAGGATATACAGTGATATTAGCAGTAAGAACCGGACCCATATGGTACCTTAAATGAACAAACTCGGAGGAACCCTCGTATTTTTTGGAACCACCGAAGATAAAATCGGTGGCGTTGGCCTTTTGGTTTGGCCATGGACGCCACCCATGAGCTAGTGGGGCAGCAGAAAGAGAAATCAAGAGAGTGACAACAACAATACTAAGGAGCACCGCGACCGTTGGCGCTGGCATGGTAGCTGAGTAACAATTTATGGGAATGGAATGAGAGAAGGAGGGTTTTATATAGAGAGTGAGAGGAAAAAGGGAAAGAAGAAGAAGAAGAAAAAGGGAAATGTCCACTGCAAGAAGTGGCAGGAGGTTGAGGAGGCAGTGTGAGAAGAGAGTAGCTTCGAGTTTGAATTAGGAGAGGAGGAATTTGGAAAAATTATAATGGTAATGGAGGACAGATGGATTCTTTAAAAGTGTGGGTGGGGAAGGTGGGGCCTATGTGTGGGGCATGAGATATCGATGGACGATCATGATGATGATGATGATGGGGATCGTCGTCGTCTTCATCTCACTGTTTCCAATCGTCCGATTAGGATTTGAGCTTTCGGTTTTTTTATTTTATATATTCTTTTTAGACGAATAGGATTTGAGCTTTCAGTTATTGTTATGTAATGCGCGGGAAATAGAATTGAGGGGTCTGGAAAATGTAGGGTCACCTGTTATCTTTTTTATTGTAACCCTATTTTATTTTTGGAAAAAAGTGTATGGATTTGGTCCAACTGTTTATATTTCTTCTCTTTTATTGATTCTAATATGGAAAATTGGCCGATTTAGTCCTCTAACTATTTTTATTAATTAACATAAGTTCACAATATTTTTTTTTAACCGATTAAGTCCTACATCTTTTCATGAGCAACCTATTAAGTCCTTTCGGTCAAAATTCATCACGTGCCGAGCACGTGATAATTTTTTAAGGTCAAAATCATCCTCTTTAATATTATAAAGCTGTGAATTTAGACTAACTGTAGGGTCCTATAAAGTTATTTTTTTCGTATAAAGAGGACAATTTTACAATTAAGTTCACAACTCAAGAAGACGATTTTGTCCTTAAAAAATCATTATGTGTCTGGTACGTGATGAATTTTGGCCGAAAAATTCAAAATTTTGGTTGGAAGGACATAATAGGCTACTTGTAAAAAGATGTAGGACTTAACATGTTAAAAAAATATTGTGGACTTATATTAATTAATAAAAATAGTTAGAGGACTAAACCGTCCAATTTTCCATTCTAATTTTTATTTTTATTTAATATGTTATAAGTTCATTTAATTTGTTTTATTTACTAAGTTTATTTTTTAAATAGATTTATATTTGTGAGTGATAATAATTTCACTTATGATTCAAAAAGTTTAAAAAAATAAAATATATTTATTTCTTACATATTAACGTTGTACTAAATAAAATATAAATCAATAATTTTAATAATTAAAATATTAGATCAAATTCACTCATTTTCTTTTATGTGTGAAAATATCTAATTTGTATTACACGTATGTCAAATTTCATTCACTCACATACTATTTTTCTGTTTTTTTTTTACTAGTAAGATTAATAATTTACTTTTTATTACAAAAAAATATACAATTTGGGAAGTATTTTAAAAAATAATTATATAAATACATTCAAATAATAATATTGTATCATTTAATTAAAAATTAAAAATATTTTTGAATTTCGTATTTTTATAAATAATAAATTAATTATAAAATATTATTTTAAAATATTAAAAATAATAAATTTTATAAGATAATATATAAAAATTACTAATAAAAATAAAAAACAAATAATATTTTTTTAAAAAAAAAATACTAATAATACAGAAATGAAAAATGATTCAAATGGGTTGGGGGAAGGGGTAGGTTTGGAATTTAGGGGCAAATAAGTAAGGAGGGAAGCACGCCTTTTGATCGTTAAAATGGGACCACCAAAGTGGTGTCCTTTTGCTTTGGAAGGCACGGCATTTTGGTTGGAGTTTGAGCCTATGAGTAACTCTTTCCCTTTGTCCACTTCAGGGTTCCTTTGTTCAAACTCACATTTTACACTTTCAATTTTACTTTTTTCCTTTTTATAAATAAATAAATAAATTCTTATAAATAATAAACAAATATCAATTATTAATGTCAATAAAATTTATCTCAATGGTAATAGTCCCGCTTAATTAAAATTTGATAATAAGTTTTATAAGAATAATATGCTATGAAAGTTTTTCATTGAAATTCTTGATTTCTGATAGAGATAGGACAAAATATAATACTAATTCTCCATTAAAAAAAAATAAGAAAAATAATGGAAAAGTATATAAATTTTTTGTTGGGATCCTGATCCGTGATGAAGACGATGCGAAACATAATACTTATTCTCCATAAGAAATGAAAACAAAGATGAAAAACATATATTGACATAGCCAAAATCAAAAAGTACTATATACGTGGAGCGAATGATGATTTAGAGTATCATTGCTAGAACAAGTTGAATGTGTGGCGATCCAAAGCAAGTAGACAGAGGTTTTATCTTCGTCTAAACCCTCTGACGATCTAGTCAGTGAAGGGTTAGAGAAAGATGGTAACTGAATTAATTAGTAGTCCACTGTCAGTTAATGAGAAATGCATGAAGCAAGAAAGAAAAATGTCTTAGCCAATAGAATAGTACTTTGAGAATACATTCACGGTTTCACCTCATTTTTGGATTGGTTGTCCAGGCCTATTATATATTGCTAGAGGGAGTAGCGTACAAGTCGATGTGGTTGAGACAAATGAGAAAAGTTCATACCCTAGGACAGATCACGCCTGTTGTATATGTACTTTGGCCACTCCCTTTTTAGAGATTGTAAGTGCACCGGCTTGAGGTAGCCGTTTTAGATGACATCTGTGCAATGCACTTGGACAGGTTTGTAACATATCTCATGACAAAGCATGAAAAGTACGTATAGTAGAAAATGATCACATTAAAGTGTATTAGGAATCTCAACAAGATTTGAAATTTAGCATTTTAGGGATATTTTGTTAATTGCTGACGTGTCTTTGAAATGCCACCTATTGACACCACGATAGACTCTCTTAATAAATAAGTAGCCAAGTGTGCCAAAACATTATTGGAGGATAAAGTACTCATATACAAAAATAATATATGGAGATAGAAAGCGAATTCTCAAATACTCGCGATTAGTTGTTATTTTTTAGTGATAACTAATAAAGAAAGAAATTTCATTATTACTAAACATGTATTCAAGCAAATTTAGTACTACTAATTTTGTACTTTACTATCCAAAAAGCAAATGTGAATAGTTGAAAACTCCACCCGCCCCCACCCCACCCCACCACCCTCTCCTATATCTATTTTCTAATTTAACAACAACAATACTAATAAAGAAATGAAAAAGAAGAGAAAATAAAAAATAAAAACCATATAAGTCCAAAAGAGTATTTACATTATTAGGCAAATAGGAGTATCACAAGATAAGAGAGTCATTCGAAACATACACTGATGATGCTCATCCGTGATCATATAATCAATACAAGAGAATCCAAAAAAAAATCAGTTAAAGTGGGCTTTTGGAAAACCCATTATGATGATCCCAAGTGATGGTATAGATTGTCGAGTACGGCATAATATATATATATATATATAGCTCTCCATGTGTGATATTTTTACGAGATTTTGAGATATTTTTGCCTTTAATATATATCAAATTCATGATCCCTTTGAATTATAAATGAGGATACTACCCACTGAGTTAATCATTCTTGACGTTTCCATGCGTAATATGAGACCACGAAAACAAGACGCAAAAAAAAAAAGAAAAAAAAAGACATAAATAGTAAATGGTTTAAGAATAGTTTGCAAAACTTTTAATTTGATTTTTATTATAAGTGATATATAAGAATTAAAAAAGAAAAAAAAAATCTAGTTTTGTCATTTATATTTATAATTTAATATGTTACTATCTATTATATTTGTTTTTAGTAAAAATAATTCTTTAAAAATTTTTAATCAAATCAAAATAGCCTTTTCTCTTATAATTTACTTTTAAATTAATAAAATATTTCTTAAAAATATAAATAATTAACGAAATATTAACTATTTAACAAAAGAATGATCACTTGTCAAAATTTCTTAAATAATTATTTTAATTTAAAATAATCATAAAAAATCAGAATATATCAAGTTACAAAAATAAAAAGATAAAATATGATTATTTATCTAATTAAAAAATATATATATTTTTTTAATAAAAACGAAAGTTTGCCAATATACTGAAATTCGAATATTAAATGATTTTAATATATATATATATATATATATATATTTGTTTAACTTTCTGATATCTAGTAATCACTTTGAATATCGATTAATCTAAAATCGAGTTGCATTGAACTTCTTAAAAAGTTCTATTTGAAACTCTTATTTTTATACACAAGGTTTGAATTTTAAACTTTATTTAAGAGGAACCAAACTCTTTCTATTTAAACCAATGAGTTGTAGGTAATTTTTATTAATAAGACAATAAGGTTGTGTTTGGACTAACATTTATTGAGCTTTTCACTTATTTTGAGTTTAAATTGGGTCTTTTATTTGGATAATAACTAACATTTTTTTTTTTTGTCTCTCAAGTTGCTATTAAAGGGTCTAACACTTCCCAATCTCTCCAAGAGTGGATCCCACACTTATTTTTGCACTCCATTTACTAGACAAAATTTTCACTCTCAAAAAATAATTTCTCGTTTTCCACAATAAAATCACTCAATTCAAAATAAGTGTTGATTCAAATACACTCTAAGGCTATATTTGGACAAGATTTCAACTTGAATTGAGTGAAAAATGTTTGTTTCTTATAAACCAGTATATTTGGACACTTTTTTTTCTTTTTGAAAAAAATTTTGTACCCACAAAAACACACCTATAAAACATACCTATAAAAATTGTGAGTTCCACCTTATTTAAAAAATATATATTATTAATAAAATCACTTTTATATACTTTTCTCAAACAAATATTCTCTTACGCATAATCATTATGGTCTAAATATTTTATTTTTCTATTACTTGTAGGTTAAAAAATGAGTGTAAGAGAAGAAACAACAACGATTGTCAGAAAAAAAAAAGAAAAAGAAAGGGGTGGTGGATTTAATCACGGAGTGAAAGGCGCGGCCCTTAATTATGTCTGTGAGCAGAAGCCAGTGGGATTGAAAGAAAACCGCTATCAGAACAGCCGCGTACGAGAGTGATGTATAGGTCATCTTTCCTATGGTCCCGCCCCGCCCCTATCACAACAATATTAACCAATCAAGCCCATTTCTGCCCTAATCTTCTACACCTGTTCAGAGCCGTACACTTTTATTTGGTATTATAACTAACAGTCAACCCACGTCACTATTTTATATTTATTTCTCTGTCTCCTCCATTTTTTTTTTTTTTTTCTTACAGATAAAAATCAAAATTGAAGGCACACTTAAATCCCTTCTTTATACATTTTTTACTCTTCACATTTTCTTTACATATATTATGTAATTTTTTTTTTTCAAAATTTTTATGAATAACGTTCATAATTATTTTAAAAAAAATAGTAATAATGAACAATTAATTTTACACTCATTTTATCGAAATTCAATATATAATTTTTGATAAAATTAAGAATTAAAATGATTTTTTTTGTTGGACTATTTAATGTTTTGACTATTTTTTTTAATTAATTTAAATTTAATTAAATTATGTGAGTAAAATTTAACTCTTATTAAAGAGTGAACTTCGTTTTAATTTTCTAATTCTTATACAACTCCACACTCTTATTTTTATATCTGATGATGACCTATTAGTAAATATTCTTTATTATTTTAGGTTTTATGGAATATGGCATAAAACTTTTATTTATCCCACATCAATTTATAACACAATCTCTTTGAACTTTGTGTCTATAAAAGCTTTGGCACTCATCATTATAAAGATATTACTTTATTTACTTTACGTATAGCTTTTGCATTGAGTCATTGTCTAACTTAATATAATCAAATTGTTGAGGTAATAATTTGGATTGAAAATATAATTTGTATATTTAATTTCTTTTCAACTATTTAAAAAAAAAAAAATTAATAATAATAAATAAAATGGGCCCTGTCTCGTTTGTAAGAATCCTCTTTTTGGCCACTTTTGTGGTCACTCACAGTCAGTCGCGGAATCACTGCTCTTGTCTCTTTGTATCCTTTTTCGGACAGGAATCAAGCGAACACAAGCGTGCGCTGACGACAGTTTTTCCGGGCACATTTCTCACGCGCTTCTATCCCTTCGCGTGGCGTTTGTCTTCGCGACAACACTGGTGCGGAAAGCCGAAATCCTTGGGAAAAAAAAAATCAGTTAATCCTTTATCCCCACCTTAATTTGGTTGCTAAGCAAAATAATCAATGACTCGCCAACCGGCAACGGCTACCGTGAGTAGTTCAAGCTCAGGCATCGAACGGATGCCACCGTTTCCCGACCACTAGAGTGAGTAGTGAGTGGCACTTGCTGCCGTCCGACTAGTTTAGGCCTACAGTGCCTACACCGCTTCTAGGGATAGAGGGTGGCCTAAATCTCGGAGATGGTGGATTCTTCTGAAATATTTGAAAGAAGTAAAATTCGGAATAAATGGATTTTATTATTATTATTATTATTTGCACCGATCTTTAACTCGCTTCGTTGAAATTTGAGGCAACTCAGGTTTCGTACACTTCAGGTTTCACCCGCACAAATAATAGCGTCAGTACGATGTCGATAAGTCTTCAATTTTATTTTCCTATGAAATTTGGTTCAGAAAATGGTTCCCTTCCCCCACCCCACTTTTTTCTTCAATCATCTTTAAAAATAAATGAAATAATTTTTTTTTTTAAAAAAAAAAAAAAATTACAACTTGTTATAAACAGTGTATATCTCGTGGTTTTGATATACTTCAAGTACATTTTAAAATGCGTTATTGAGTAAAAATATTTTAGACTTTGCTTAATAACTATTAATAAATCTCTTAAGCAAGTAAATGGTTCACTTCCCCCACCCCATTTTTTTCTTCAATCATCTTTAAAAATAAATGAAATATATATATATTTTTTTTTTAAATTACAACTTTTTATAAACCGTGTGTGCACCTCGTGGTTTTATCGCTTTGATATATTTGAATTGTATCTTACGAGTTTAAAATGCGTTATTGAGTAAAAAAATTTAAACTTTGCTTAATAACTACTAATAAATCTCTTAGACAAGTTATGCAGAAAATTAATTTACAACACAACCAACACTTATTAATTTTTTTTTTTTTACACAAAAAAAAAATAGCCCTTAAATATTTGAAAAATACACAAATTTTAGTCATTTATGAATATACATGAAAATATAAATTAATGATAAATAAAAATACCTACGGAAGTGATTCATAACGTTAGATTCCACTATTTAACACAGGGACATTATAGTTTTCGACGAAGGCAACCATCTTTATTGATATTTATTATTTATAAGCTAATACCTTTAATTCAAACTTTCATCATTAAAATAAATAATTAATAGGTTGGATGCAATGCAAATATATATATATATATATATGGATTTCATATATATTTTTTTAAATGTTATCAATTATTTATATTATTATCATTTTAAAATTTTATCTATTATGGATATGAATAATTATTATTTATTTTAAATTTATTATCTCGTATATTTTTAATAAAATATTAAAATTTTTTAAAATATATATTTTTTATGAATTTTATGTGTATATATATATATATATTTACTTTATGTGCCATATCAAATATTGATAAGATTTAAAAATAAGGGAGCATTATTTTTTAATTTTTTATTCTAGTTTTTATGTTTTTTTTTTCACCATATAATACTTCACATACTAAAAATAATATACAGAAATTAATTTTACTTTTTTTATATAACAATAATTCATATAAGAGATGTAAAGTATTAACAAAAGAAATATTAAAAAGAAATTATTGATAAATAATATTTTAATTTTATAAATTAATAAATATAATCATATTATTCGTTTAATATAACAAGTAAATATATATATATATATATATATATCATATTTAAAACCTAATAAATAAGAATAAATTGTGTGTAGATGGGAGATACTTACCCAAAGCCAAACATATTAATGTACTTTGTACTCTCTCCTCCTCCATCTACACTAAGAGTTTCAAAGTATAAGACTTTTTAATATATATGTATATATATTATCCAAAACACACAAATATTGTATTTTCAAACTATTATTTTTCTTTATTTATTTTTTATAATATTACTCATATTTAATATATATATATATATATTGATATGTATATCAACCAAAGATAAAAGAATAAGGAGTTGAGACATGTCACACGATTAATGATAATTAAAAACTAACTTAAAAAGCCCAATATATCATGTTTCATTTTTTTCTTTTTTTAAAATCTACATATTATAAAAGAATTAATAAAACTTTTAAACAAATTTAATAATTTATTGAAATTATATAAGATAATAGACTAAATATAAATAGTTAAAATAATTGTAATATACATGTTATTTATTTAGAAAATTGTTAAATATTTTAAGACAATAAAAAAATTGACATTGTTTTTTAGACAAAGAATTTAGAAACATCTAATTTAATTATTATAGAAAATATATATAAAAACTAAAGTTTGAGTAAGAACATAATTGATGAATAAGTACAATTCAATAATAAATGATTATTAATATAACATAGATTCGAGTCGATAATAATAAATATTATAATTTTAATTAAATTAATATATATATATATATATATATATAGTCAAAATATAAACGATTAATTTTAATATTAAAAAAAAAAAAAAATTGAGAAGATTTCAAGATAGATGAAGTAGTAGTATCTTTTCTCTTTAACTTTTTAAGATCTATGAAGTAGAATTGTAGTGTAGAAGTCAAACTTAGTACTAATATAATAACTGATATGAATTGAAAAAGTGACAATGCTCCAAGACTTTTGTACCCATTTCACTATCTTTGCTAACTGTTCAAGCAGTGCTTTTAATTACCCTTCTTTCATAAACTTTTTCTTTTATTGCCTTGACATACATACATATTGGTGGAAACTGGATATATCCTGCACTTACTCTCATCTGAATTCTTTCCACTACAACAAACACGATCATAAAAATTCCACTTTTAAATTCTAACTCTTTTATATATATATATATATATATATATGTCACGAGGGAGTTGGGAATTCCTATTTTTTACTCGTCATCATTTATAAGGTAATATTTATTAAGGACGAGATGGTAATTTTAATGTCTCTTCTCTTTAAATACTTTTATTTGATTTATCAGTAAATGATCATCTATGTATTTTAGTTGATGAAATAAGTTAGATTAATTCACAAAAAAAAAAAAAAAAAATCTATTATTTCATCATAGCAAAGTAATAGTAATAATAAATTATGGTTAGTATACGAGGTGTCCTGAACAAGTTCTAACTATAGACGACATCTTTAAGTCATACCCACATTCAGACTAATCTCTGCTCGAGTCGAGTAGCTTCCTTGTAAGAGGCAAACTCTAATGATAATAATAATAAATTATGGGAAAATTGGTCGATTTAGTCCTCTAATTTTTTTCATTAATTAACATAAGTCCACAATTTTTTTTTTTTTTTAACCTGTAAAGTCCTATATCTTTTTACAAGCAGCCTGTTAAGTCCTTTCGATCAAAAATTTGAATTTTTCGGCTAAAATTCATCACGTGCCAAGCACGAGATGATTTTTTAAAGGCAAAATCGTCCTCTTGAGTATTATAAAGCTGTGAACTTAGACTAATTGTAAGGTCT
>JAXGGT010000001.1:6399982-6415136 GCA_035583425.1 Marsdenia floribunda
TTATAAAGCTATTTTATTCGTATAAAGAGGACGATTTTGTAATTAATCTAAGTTCACAGCTTTATAATACTCAAGAGGGTGATTTTGCCTTTAAAAAATCATCACGTGCCTTGCACCTGATGAATTTTGGCCGAAAAATTCAAATTTTTGGCCGAAAGGACTTAATAGCCTGCTCGTAAAAAGATGTAGGACTTAACAGGTTAAAAAAAAAAAAAGATTATAGACTTATGTTAATTAATGAAAATAGTTAGAGGGCCAATTTTCCTAAATTATGAATCAAAACAAAGAAATCCATGTGGTGGGGCAACCGTCTATGAGGAGGAGGTCCACAGTAGCTGGCGATTGGGCCTTTGTGGATTGTCATGGGGTGAAGAAAACAAACAAAAGTCCCAAAGATTGTACATCTATAATTGTTTTGGCACTATTTTGCATCATCAATTTTTCTTTTTTCGTTTTCTGTTCATTTGCTAAAATTATTCGTTGCAGCAATCATTTTCTTATTTAAGACATTTTGATTGTACTATTTTTCAGTGTCTCTGACTGCCTAATACTTTATTTCCCATTTAATAATAATAATAATAATAAACAGTTGAAAATGACCAATCCACTAGATTTTGATTGAATTGACAAAAAATTTACCCCAAGCAGAACTTTTTCCTCTTTCCTTTTTATGAAAAAAAATACTATTATTTCTTGGGAAAAACATTTTTTTTGGGTGCATTTTACTACTGATTTGACCCAAATCGTCATTATTATTTGTGTTTCAGCTGTTGGAATTATCATCACCATTTTTTTTTTTTTTTTTTTTGTCTAGGGATTAATTAATAACCCTAAGAATTGAGTCATATTGTTGATTACAAGTAAAAATATATTTCAAGATTTAACTTTAGTCGGGCCATAGTGGAAACACTATTCAAAAACATAAAATTGAAAGACCCAACTCGGCCCATTGATCTTTCCATTTATAGCCCATTATGTGTCGAGCAATTATTATTATTTACTTTAAAAAGACAATAAAACCGGTAATGAACAGAGAACAAAGCTCGTTCCACCTCTTTTATACTCAATTAAAACTTGTTTGTTTATCAAACAAATCGAATTCAAACATTTTTACTAAACTTGATTAATATTCAAGCGAATTCAAACTTCGCAAACAAATTATAATATTTATATATTATATAAATTATTATTTAATAAAAAATTTATAATAAGATTTTTTAGGTTATTGAGTTGTTAAATACTTAAAAATTTAAAGGTGTTGTCCATAGTTAGGACTCATTTAGTTCACCCTGTGCACTATGTAAAAAAATAATAATAAAAATTAAGCCTAATAAAAGTTTGATATTTTTTATTATTTATATTTATATATATATATATATTTTTTTATAATTTTGTAAAACATAATTCGAGCTCGATTTAGCTTGAAAGTTAAATGAATAACAATTTTTTAACTATACAAACAAATAATCGAACGAACTCGAACAAAATTTTATGTTTAAAACGTTAAACTTGCGAATTTGAGTAGTGCTTAAAAATTAAACAAATTAAGTTCGAACATTCAATGTTGGGTTTGAATCGACTCAATTACAACTTCACTTACATACAATTTACGAAGTTAAAAATTCTAATCATATTAAATATAACAAAAAATATATCAATTATATGTATATGCATGCATGTACGTATTTTTTAAAAACATTAAGAATTTTTTTTTTTTTTTTTTTTTTTAAAGTTTTTAATACGATTCGAATTATAAATAAGATGACTTCCTATTCAAATAATGCTTTCTTGTCACTTATATTTTTATCTTTCCGTAATTTGAATTCATGGTCGATTAAGTGGGAATTGATTATCGATTTTAGAAGTAACAATATTTTGAATTAAAGATTGAATAATACTTTTTTTTTTTTTTTTTTTTTTTTGTTGGAAGAAAAGGACTAAAATCCAAATGTGGATTTTTTAATTAGAGGTATCACTCTTCTAGTCTTTCTCTCAAACTTAATTCCTTTTACTTTTGATTCAACGTTATAACTCCGTAACAAAAACAATATTTTTTATTTTTATTTTCTCCTTTTCTCGTAATTTAAAAAAAGAAAACGAAAAAAGAAAATCTCACATACAACAAGGAGGTATTATTTAGTGGTATCCGTTTTATCTATAATTGTGGAAAATCATAAGATTCAATTTACAGACAAAAAGGCTTTTTTTTTTATTGAAAAAAAAGAAAAGAAAAAAAGAATGAAAAAGAAGCAGCCTTATTCGAAGTTTTTGGCAAAGGAACTGCGTCTTTTCTCCCTTTCTTAAAAGACTACTAAAGAAAGTGCAAGCAAAGTATCTTGACATTCTTTCTTGGAAAATAAACAGAAATTCAAGAATTTAATCGAAAGAAAGAATCTTTCTCACTGTTTCAAATCCTCACCGTTCAAATAATAATAAATTTATGGTCTAAGGATCAATTAATCTCTAATTAATAATATGTATGTTGTTTCTAAAGACTTTTTTTTTTTTTTTTTTTCCAGGGGATAAAAAGGCCACAATCAATTTCTCAAAAAATTTGGTTATGGGATTCACCAGGTTATTAGTAGAATAGAATAATTCCTTTTAGAAAGAGCAAAAGAAAGAAGACTTATTTTCACAAATCATAAATAGAATAATGTCAATCATGGCGGAGGTGATTTGTGTATATTAGTATTAGTGACTCCAATAAATATAAATAATACAAAATATATACACTCGAGTCATATTTGACTCAGTATATTACTCTGAAACCTAATTTAAATGCGTTAAAAGGATGTTAGTTATAATTTTAAGAACCACATCTCTGTCATTTTTATATTTTTAACATGTGGTTGAATACTTCAAATATATATATATATATATATAATATAAAGGAAAGGAAAAGAAAAATATTTGTATGGTGTAATTTGATTCAATTTCTTCCTTGAATTTTGCATGCAAATGAAACTCCTCCATGAGACCATGCTTTTTCTCTACTTCTTTTGCTCGTCAACTCTATCTCTATGATCTCCATCAAAACTCTGATCTCTCTCTCTCTCTCTCTCCTGCAAGTTCATCATTTATCTGTCTCTCACCAGTTACCTGATTTTTCATTTTGGCATTGTTGATTAACCATACCTGAGATTCAAGAACAAAAGATTCCCGAAAAGACGAAAAGGGAAACCAAAAAAAAAAAGAATCAGTTAGAATTCACCAGAGCTTGCTTAACTTCTTTGCATCACAAAAGTTTAGATATCCAAAAGATGTATTGAGAAGAAGATACGAACAAATTAATTCTTCATCCAAATCCAATACCTGAAGCTGAATGTTGTGCGTTGTTGTATTATTGTGAACGTAAATCAATCCCCATCATCATAATTGATCTCTACAGTTGAAAATGGAGAAATCTCATCATGGTCACCGGAGATGGCCTTGTTCTTGTTCTTCGAGGCTTGTTTTTTGGTCCACAATTTTAATAGGAGTGCTATATCTAATCTTCCAATCTCCTCCTTCAGGTTCCCACCAGTCTTTGCATTCTAATATCAAATGGAGCGGTCTAAAATGGGAGAAGCGAGTTAAGATGTCTGCACGCCCTCGTCCAGATCATTTTGCTTCCAGCGGCAGCGGCAGCCATCTCATCGTCTTGGTAACGGGGGCTGCCGGTTTTGTGGGAACACACGTTTCCATGGCGTTGAAGCAGCGGGGCGATGGAGTCGTAGGTCTCGACAATTTTAACGATTATTACGATCCCTCATTGAAGAGGGCTCGCCAGAAACTCTTGGAGCACGCTGGCGTATGCGTGATTGAAGGCGACATCAACGACCAGAAATTACTGCACAGATTATTTGATCTCGTATCGTTTACCCACGTAATGCATCTTGCCGCACAAGCAGGAGTCCGGTACGCGATGAAAAATCCAAGCTCGTACGTACACAGCAACATTGCAGGTCTGGTTAGCATCTTCGAAGCTTGCAAAACAGCCAATCCTCAGCCGGCTATTGTGTGGGCATCATCAAGCTCGGTCTACGGACTCAACTCCGGAGTGCCCTTCTCGGAAAATGATCGAACGGACCGACCAGCGAGTCTATACGCAGCCACTAAGAAAGCCGGAGAGGAGATTGCCCATACTTACAATCACATACACGGACTCTCTATCACAGGGTTGAGATTCTTCACAGTGTACGGACCTTGGGGAAGGCCAGATATGGCGTATTTCTTCTTCACAAAGGACATATTGAAAGGAAAAATGATTC
Organism: Marsdenia floribunda; assembly: GCA_035583425.1. Taxonomy (NCBI): domain Eukaryota; kingdom Viridiplantae; phylum Streptophyta; class Magnoliopsida; order Gentianales; family Apocynaceae; genus Marsdenia; species Marsdenia floribunda. Next base: position 6,404,233 of record JAXGGT010000001.1, read on the forward strand.
AAATATTTGAAGGCCCAGGTCATAACAGTGTGGCCAGAGACTTCACTTACATTGATGACATAGTAAAGGGGTGTCTGGGCTCGCTTGATACAGCTGAGAAGAGTACTGGGAGTGGGGGTAAGAAGAAGGGTCCTGCCCAGCTGCGGGTGTTCAATTTGGGGAACACGAGTCCCGTCCCGGTTGGGAAGCTGGTTACCATATTGGAGAAATTGTTGAAAGTAAAGGCTAGGAAAGAAGTGCAACCGTTGCCGAGGAACGGTGATGTCCCCTTCACGCATGCTAATATCAGCTTTGCACAGAGGGAATTTGGCTATCGGCCCACCACAGATCTGGAAACGGGATTGAAGAAGTTTGTGAATTGGTATCTTGATTACTATTCCCGAGAGACCAGGAGGAGTTCCCGGAAGATATCTTGGTTGTGATTCTTTGAAATTAGTGGAGACTCCATTCCCACCCTGGATGTTGATAGAGGGGGAATTAATCCTTTATGAATCACTGTTTTCATTAGCGTTTATTTCTGATCTTGCCCTGATTATATTTTAACCGCTACCCTGTAGTGAAGTGTTAAGAGTTGCATTTCCTTGTGGTTCAGACTTTCGGGGCAGCACATTTGGAAATTAGTTGTTCTTAAAAAAGAAGGGAACGCTGTAGGATCCTTCCACAATGGGGGGTTGGCTCACATTCCCTTCTTTTCTTTGACTTACAGTATATGTCCATAATATTAGTATTTTATTAATTCGTTAAACTTCAGCTCTAACCCTTAACCACCGGGAATTAAGTGATATAAACTTTTTTCCATCCCGAATACAATTCTTTTAATACAATTCATTTAACAGATAGTATAAAAACTTCTTAGTAAGATCTTTACATTAATACTTAATGCAACAATCCTACACGTCCAATAAATATTAAAAAACCACTAAATATCATCTAAGTACAGAAAAATATATAGTTCAAAATTCTTTTTTTTGGTAAATATATGTAGTTCAAAATTCAAACCATTGCAAGTTTGCTAAAAGAATATTGACATATTTCTAGCTAGAACGTTAAAATAGTCAAATTTTTCATATCATTTTAACTTTCGAGCATTTTAAAAGAAATTTTAAAAAATATACATATATTATATAATCTCAAGTGATTTTCTTTAAACCAATCTATAATCTATCATGATACCACCCTTTACTTGTAAATATAATATAAAACCACAAATTTTTACTTCCCTCCTCAGAAACTACCATCACTACGTCCTGACTTGCGAGTTCAAATACTTAATAATTTTATTCCAATACCACAAATAGTTAACTGAGTGAACATAAAACAATCATGATTTGATGTCAGTTACCATTACAATAGAAAAGGAGCGTGAAACGTCACAAAATTTAGTTTTCCCCTAAGATCTTAAAAGGCACTATGAAAAAGAAAGGGGGGGAAAAAAAAGTGCGAAATGCATAATCAAATTCAAAATGTAAAAGGTGTACGCAAAATAAATAGTCAGGCATATAATTGAACTCCTTAATCCACAAAAATAAAAAAACGCATCCCGACAAGAGTTTCAGATATAATGGAAGTACTATTGAATGTAACACAACTATTAAAGAGTCTAAAGACCAAAATTATGCTGTTTCTTCGACTAAGAATCAGCAATGGTAACCTCAACTTCTACACCCGGTTCGATAGTAATTGAGGTAATTTGTTTTACCACGTCCGGTGAACTGAAAAGGTCAATCACCCGCTTGTGAACCCGGAGTTCAAATCTGTCCCAGGTGTTAGTACCTGAGAATAGACAACACGATTTGAGTAAGTAAATATGGATTGAGGAAATTTTTTAAAGTATTCCAGAAATCAATTTTGGCAAGACTCATTAGGCAATATCAATAAATTACAAGATCCAGTGATCTCAATATAATTTTCGGTTTTTCAATCAAGGCCAATAACATAAAAATCATACCTTCACCACAGGGGGACTTCCTAGTAGTAATATTAAGAACCTTGGTGGGCATTCTCACAGGACCCTTAACCCTGAGTCTCTTATCCTTTGCACCACGGACCAAATCCGCGCAAACTATCAAAATTAGAGACCCAAATAATTAATAGAATAAGAGGTGAGAGTTCATGAAAACCATGTTCACCATGGTGAATTAACAGAGAACAAGCTAAGCATTCACTTCATCCCCATAAACGTTATAAAAACAGTAGACAAACGCCAAAAAAAAAAAAAAAAAAAAAGGTTTTAATGATTTAAATCTTGTTAGTGTCATCTATGGCCATAAAGATGAAAATTACAGAACGCCTAACTCGATGTTGATATACACCAATCCTTTTATATTCAAACTTTCCCAATTCTATTTCATCAAAAAAAAAAGAAGGGAAAATAAATACTATAACAAAATATTTCGTTCTATACCCTTGTAATCTAAATCCAAACCAAACACATGTAAATACAGTCCTATTTTAAACACTTAATTATTTTTCCACAAGCAGTATATATTGCTGTAGCAGACTAGCAAGAAACAAAACACATCAGAGAATTTCTGGTACATTCGCTACACAAGATCTAGGACGACCAAAAAAAACAAAATAAATATACTTAAAATGTCGGGAAATTTATACCTTTCTCGAGGTTCTTAACATTCTTGGAGGAGAGCGTGATCCTAATCTTATGAATCTGTTCGCGGGGCTCCTCCAACCCCGCCTTGGTGGGCTTCAAATCTGAGTATGCAGCCGCCATGTTTTTGCCGCTTCGCTGTCTGTGGAAGTGATCTTAATTCTTAAGACAAAAACAAAAAATTGAAACTTAAAAGTTTAGAAACCCTAATTGAGAACCCTAGACTCACCGTTTAGAGAGAATTTATAGTAGCGAGACGAACAAAGCTTGGAACTCTCTCACGCCAACGGCGCGGTTTTGAGGGTTAAGGTGTATTTATAAAGTCCCGAAATTAGGTTTCAATTTTTTTGTTATTTACAAATAGGCCCTCCAAATATGAAACTCTTCGGAATCAGCCAAAAAACTAATCATAATCAGTTTTACATGACTAATTAGCATTTTTAGTCGTAAGCTTTGTTATTGTTATTTATTTGGTAAGTTTTAAGATTCACATTTCAATTTATTTAATCTAAAAATTATAGTATATGATAAAAATATTTTAATTTTTCAAAAAAAAAAATTATAATAAAAATGATAAGAAATAATAAGATTGAAAAAGATAAAAAAATATAATTAAAAGTTTAACATAGCTCATAAAATAGTAGTTAAAATTAATTTATAAATAAAATACTTAAATTTTTTTTTTTTGAAATTTGAGAATTTTTAATCGCTGTCGTATTTTGAATTTATGATCTCTTAAATCACTTATGTATCAATTGAGTTATACCTTTTCGACCATGAAATATACATAATGATTGCATTTCTATTTTTATTTAAGGGTAAGTTTTTTTATAAAATAAAATAATAATAATAATATATGTATTTTATGAGTTTAAGGTAAAATTGTAAATATGAACAAAAATATTAAAATTTATTTAAACAAATAATTAATAAATATTAATTAATTAAAGACATATCAATAAAAGAAGACCAAAAGATACCAATTAGAGATGGCAATTAAAATCATACACGATGGGGAACTCGTATCTTGACTTGTTTTGACTGGGGAATCCCAGCTTTGATCGGATTTGGAGATGGTGATTCTCCGAAAGAGAAAATCGGGGATGGGGGCGGGGATGGTATTAACCTTCGAATCCCATTCTGTCCCGTCCCCGCTCTGAATATATATATATATATATATATATAATATTTAATTATATATAATAAAAATAAAATAGTATAACTATTATAATAATTAATTATTTAAAAATTTAAAAATAAATTATATGAATTAGTAAAATACTCCTATTATGACGAAAAGTTAAAAATGTTTTTTTTTTCTATTTTATTTTAAAATTTTATTTATTTTTTAAAAAAATTATATTAAAATTTGTAATTAAAAATGAAAAATGAAAAATTTGATAAGAAATATAACTATGAAAAATCTCCTGTGATACTCGATCCCTGTTGGGAACGGGAATGAAATATAAAACCAATTACCCGTAAGGGATAAGGATGGAGAATATATATAAGAATCCGGGATGGAGATGGGAAAGGAGTTCCTGCAAATCCCCGCCCCGTTGCCATCCCTAATACCAATTCTTGATCTTCTCAATAACAATAAAAGTGGGAGTATTGAATAAGCATTAGAATGAGTTTGAACTTATTAAAACTTAGTTCCTTCGACTTCTATTTTGCTAGGATTGAACTCTTAGTTTAGTTTCAATTGCAAGATTAAATTAAAAATGAGATGATTATGAATTTAATTATAACGTAGTATCTATTTAGTTATTTTATTCATTGTTCATAATTAAATTAATTACATTAAAAGTATTAGACAATACTATTTTAAAAAAAATATTTACAATTTAAGCATTTTTTCAAGGAAAATTGGTAGATTTAGTCCATAATCTTTTAATTATTGGTGTGATTAGTCCCTTTTCTTTATTTTTAATTTAGTAGGTCCCCAATATATAATAAGTTGATACATTTGGTCATTTCCTTCACAAAATTTGACTTCCCAAACAATAGATTTGTTGAAAAAAAAGACCAAATGCACCAACTTATTATACATTGGGGATCTACTAAATTAAAAATAAAGAAAAGGACCAACCACACAAAAGCCCTAAATATTAGGGACCAAATTTACCAAATTTCCATTTTTTCAATTTATAAAATTTTAAACATATATATATATATACATTCCTTAATGCTTAATAGCTTAGTGATAAAATTTTCATTTTTTCTCTTTTTTGATAATTGATAACAATTTATGCTAGAATATTTTTAAAATGTTAACAGTTCTGTTTTAGTTTAATAAAATGGGTAAAAGAGTTCAATTTTAAACAATTGATATAATTCAATAAATTGTGACAGAATAATTTTAAATTTTGAATAAATACTTTAAAAAGATAAATAAAGTAAAATTTTATATTGGTTGAAAAGATATATTAATTATTATTATCTAAAAGTAGTCCATATTCATATATATATATATATATATATTATTGTGAATTAAATTCTCACGTCACTCAGCTAAAAAATTTCAGAGCAATTATTAAACAAAAGTCTACAACCCTTTACGCACATTATGTGTTTAAATAATATATATATATTATTGATATTAATTATCACAAGATTAAAATAAAAAATATATACATAATAACATTTTTTTTCCCCAAAGTTTTAATTATTGAATTCTTTGGTCATCCCTTTTATATAAAGGTGATGAATTTACAAAGTATTTTGAATAATTTATGAACGTTAATTATTTAATTACTTAACAAAAACCGTTAATTATTTAATTAAATTAAAGAAAATATCAGTTGCAAAGTGATTATCAAGATACCGCATGATAAGGCACAAAGAATGGATAAGTCAAACATCTATGAAAATATAATACATCAATTGTTAAGTGTTTCTTGAAAAAAAAGCAAATTGGCATAAATAAGTCCTATTTGATGGAATTGATTCTTATTTAATTTTTTGGTGACATTGGTCCTCAAATTATGTTAAATTATGTGAGTTGATTCTTTCATCAAATTTTTTTGTTAAATCACTATTAACATCAAAATTAAAAAAAATTAAAAAAAAAAAAAAAAAAAAAAAAATCTTCTTCTTCTTCTTGATGTATATGTATATCCTATAGACGATGTCTCGCTTCTTATGGTTTTACTTTAGATCTCCATGAAATGCAAAGTGGAACTTCCTCTTTCTCGAATTTTTTTTTTTTTTTTTTCTTTCGATTCTTCTAATAGCGAGGCCAGGGATTTAAAATTTTTACGGGGAACTAACTTTGCCATTGGTGACAGAGATCTGGTAGTCCCTTGGCAGCGCAGGCAGGGCAAGGCAGGGCAGGGAGGCGTGCAGCTGCAGCTTTATGAGGTAAGAGGAGGCAGGCTATCTTATTCAATTCCCAGAACTTCTTCAGTTAATTCTTATTCACATATTTGTAAATTCCCTATCATTATGATGTCGTTTTTACTACTGTTTCCAAAAATAATTGACTTAATGCTGTAACTTTCGATTTCATTGCAATTTCTTCGCACCAAAAAAGAAAAAAGGAAAAAAACGGTTTCATTGCCATAATGCAAAACGAATTTGTTACCCAAAAAAAAAAAATGCAAAACGAATCATTTATTTTGAAGTCATGATATATATATATAAGTCCAAAATCGAAAGGGGGAAACGCAAGAACGGAGAAAAGAATCATTTTGTAGTAGAAGAAGAATTATTATTATTATTTATTTATTTAACTTTGAAACAAAAAAGACAAAAATACCCTTCAACATTTTTTTTTTTGAATTTTGATGTTTATAGTAATTTAAAAAAAAAATTTGATTAAAAAAAAAACCAATCCCACATAATTTAACATAATCTAAAAACTAATATCACCAAAAAATCAAAAAATTAAATGAGAGACCAATCCTACAAAATTTAATATAATTTAAAGACTAATGCCACCAAAAAAAAATTAAATGAGGAGCCAATTTCACCAAATAACCATAATTTGGGGACTATTTATGCCAAGTTGCCAATTTAAAAACTCAGATAGGTATCTAAGTTTAAATTTTCACTACATATTATTTCGTTTTTCAGTGTTCAAACTTTTTTTTTTTTTGTGTGTGCTTCATCTCTCTTTGCGCTAGGCGGAAACACCCCCACAACCACTTCCCCACCACCACCCCCCAAAAAAAAAAAAAAAAAAGGGGCAGCAGAACAGCAGTGAAGTGGTCCATCCAATTCATAACATAAAGTAAACCCACTAAACTCATGATATTCTGAATAGTCAGAAATTCATAAAAATAACAAAGTTTGGTTTAACATACTACTGTCCCAAGGGAAAGTTACAGTATCAACTCCAGCATCCTGACAACAAAATAGTCGAAAGCATGCGCCTTTAGGCTTAAGCCACAAGAGTGCTTGCTGTGGTAGACTCACTGCAAGTAGAGAATTGTTATCAGTTTTTGTAATAATTAGATTGTCTAAACATACAGAAAAAAGCACACAAACAATGCTGAAACTTACAACCAATTCCCAGTACAAAAGGCAAAATAAATGTCTGCTCATTGACACTATACAAAAAAATAGTTCAAATTTGAGATGTTATATTAGCGTTAAGAACTGATCCTAATGCTGCTTGCCCTACTTGTTTAGGGGTCTTTCAGGGAAACCAAAGTGATATTAAGAACCTCATGAGAAACAAAGAAAAAGGAAAAAGGAGTAATCATCTGCTAATATGAGGTCAGTATCTGATTAGACAGTAAACATTGAGTGAAATTATACCTTCTACGACTACACTGCAGTTGAATAATGAAAGCTTGACAAATATTCTTAGACTGCTTTAGGAATATCCCTCTGTTGTACTGAGTAATTAATTATTAAACCAAACTGATCATCTAGATTATAAGACAAAGAAATGAATTAGCCGCGTACAAATGTAAATATCAAAAAGGGTAAAAGAGAAATGCAAGCATTCAACTTAATTTCATTTCCACACTCTTTTGGTTTCAGTTTTCAAATTACAAATATACCCTATGAATGAGTTCTTTTTAACCTTCTATAGAAACAGAACCCATCCACAAAATTCTACCAATCGAATCATATTGTAATATAAGCTAACACAAGAAAACTTTGCCGTAAATGAGACCAAGGGGCTTACTATTTCCAGTTGGGAGGGAGCTTCTTAGTCTTCTTGTAGTAACGTGCGAGGCGGTGAATCCTGCTTTCCACAAGAATCAATCTGAATTTAGAATCCTTGTCTTTCCTATTCCTCTCCAGATGCTTCCTAATGGCTACAGCCTTCTTGATCAGGTGGTATAGATCCTCTGGAATCTCAGGTCCAAGGCCTGACCATGAAACAAAACAAATATATTATCCACCAAGCATAAGAGAAAATAAAAATTAAACAAAACAACACCACCATAATTTCAACAGAAACTGAAGCACATTTCTCGATTCCTCAGTCATTACCGTGAGCCTTGAGGATCCGTAGGATCTTGCTTCCGGTCACACTTTTGACCTGGGCAATGCCGTGAGAGTCACGAAGGATGACACCGATCTGTGATGGTGTCATTCCCCTCTTGGCAAACTTGCATATGTTCTCGGCCACCTAATATTTACAAAATAAATAAAATCGAAAGGAAAAAAATATACAACCTTCTATAGACCGAGAAAAGTACAAAATTCGGGGGAAAAAAAAAGGACCTTACATCTTGAGAGGAAACCTTGAGCCAGCTAGGAGGAGTTCTCTTGTAAGGCAATGCGGAAGCGGATATACCCTTACTGAAACCAATATATACAGAAACACAGCGAAAAATTAACAATTCAGTTTCTGTAACAAACAAATCATTAAAAATACATATTCAGAGAGATATATGTATACTGACCCGCGACTGTGCATACGACCCATGTTGGTGGACTTCGGAGGCGACGGCACCGGCTGCTCAAGCTTTCGTTCAGCGGAAGGGAAAATAGACAAAACCCTAGCAAAAACAATCAGACGTGCTTCGTGTGCGCATATATATATAAATATTTGTTGGAGTCCTGAGTGGTAAGGGCACCCCGATTTCAAATAATAATGGATTTTCGATCCTAGTTTAATTTAAATACTGGGCCAAGCCATGGGTTCGTATGAGGCTTGGGCCCTCAAATGCAGAGCCATTGGATTTTGGTGGCTTTAAGTGAAAATTTGTATAGATTCTTCAAACAAGCAAGTTTGGGAAGAATAAAAGGGAAAAACAAAGTCTTTAATAAATGTTATTTTAGCGACATAAAGTTTAATGTTTTTTTTTTTTTTTGAGTCGTGACAAAATTTTATATTAGTAAATTCTAAATTATTTTTAAAAAATTTTTAAGTTCTACACAAATTAGTAATATAGTTTTTTTTTTTTTTTTTCGTATAAAAATCGTCAAAAAATTATAATTTTAAATTGACAATTATCAACATACATATTGAATAATCTGAATTTTTTATTTTCTTTAGTAATGAAAAATAAGGATTCTTATATAAATTTTTTTTTCTTTTGAAATTTTGAGACAGTTTGGCCTATCTCTATCAAAAACGAAATTGTTACACACTAAATTAAACTTTTTTTTTTTGGCCATATTTTCATAAAAATTAACTATATTACTAATTTATAATTTTATTTGGACTTAAAAATTAAAAAATAAATAAATAAATTTACCTTACCAATATAAAATTTATTTACAACTAAATTTATAAATAATCTTTTCAAACAATTAATATTTTTTCTTTTATGTCCTTTTTATAATAAAATAAATTATTATGTGTAGTTAAACTATTCTAATATTTATTTTTAAATTTAGTCGTAAATAATATATATTGAAAAAATAATATAATGTTTCAATATAATTTAATATCTCCAACCAAATTAATATATTTTTTGTCAATACTGTTTTTTAATAAAATTACGAACATCATAGTTATTAGATTTTAAATAGTTTTTATTTCTCCACATAAAATTTGGCCTATCCTGATTCTTGAGAGATTTCTCCTCATTGTTTTTCCCATATTAAGTTAGGGTTTTTGTCTAAAATGACCCTCTTTATTAAACAAATTCCATCATTAATCCAATTCAAAACTTATGGAAATTTTTAGTCTATATAATAAATTAAAAATTAATATTTTGAATTAATTAAATCACTTAATACTATAATTAATGATTAATAAATTAATATTTTAACAATTCTATATATATATCTATAATTTAACTATGAATGAAATATAAATATACTTAATTGAATTTCGAATTCATAATAAATTAAAAATTAATATTTTGAATTAAATATAATATCTTTAATTAATTAAATTAGTTAATATTATAATTAATAATTAATAAATTAATATTTTAACAATTAGATATATATATTTATAATTTAACTAAAGTTAAGATATAAATATATTTAATTGAATTTCAAATCTATAATAAATTAAAAATTAATATTTTCAATTAAATATAATATATTTAACTAATTAAATTAGTAATATTATAATTAATAATTAATAAATTAATATTTTAACAGTTCGATATATAAATATATATCTATAATTTAATTGAGAATAAGATATAAATATAATTAATTGAATTTTAAATCTATGAAATGCGTTATTAACTTGAGAAAATTTTTATTACACTAAAAATACACATCATGTGTGCATTTCTAACTTGAGAGAAATTGGCTCTGTTAGAAGACACACACAACATGTACGTTTTTGAGCAGATAATTTTTTTGTTTTTTAATTTTTAATTTTTACCCTTAAAATTTTACACAACATTGAAAACACAAAATTATGACAATTTTTATTTTTATTTTTTAATAAATATTTTATGTAAGAATTTGAAATTCAATTAAATATATTTATATTTTATTCTCAATTAAATTATATATATAGAATTGTTAAAATATTAATTTATTAATTATAACATGATTTAATTAGTTAAAGATATTATATTTAATTCAAAATATTAATTTTTATTTTATTATGAATTCAAATTCAATTAAGTATATTTATATTTTATTTTTAGTTAAATTACAAATATATATATATATATCGAATTGTTAAAATATTAATTTATTAATTATTAATTATAGTATTAGGTGATTTAATTAATTAAAGATATTATATTTAATTCAAATATTAATTTTTAATTTATTATATATTTGAAATTCAATTAAGTATATTTATATTTTATTTTTATAGTTAAATTATGAATATATATATATATATATATATATATATATATATATTGAATTGTTAATATATTAATTTATTAATTATAATATTAGGTGATTTAAT
>JAXGGT010000001.1:6427277-6441748 GCA_035583425.1 Marsdenia floribunda
CACAATATAATTAAAAAATAAAAAATGTTTTTGGCTTTCCCCCAAAACATTTGTATATGAAACCAGATAGAAGTAGACGGGCGACCAGAATACCGACGGTGCAGCCCTTTTTTGGTTCCTCTTGTGTTGGAAGGATTGAACTCGTGCTGCTTTTTTTCTTGAGAAATTCAACGTTCAGGCTTGTTTATTTATTTAGGACAAATTTTGGAAGTTTGCCCTTTGTAGTCGGAGTTTCTTTTTTCCTTTCTTATTTTTGGATAAATATATGTAAGGGAGAGATTGATGCGTTTATCCGACTATCAGTATTCAGTCGTAAGCTTTTGGTGCTTCCAACGTCAATCTGGCCAAGATATTCATTATCGGCAGCTAGCGCCATGAGATGTGCTATATTTTCATGAGCGAAATGCAAATTTTTAACCTTTCGATTAAAGGACGAGATGAGCAACTACCACGTCACACCTCATGGTCAATTTGCCATCTTTTATCTCAATAGCTTATATTTGAAGTGGTGGAAAATTTGATTTATTTACTGTTTTAAATTTTAGAATGCATTTAAATTAACAGTGTGTTTGGATTAAAAAAGAGTAATTTTATTATAAAAATAAATATTATCTGTAATTTTATTAAAAATAAATTTTATATTTAAAAAATAGAGTTTATTATATATATTTTATAAAAATAATAATTAATTTTATAAGAGAATATATATTTTTTATAAAAAATATAATATTATTTTATTAATATTATAAATAATATTTAATTAAATTATAAATATTCATATTTTGCTTTTGAAGTGTCTGGAACATACAATCTCTCATTGGATCGTAAATAAGGCTATTACCAATTAAGACAAATATTAATTAAAAAAAATAATATCCAAATAAATCTATTTATTATAAAATAAAAATCACTAATTACTAAAAAAAAATAATAATAAAAATCACTTAATTAATTTTTTTTTTTTTTTTTTTGAGAGTTATCACTTAATTAATTAAAATACAATAGTAATTCAAACACATACTAAAATTTTCCGATATACAAAGCACGTAAGTGAGTGAAAAATTTATTGGCAAATTTCGTATCTTTATTAGAAAATAGTACGACACATGGTCTACTTGCCAGGCAGGAGTAAATGAAATTCCGAGCTACAGGGAAATAGGCGGTACCTAAAAAGGAGTTGGGTTCCCTAGAATGTGATGTTGTCAGGCAGGCATCAGAAAACCCGGTGCTCCAAAACAAACAAACAAACAAGGCAGAAGAAAAGAAACATGATCGTCCTTCACAAACTTTAACCAATGATAATTTCAAAACTGTAATAATTTCTAGTAAAAGAATTTTTCAAATTTTCAAAAAAAGAAAAAAAAAATAAAAGGGGTGTGATTTTTTTGTTTACCTCACGCTGCCGATAGCATTGGCACTGGCAGAAAGCATGAAAATCAAATTCCCTCCACTCATTCCAAACCCGATCAACCACTACCTGAAAAAGAAGCCTGAACCACCGCATCCTCCAAATGCCGATGCCGCGGATTCTCCATTCGTCAAGGTCTTCTGATTCTACGCGCTGTCAGAATTGCGCGTCGTGCAGACAGACTACCCGGCATATTGGCCCAATTGATGATGATCGGATTCGGAGACTGTCAGAAACGCTTCCGTCGTTGGTCTCCGTAGCAGCAGTTTCTCGTCACAAAATGAATCGCAATATGACGTTACCATATCTTAATTCAAATATTATTATCCTTTCACCTATTTTTTTCCACATCTCTTAACTAGCACAACATATATATATATATATATATATATATTAATAATTAAATAAGATAATTTATTTTTAATTAATTATACTGAACTGACTTACCAAAAAAAAAATATACTGAACTGGATAACAATTATATATTTTTTAATATAAAGGTTGTAGAGTGTCTCATTTTGTGAGGAGCCTATGAATCGTAGGTATTGTTTATTTCTATCACTGCCAAAAGCAATGTAGGAAAAGCTTGCTTAGACATCATTTTCTCTTCATATATATATATATATTTGTCACTGACAGAATGAGAATTTTAAACCTGATGGTTAAAGAACGAAGTGAGCAATTACCGTGCCATATCTCATGGTTAATAGCATTATACACATTTGTGGACTCATTCCTGATCCAATGTGCTGGTTTGGTCCCATTGTAATGAAAATTGGAAGTGCTTGCTTGAGAGGCTTTAAAGTTTGAATTTTTTTGACAACAATGTGGTAGTTTAGTAATTAGGTTTTCATGTCTTAAATATTTCTGTCTTAGATGAATGTCACGAGTTTAAATTTTATCATAGACAATCATATATTACATTTCAATCATGTATTATAATTTTAGAGTTTTCATAGATTGTTTTTTATGAGGTCTTGTGTTTTATAAAATGAATCCATCCCTCTCCATTCCCCACCCCCCTTTTTTTTTGAAAATTGTTTTGCCTGATTCAAATTTATAACCTTGTAAATCAAAAGGATGAATGATGCTACTATTTTTTTTTTTTTTTGGGTAAGTGAATGATGCTACTAATTTAGCCATATTGTCCAATTTAGGTTAATATGAATGGGATAGGATCACAAAATTTTTTTACAATCTAGATTTTAATAATAATAAAAAAAATTATGGATTTTTCAAAATTGACCCTAATTTTAAAGACCAATTATGAATAGCTTTCATTGAAAGGTTTTTTTTTTTTTTAAGTGACCTGAATGCAAACTGAGAGTTAAGATGGACTGTCAAGAGTCTGGTGACGTAGTGACAAAATGCTTTCTTACGTACCAAATGGTCGCAGGTTCGACACCCTCTATTTGCATACCTGATTACCGAACTATAAAATTTATCTTCAGTAATATACAGATCCCTTTCTCCAAAAAAAAAAAAGTTAAGACGGACTAATTATACGATTGAGAAACCATTTAAGAACATAACAAGGACTAATTATGAAACAATTTCTAAAATTTGGGGTAAAATTGAAAAAGAAAAACCATCAAACAATCGGACGTCTCAGGAAGAGTGCCACACAGTGAACGTACTCTCTTTATCATTCACGGGGACGAGGCCTTTCAATTCTATTTCATCCCACTCACCAGATACCTATGGATTTGTTGGCGTGGGAAAATCTTAACCGTCGAGTGATTTGTATGCATAGTCTTTTTCATTTTTTGAAACATGGTATGAAAATTGTATAACCAGAACCTCTTGCGGTTTTTGTCTATTCTGCTTGTCAAATAGAGTCAGAATCCAAAGAAAAAAACAACTGTTCAATCAGCACGATTGAACACCAACCCAGATTTGAACCTTCCTCTTTGGTCTTTGCTTGCTATTTCTCTGGCGAAAAACAACAGCCCAACGTCACAGACACAACAGAAGAAGAAAATAAGAAGAAGAAAGAGGAAGAAACCAAGAAAGAAGAAGTTCAGAAAAAGAAAAAAAAGAAACACATTAAAATAATTTTGAGAGGAACTGCAAATCAGACTAGTCAGTTTGAGCCGAAGCAGCAAATGGGGCTTTCTTCTTTTCCTGTTTTTGTGCTTCTTCTCTTGATAGTTTCTTGTGAACCGGCATTCTCTGAAAATGAAGAGATGAGAGCTTTGATGGACTTCAAGGCTAATCTTGACCCTGAAAACAAGTTTTTGACTACATGGAGGGTTCCTGGAAATCCATGTGATGGTTCGTTTGAGGGCGTTGCTTGTAATGAGAAGGGCCAAGTTGCTAACATATCGTTGCAAGGAAAAGGGCTCTCAGGGAAGCTGTCGTCTGCTATTGGAGAACTCAGACATTTGACGGGTTTGTACCTGCATTACAACGCTTTGAATGGGGAACTACCCCGAGAGATTTCCAACTTGAGCGGGCTCACTGATTTGTATTTGAACGTCAATAATCTATCCGGAGAGGTTCCTCCTGAGCTTGGTGATATGGCTAACTTACAAGGTCAGTAGTATAAAGTTTCTGCATATGAAATGATTTTTGTCTCGCTTTCGTTTTAGTCCCAGCAATGGGTATTTTCTGGAAAGGTTTGATGGCTACTGGAAAGGCTACTAGATAATGTGTCACGAAGGAACTTTTCTAGTCACATTTGTCTTTTGGTCGCTTTTACAACCTTAAATCTTTTATCTTGTTCAAGTTTCTGCTACCTGTTCAGCCTATATCTGGGTTTTTGCTGTTTCTCGTGCAAAAGATTAAAACTTTTTCCTTCCCGACGAAAGAATATTTGTAGTGAGTTAAAGATTGAAGCTTTCCTGTCCATCTTAATGTCTTTCAACTAAATTTGAAGTTTTAAAGCAAATTACTCTTAAGACCAGTCTTTCTTTGGCTCAGATTAATGTTTACTCGACTCAGTAGTTAATAGAATATCAATGTAACTATTGTTTTACGTTTAGCTACTCTGAACATTCCTCTGTTGCATTTTCTCTTCAGTTCTGCAGCTTTGTTACAATCAATTCAGTGGAAGCATACCAACGCAGCTGGTGTCACTGAAGAAACTAAATGTTCTTGCTTTACAATTTAATCAGTTCACCGGTGCAATCCCTGCAAGTTTGGGTGACTTGCAAGTATTAATGAGGATGGACTTGAGTTTCAATCGCCTATTTGGTTCGATACCAACAAAAGTGGCAGATGCACCTCTTCTTGAAGTTTTAGACGTCCGAAACAACACTTTATCTGGCAATGTTCCCCTCGGTAATTTTCTTGGTGCCATTTTAACTCATAAAGGAGTGAATATAATCCAAGAATTATTTTCATGCTTTGTTTTCGAAAAGAATTTCTCTTTTGGGGGGTGGTTGGGGGATAGGCTGGAATAGTCTTGTTTTTCAGCTTTTAATTATAAAGCTTATTCATTTTAAGATGTTTGTTTGCGTGGATGAAGCTTTGAAGCGATTGGATGGAGGCTTTCAGTATGAGAACAACCCAGGTTTATGTGGATCTGGTTTTTCTTCACTGAAGGCATGCAGTTCTTCTGACAACCCCACAATCAATAGGCCCGAACCTTATGGAGGTAGCTCATCAAATGGGTTTTCGAGAAAAGAAATCCCAGAGACGGCTAATCTTAGGTTAAATTGCAGTGGAAGTCGTTGCTCAAACACGTCAAGAGCCTCAATAATGGCCTCTGTTATAGTTGGAGTTACTGTGGTTACAGTTATTCTATCAGCAATAGGAATTCTGGTATTTTCACAGATTCGTCGACGCAAACAGAAACATGGGGATCTTTCTTATGCATCAGACAACTGCCTCAGCATTGACCACACTAAGGAAGCTCATAGAAAGAACGGTTCTCCTCTCATAAGCCTTGAGTACTCCAATGGTTGGGATCCATTAGCTGAGGGTCGACGATATGGTGAGGTCTCTCAAGAGGTTATGCAGAATTTTCGTTTCAATTTGGAAGAGGTGGAGTCTGCTACTCAGTACTTTGCTGAAAAGAATTTGTTGGGCAAGAGTAACTTCTCTGCTGTATACAAAGGAAGCTTGAGGGACGGATCAACCGTTGTTGTAAAAAGCATTCCTAAAACTAGCTGCAGATCAGAAGAAGCAGAGTTCTTGAAGGGATTGAACATACTAACCTCATTGAGGCACGAAAACTTGATTCGCTTACGAGGATTCTGCTGTTCTAGAGGCCGGAAGGAGTGCTTTCTAGTTTATGACTATGTCCCAAATGGAAATTTAATGCAGTACCTTGATGCTGAGGATGGAAGTGATCATGTCCTTGAATGGTCCACAAGATTTTCAATAGTCATTGGCATTGCTAATGGTGAGTTTCATTTCCCTGTACATGACAGTGACATAGTAGCAGACTGGCATTTGATCTAAAGACAAACATGTGAATCTGACCCTTAAAAATTTTCAATGCAGGTATTGAATATTTGCATGGGTACAGGGTGAACAAACCTGCACTCATTCACCAAAATATTTCTGCTGCCAATGTGCTCATTGAACAGCGTGGCAAACCTCTGCTTTCTGACTCAGGTCTCCACAAACTCCTAACTAATGATACTGTTTTCTCAGCACTGAAAACTAGTGCAGCAATGGGTTATTTGGCTCCCGAGTATACCACCATAGGCCGGTTCACAGAGAAAAGTGATATTTATGCATTCGGGATCCTTGTATTTCAAATCCTTTCTGGAACCCGAAAAATCACCAGTGCTATGAGAGCTGCTACTGAGTTGGGCAGAGTTCAAGACTTCATCGACAAAAATCTCCACGGAAGGTTCTCAGAACCTGAAGCCTTAAGACTCGCAAAGGTTGCTCTGAAATGCACCCGTGAATCTCCAGAAGAGCGGCCAAACATGGAAAGGATAACACAAGAGCTTGGCTGCTGCATTAACAGTGGTAGTGTTCATTAATCTCTTACCGCCGAGTCACGACTTTGTTTCCAGGCTTTTGCTAGGTGAAACAGAAATGTTACTAGCCCTTTGCTGACATGAAAATGAGTGACTGGAGTTTAGTATTTACGGTATTCTGCTGATCTCTTCATGTTGAAGACTACTCTCTCTCGAGAATGCTTGGTTTTGCCATGTATGTTTAACTTACTCATGGGTGCTATTTCTTTTCTCCCACCATTAACGTACTAATAATATTCCTCGTTTCCACTCTGACCAAGTTCAACAGAAGGCCTATTTTTAAGCATCAATATCAAGATTTAGATCAAAGTTAAAAAATTTTCGAGAGTAATATTGCATTTACTAAAACTATTTACACTTGCAATCCGGAACAACACTGGTTTACAGAGAGAAATTTTAGGGGCCAAAATTTTGATGCTATCTGATTTTTGAAGCATATTTAAACTAAGCCTTAACGACCCTTCCTTGTGGAGATCTGACCCTGAAAACATGTTCTTCCCCTGTGCATTTATCGACTTTAACAATCCAGTGGCCTCGTCTTGCCGCCCTACTACTACTGTCATTATTAATCTTGGCATCGGCGGCTACTCTCCTAAGCAGGAGACCTTCTCCAATGGGCAGTAATTGAGTATGCAAACCGCTATTCCTCCAGGACCCCTTGCAAAAGGCATTGTAACCTAGAACAATGGTATTATTTAGCCTAGAGCTTTCTTGCACCGCACTTAGAATTCCTTCGTGATTTTCGAGATTGCAATCGACGGCCAAGAAATCTGCCTCCTTATAGCAATTCAAAAGCATTTCCCGTGCGTCTCCGACAACGAATTCAACATCATTCGAGTTGTTGCTCCCTAAGATTTTCTCCGACAAATGTAATTCTTCTATCCCAGGAAGAATGCAAACAACTCGTCCACCGGTTTGTTGAGCTGCAGCTACCAAGGCTAGCGTTGTATAGTCTACAATGCTAGCACAAGCAGCAACAATAAATTGGACATTATTGCCGGCTGCAAGTGCCGATATAAACTCTGCTCCATTTGGCTCTTTAGCACTCTTACCCTGCAGGAAATTAAAGAAAAAGAAAAGGAAAAACAGATCAGAATTCATTCAGAAAAACACAAAAATTAAACTTAGGGAGAAGACGAATAGAAACAAAAATCTAAATCTACTGATGAAATCTAAAAATAATACTCACCATTTTCATTGTTTTGAGGTAAGCTTTGGTGGCATTTTCAGCAGACCAGCAACCCATAATTTTTTCTGTATGAAATTTTTAGAGAAGAAGAGAACTATCAAACTTGTCCGTAAATCTCTACAATGTCTCAGCCTAATGTACTGCATATACATATATACAGACCTACGCCATGGAAGACGTGCTCGAATAAGTTTGCTCATCTTAGCTGGCAGCATTACCTAAACCAAACAAAGACATCGTCAATAATAGAAATATTACCAAGTTGACTTGACTTCCGTCTACTCACTTTTATGGCAAATTGGCATAAATAGTCTCCAAATTATGGTCATTTGGTAACATTGGTCCCTATTACTTTTTTAGTGACATTAGTCCCTGAACTATGTTGAATTGTGTGACATTGATTTTTTTTTTGGTTTTTTACTTGAAAAATTAAAAAAAAAGAAAGAAAGAAAGAAAGAAAACTATATTCTTCTTAACAAAAAAAATTTAACTAAAAGGACCAATGTCACATAATTTAATATAATTTAGGGACCAATGTTGCAAAAAAAAATTAATTTGGAGACCAGTGTTACCAAATGACCATAGTTTGGGGACTATTTATACCAATTTGCCCACTTTTATTCTAACACTAGTACATTTTGCTAGGGTTACCTCACAATTATGGTCTATTTTGAAACAAATTTAAATATGAATATTTTTTCTTTAAAAGAAAATTAGACATTTATATTTAAAATTCTTGTAATTGGTTACCAATAATATAAATAAAGGATAAATTATAAAAAATCATAAATTCGAATCATAAAAAAAAAAGAAGAAAAATTGTTATAAAATTTAAGTTTGTAAAAAGTAAAATATAACGAAATAAAATAAAATAAAATAATATTTTATAGAAAAGGAGTGGGACTTTTGGGGAAGCTTCGTAAGGAATCAATAGGTAATATTGTTTAATGAAGAAATACGGTAATAAACTCAAATCTAAACTACTTTTTTTTTTTTTTTTCTCGAAATATCTCTGCATTAACTAGCTGTAATGTCCATCATTAGGCAGACACTTCAAACTTCTGACCATTCATAATAATTAGGACAACAAATGATGTTTTTTTTTTAAAAAAAATATATAATTCTTTAATTAATTGTGTACATTTTAATTAAGTTGCATCAAAGATTGGCTTCAGACAAGCCAAGCAAATACTTTGCTGTGTAGCTTAATTTATATGCTACTATATGTGATAGTCAAATGGTGTTCCCTGAAATATGATTAATTATTATATTTTCGATCTTCTGATTAGTTATTACCCGGCCCGGTGGTTGTTTCTAACATCTACAGCCGGAAAAGAAAAAAAAAAGGAAGAATCTTGTTGTCACGATGATCGATCGGAATTCGAATAAGTAAGAAAGAGATCGAGTGGGTCTTGTACTGTATACATATATATATATGCTGTTGCCTCCGGATAACTACACAGAGATCTAGATCTGTCAAGTTGTCTCCACAAGAGAATACATGAACAACAGGGATTTAACGTGCTTAAATTCTGTGTTTTCTGGTGTTTCCTGCAATTTTCTAAATAATGTCCCATATTTGTCTGTTGTTCTTCTGATCCATCAGTGACTTCAATTCTTTGAATATTTCATTGAAATCCTAAGAATTTGGACAAAAAACAAACACTTCTTGGAACTCACCCTTTTTTTCCAAAAGTTTGGCGCAGTACCACCATAATGTATGGAAGATATATATATATATACATACATGTAGTGGACATAATTATTGATGTGACTTTGTTATATAAGTTTACACAATTCTTTTCTCACTCTCTGAAGGGAGTCAGATTACATCGAGATTAATTCATATATATTCTAAATTCTATTACTTGATTAGAAAGAGCAACAAGAAAATATATATTCAGCAAACTAAATTCAATTGTGGGGTGGGGGAGGGTCAGATTAAGGCTAATTAATTGATGGACAGTTTCTGGGCTAAGTATGCAAACAAGTTGCTAATGTTGACATGCAGGGAAACATATTTTCGCGGAACAGCGTTGTTGATCATGTGGAGGCATGCATGCATATATATATATATATATAGGAGATGAGAATAAAGACAGCACCACCCCCACCCTCCCATATGCCGTAGTACTCCTCGATGATATTAAAAAAAAAAAAAAAAAAAAGGGTTCCACGGAGAATGCCCACGGAGAATGCCCTCTGTACTAATTAGAATTGTTTTTCTAGGAGTACAGCTTCAAACTTCAAGAAACTTTTATGTTATTACATCTGTAATTCATGTGGTCGAGTTGATAATAATTAATCATAAGCTTTTCATTATTGTTATTAACTATATATATTGCTGTTCAATTAATCTTGAATCTCTGTATTATATATATATATATGTATATGTATGTGTATTTCCATAATATATAGCATAATGATAACTCATAAATTGCAAACTGTCTATTAGCTAAGATTAGGTATGTTTTTGATACATAAGCAGGGATTTTTTTATGTTAGAGCATGGATTTTTGGAGGAAGTACGTACTGGAAAAAAGCATCACCGGTACATGTACTACTCATATCATATGCACAAAAGTTATTTTATATTCTAAAAGATGGGTAAATTTAGTTTTAAATATATAAAATTTTAGTATATATATATTGAAATTATAAAATTTTAATATATTTATTCTTAACTATTTAATTTTAATTTCTTAGGTCTAAATAAATTAAATTTTTGTAATTTATTTAAGTTTTTTTTTTTATTTTTTTTTTTTTATGTAAAAGACCAAAATTATTAAAATATAATTTACTTAGAATCTAAGATATCAGAATAAAATATTTAAAACTAAAAATATTAAAACCTTAAATATTTCAATCTTCCTATATTTTAATTATCTTAAAACATTTATTAATACTTTATTATTTAATTATAAAGCTTTTTTCACCTTTTATGATTCAAACTCACAATATTTTACAGTCATAAATGACAACTTCCACAGTCATGGTCTACTATATCATTTCTTCAACCATATATATATATATATATATATATTTTTTTTTTTGATAAGTTCAACTATATATATATGAGAGCAATTATATATAACTAGCGAATTTAGGTCACGATAAATGACATTATATATAATTAAGTAACCGTACCATATATGTATATATATATATATATATTTATTCATTACTTTCAAATTATTTATAAACTTGGATTAGTAATATTTAATTTTTATATATAATAAGAAATAATAGTGAATTTAGTCCCAAATATTTACTTCATTTTCATACTTGGTCCCAAACTTTTCTTTTTAGTGGATTAGGCCCCTTACTTTTAAAAGCGTGTGTATTAGGTCCTTTTGTATGAATTATAGATTTAAAAAATGATGAACAAAAGAACCTAACACACACAAGCTTTTAAAAGTTAGGGACCTAACCTAATCCACAAAAAAAAAAAAAGTTTGAGACTAAATATGAAAATGAAGCAAATATTTGGGACTAAATTCACCATTCTTTCTATATAATAATAATAATCTGCTGTGAGAAGAGTACAACAGGAAGTATATGCATGCAGAAAAAAGAATTAAGAATTATTAATGTCATACTCGAAACACATGTTCTTCCCCGGTGTGCTTATCTATTTTGGCTAGCCAGCGGTTCTTCTTCCCATAAACGGAAAAACTGTTATTGCTACTGTTTTTCACGTTTGCATCCATCTTAGTCACCAGCAGACCTTCTCCTATCGGTAAGAAATGGGCGTTCTTTAACCCTTGACACCTCCACGAACCCATCCGACGACCGGCGTTAAAAGCCACGACAGTAGTATTAATGTTATTCCGACTTCTCATAGCCCTCCACGCCTTTTCAAGAATCACTTGACAGTTCTCCAGCTTACAATCTATGAGAATGCAGTCCGCTTCTTTGTACTCGTTCATCAGAAGAGTTTCCGCATCTCCGATAACGAACTTCACGTACTGTCTTGCAGTGCAGTCACCTGCACCACCACTCCCTGAGAAGTCATGGATAGTACTCGTATTAGGAAGGATGCATACGACAGCACCACTGGTTTGCTGGGCTGCAGCTTCCAACGCAAGTACTATGTGATTCCCGGAGTCTACGGGCCAACTTGCGCATGCAATCACCATCAGTTGTGCATTGTTGCCGGCGGCAAGTGCCGAAATGAACTCGGCAACGTCTGGTTCCTTAGCCGTTGTTCTCTGCGCACACACCAAAAATATCAAGCAAGACATAATTAATTACCACATATATATATCACGTACATATATGCAGAAATATATATATGTATAGTTCATGCATGCATGTATAACTTTTAAAGTCTATATATATATGAGAAATGCAGCTCACCATTTTCATTGCTCGGAGGTAGGCATTGATAGCGTTGTCAGGAGACCAAGTAGCCATCTTTCCGATCGATAGCTCTCCTTGTAAGTTTCTTTTTTGGGTTTTAATTTGCTTGATGATCGATGTTCAAGGCCGCCATGCATTCTTTATATATAAAGCAAGAAGTACTACTAGACAAACAGATCGCACTCAAGACGTGACATAGGGATGTCCCTTATTATATATTAGGTTTTTGTTTGATATCTTGTGCAATCAGATTGAAATTTAAAGTTAAAATATATAGATATATCATTTAATATATATATATATATATATTCAAATTTGTTTTGGTTTGAATTAAATGCTATTATTTTAAAAAAATTAGACAAAAATTAATTAATTTGGTTTATAAATTGATCAAATCAAAACTAGACCATAATTTTGATTTGAATTTATACTTAGATTGATGGATTTGGACATTGTTTTATATAATAAGAACACTCCATGATACTTGAGGTCATTTATTTATTTATTTATAGTGATAGAAAAACATTTATGTCATCCCTAATCCTAATTCGAATATCTGGAATTTACCAGTATATATGTATATTCGATAGGGACAGCCCAACCTTTTTTTAATATTGTAGCCATTTTGGACCTCTGGAAAATTCGGACGAAATTTGTCTTCATTTTCCTTCTCAGGAAGAGATTAAAAAAAAAAAAACACAGATAATTTTTTTTTTCTTTTTTTTATTTTTTAAAGTAGTGTTCGGATTCAAGGAAAAAAATCTATACTTTTATCAGAGTGTTGGAAATCTGATAAACCGGGAAAAATAATAATAATAATATAATTTAGTTAAGACACAGAGATTTTGCAGCGGCCGCATGCATCGATCAAAACTGTCCCGTACGTGTTTGCTGTTAATAGACAAGCCAATGCATATGGCCATTTTATATCTATATAGCGTGCATGCACGGGTACTAGTAGGAATTTGATGCCTTTTCTTGCCTTTAATTTTCTTGGTACCTCTTTTCAAATTATCTGTCTCGTTTTCTTATTACAAAAAAAAAAAAAAAATTATTATTATTATTATTATCTTATTTTGTTTCATTCAAATTCTCCATAATACATTTGTAATATTCTTTTGAATTTTTTTTTTTTTTTTTTTTTAAAGAAAAAACTATCAAGTGTTAATTTATTTACGAAAATTAAAAAAAAAAAAATAAAAAATTTGAAGGGATATAGAAGCGTTTAATTATGTGGTTATAAGAACGCCAAATAGAGGTAAGGACCAAAAGGGCACATATTTTTCTTTTTATTTTTATTTTTAAAACGTTGGCCATATTTGGAATGACTTGGTTTTTTCTATGCATAAAGTATGCTCGTCTGAGATTATGGTTTCATAGCTGCACCCTTGCGAAGAACATGTCTGTATGGGCTATAACTCTTCGATGCTTCAAAAAAGTATAGTTTTCTCAGAAGCAGCTTTTCTTATCTCCTTACGGAGAGAGAGATTAGAGACAGAGAACTTCTGCGTGCATGCATCTGTTTGTATGGCTGGAAAATATGCCATGTATATATGTATATATACATATATATCTATATATATAGAGAGAGAGAGAGGATATTCTTATATATTAGGTGATATAGTGAACAAAAACAGTGAGATTCTAGGTGGATCTAGGATCTAATATTGTATATATATATGAAAAAACTAAAAGTGTAAAATCTTTCAAGTTTGTTAGTTCGGCTAGATGTGCTGAGGTGGACTAACTTTGAACCCATCTCATCGTTTCTGCAGTCCGCAAAGGCCTCTACCTTCAAAGATGATTGGGAGCTTGTTCCTAGAGTCTCACTTTGAGGCACATCATCACCAGGGGCCACTCCCTATTCACTTCACTCCGAAGGTCATTGCCTGGTTCTGCATCAGGCATTTAATGACTCTTACACCTGAGTAGGAAGGTACATTCATTTTTTTGCTACACGCGGCGCATGAGTGTACCTTCAAGACAAGTGCTCCTAATAGGGCACACATATCTATAAATAACGATAATCTACAATTGGATAAGGATTCTAAATTTAGATATTTTGATAACTCATATTTCCTTGATACTAGAATATTGTTCGAATTTTGACTGACTTTATTATTAAAGGGTTATCGCCGGAGACTCCTCCTCCGATACTTGACTGTCTTTGTAGGTGACTTGAAACTTCTAGGTTGACATTAAATCCTAATCAACACGTAGTAAAATTTTTTTCCCATCAGTAAATATTCCAGGATATGAAAAATAAGAGGAGATAGGTGATATGATTGATTTTAATTAATAGATAAGAAAGGATGAAAGAAAGGAAAAAGAAAAATGAGAATGAAGTTATAATTTTAGATGAGAGGAGGAAAATGTCAAATCAATTTTATGATCAGTACTTCCTCTATAAATATTCATAAATTGTATGTTCAACTACTACGAAAATTTAAAGGAAGCATTTAATTTAATTCATTTTTAATTTATTAATATTATAATATATATATATATATATATATATAATCTAGTAAAAATTAACATATGATTTTAATTACTAAATAGAATACCACCTATATAT
>JAXGGT010000001.1:6441848-6460228 GCA_035583425.1 Marsdenia floribunda
ATATATATATATATATATATAATCTAGTAAAAATTAACATATGATTTTAATTACTAAATAGAATACCACCTATATATTTTAATGCAAGTATAACTACTTAATTTTTTTAATATAAAAACCTAATTACTTACTTTACCTTTATAGGATTTTTAACATTTTTCTCTTCTTTTTTCCTTTACATCTAAGAAAGTCAATTCAATTCTTAAGACTCATAACTTAATTGATAATAGTCTCACTTATGATTCGAAATGTCACAAGTTCGAAACACGATAAAAATGAAATTATCTCAAATTTCAAAAAAAAAGAAAAACTTAAATAAGTCCCTATTTAATTTTTGAAAAATTGGTGAATTTAGTCCCAAACTTATTTTCTAATTGCGAGTATGGTCCAAAATGATTAATTTTTAAATTGAGGGTCCTCAATTTTTTTTTTCCTTTTTGTAACTATGGTCATTTTAGCCAGAATTTACAAAATTCCAGCCAAGTCAACGATAGTTGATTGATTCTATCATTTTATCAGACAAAATAGTCATCACAATAATTTTTTTTTTTTTTTTTTTAAAAAAGAAA
Source organism: Marsdenia floribunda (assembly GCA_035583425.1). Classification (NCBI taxonomy): domain Eukaryota; kingdom Viridiplantae; phylum Streptophyta; class Magnoliopsida; order Gentianales; family Apocynaceae; genus Marsdenia; species Marsdenia floribunda. Next base: position 6,442,418 of record JAXGGT010000001.1, read on the forward strand.
TATTTCTCCCTCCCTTTTCCCCCCAACCCCTCCACTCTCCTCGCTTCCCTCCATCTTTCGGCCGAAACAGCAGATAGAAAATCTGCAATTTGATAAATTCAAACATGGACTGAAAGCACTTTGTGGTTGCCAAAAGATTACCTGTGAAGGGCAGCAAACTGTGTCTTTCCAATTTCCACCCGTCTGGCATTTCTTGTTTCTAAAAATTGTTTATCTTAAGGAGGGCAGCAAATTTGTCACTATCACTTTCGCTATGAAACTCTTCTGTTGGTCTCATTATCAGTTATGTATGTGCAAATTTTATGTTTAGGTTCGTTTAGATTCGTCTATAGTTGGGGTGAATTGCAAAGCTTGCAGGTGTCCATGGCCAATCAAATAAGCGATGAAAAACTTAAAGGGAGGGAAAGAGAGGCACTCTACTTGAAGCACACAAAATTCACATTATATTCCATTGATTCTCAAGAAGGCTACATGTTTGCATCAAACAACCTGAGTTTAGTGCAAATCTCTAAAACGCTCTTCACTTTTCGGGGACGAAGTTGGTGGCATAGGCCCAGGCGTTGTTGTTAATTGGGTCTGCAAGGTGGTCGGCTAGGTTTTCCAATGGACCTTTTTTGGTGACGATGCCTTGTACGAAGAATCTGAACATTGAGAACATGGCCAACCTACCGTTCTTAATCTCCTTCACCTTGAGCTCAACAAATGCTTCAAGGTCGTCGGCGAGTCCCAATGGGTCGAAGCTGCCACCGGGGTAGAGTGGGTCAGTGACCTCACCTAGGGGACCATCGGCAATACGGTAACCTTCAACGACTCCCATCAACACAACTCGGCAAGCCCAGATGGCCAAGATGCTCTGAGCGTGGATCAAGCTCAGGTTGCCCAAGTAGTCAAGACCACCCTCGCTAAAGATCTGGGAAATGGCCCTGAACCACACAACCTCGGCGACATTCACACTGTTGCAGGACAAGGAAGACCCATCCAAGAGCTCCGAGCATGGCCCATCTGTAGTGGATCACCTCGAGATGCATCCAATTGCAGATTTTCTATCTGTTGTTTCGGGCGAAAGATGGAGGGAAGAGAGGAGAGTGGAGGGGGAGTGAAGGGGTTGGGAGAAAAGGGGGATGGGGGTGGGTGGAAATATTTCTTTCTTTTTTTTTTTTTTTTTATTTTATTATTTTAAAAAATATATTGTGATGACTATTTTGCCCTTGATAAAATTATAAAATAGATCAACTATTGTGACTTGGTTGGAATTTGATAAATTTTTTGTTAAAAGGATTATAGTTACAAAAACGAAAAAAAAAGTTGAGGACCCTCAACTTAAAAATTAATCATTTAGCACCATACTTGTAATTGAAAAATAAATTTGAGACTAAATTCACTAATTTTCCTTAATTTTTTTATTTAAATTTTTTATTTTAGAAAAAGATTATTTAAAAAAAAAAAATTATCGTAATGTTCATATATAATTTTATATATTCATTATAAGATATGTTAAATTCGTTTGTTTTTTAATTTATACATTCAATACTTATAATTAATAAAAAAAAAAAAAAAAAATCAATAATAGAAGAAGAGTTTAGAAAATTTTGAGAATTATAGACAAAACTTTTTTTTTTTTTTTTTTGAGGTAAATTAAAAAAAAAAAAAAATTGAACATGGGTTTTAAGCCCAAGAATTGGGCGCAACCGTACCCCATTATACGAAATTGATAAAATGGGTTATAAGCCCAGTTCTTAAATTTGGGGCATGAAAAAACAAAAAGAAAAAAATCAGATTCAATTCTATCCTGTACTGGTAGGCTTAAGAAATCTGAAGGTCCATATCATCCATTCATTCCTCCTTATTTCCAAATAAAAAAAGAAATATATATATATATATATATATTATCCATTCATTACCAGAAAAATGGTTATTAGAAGAGCTTTAAGATTTTATCAAAAAAAAAAAAAAAAAAATGGAAACGAAGAATAGCTTTAAGATGACTCAGATTTTAGATTAATCGGTCAAAGTGACTCAGGTAAAAGACCAAAAGAACCTCAGCTCTTTTTCCTTTCTTTCTTCCTTTTCCTATTTGCATTGCTCATCCTTCTTGAAGGTTTTTTATTTTTTTTTATTTTTTTTATTTTTTTTTTGGGGAGTTGAGGAAATTTCTTTGAATTGGGTTTTGGTATTATCATAATTCATAATTATTAGAAAGTTGAATAATTTTTAAGTATATTATTTATTAAAAGTAGAATTTGTTTATAATTTTTTTTAAAAAAAAAAACTTATAAATTTAGATAAAAGACCTAATTCAGTTAAGTAATAAAGTTTTATATAATATTGTGAAATATGGTAAATTCTAATCATGTTATATCGGAAAAGAGTCTTAAATATATATATATATATATATATATATATATTTATAATATTTAAATTTTTAATAAGTGATGTAATTGAAAAACTTTAAAATAAATTCAATAAAAATGATTATGTAATTAGAATTTTATAATGGGCCAAATACAGACAAAATGAGCTTGCATTTGAGCAAAATGGATTTCAAAGGAAGGTGGAATTTAATGGTACAAAGGGACTACGACAAACAGGAGGAAAGAGGCGTTGGCGGTTACTATCCTTTCCTTTGCTCGCTAACAGAAGCGATCAAGACCGCTTTCTTCGGCGTCTTCCATTTCAATACTGCCCGTTCCCACAATTTCACAATCTAAGCTTAATTCTCTGAAGGCTGGAGCCAAGACAAGCAAATGGGAAACGCCAACTGTGTTTTCTTGGGTTGCATTGACCAGGCGAGCGTCGGGGTTGTCGAAAGATGGGGGAGGTTTTACAGGCTTGCTCAACCAGGTCTCCAATTCTTCAATCCTTTCGCCGGTGAGTGCCTCGCCGGAATTCTCTCTACAAGGATCAACTCTCTCGATGTCACCATCGAAACCAAAACCAAGGTTCTAACTCCTGTTCTTAGTTTTCAGTTCTCTTTTGTTGCGATTGAGATCATGGTGAGTTTGTGTTGCACAAGTCGATAATTATATTAGGTTTCAAAGTATTTTGCCTGAATTTTTGCTATTATAGCACTCGCCCGCACTTACAGGTTTCTGATTACCTTTTTGTTTTCACGAATGTTTTATATGACATAATATTGCTGTTAAGAATAATCCTACCCTTCCTTTGCTTTCTATTAGGATGCGCTTGAGTACAATAATATTTATCGGTGTGTTTCCCTAGTTTGCATTGTTTAATTGGTTTTACCATTTCCCCCCTCAAAAATGCTTCATCAAATGAATTTGTAGTTTGTCTCAATCAATCCTGAAGTGATCTTTATAATTTGTATAAGGAGCAAAGAAAGTCTACTTTCAATCTTCGAGTAGTCATTTGTTTTACTTGAAAATGAAGCATGAATATCTTCCCCCTCTCCACCTAGATGGGTGCGGATAAACTGCCCATTATCAGAATTCCTTAGAAATGAAATTTTTGTAAGAATGTACAACTTTTGAACTCTAACCACACCATATATATTCAATTGAGGTAACCTGTTGCTTTGCTGGTGATGACATCAACGGTCAACCATTGTGCAGGACAATGTCTTTGTCCAAATACACTGCTCAATTCAGTATCGAATAATCAAAGAAAATGCTGATGATGCTTTCTATGAGTTGCAAAATCCTAAGGAACAGATACAAGCTTATGTGTTTGATGGTAATCTTACTATGAGTTGCATAATTACATTGAATTTAGCTTCATATTCATAATCTTTGTTCCACTTTTCTTTTATTTATTTTTAAGTAAGTACTATGACATCTTCCTCTTTTCTTAGTTGTTCGAGCTCACGTTCCCAAAATGAATTTGGATGAGGTTTTTGTGCAGAAGAATGATGTAGCTCAGGCTGTATCAGAGGAACTAGAGAAGGTAACTCATTTTGGCTTCTGTTTTCAATAAGTTGATGTTTTATTTCCTTTGTTATGGTGTTCCATGAGTAGAGATAATAAAATCATAGTTCTGATCTCTATATTCAATATCCTTATCATGTCAATTTGTGAGGATCTTTCCCAAGTTGACAAAGTGATTGGGACATGCAGGGATCCGTTTAGCTAATCTTGATAATGATGAGATACGAAACTTTATCTTAACTATTTGATTTGTCACTTTCCCTCTTGCTTAGATAAAAGGGAAAAAAAGGTTTTCAATTTGTACTATTATTTTTTGGGATGAATTTCTCATTTTTGTTGGTTAGTTTCTAAGAGTTTTTATTTCTGTTCTTTCTTCCTACTTGCTTAGAGGTGCAAATGTCTTTCTGGCCTTCTTGATCCTTTTAGTACTAAGTGAAGTTTTATTTTGCATTTGATTTGAGACCTTATCTTCTCTTGCATTCTTGATATTCCCAAAGAAAAACCAACAGCCACCCTGGATGCTGCAAATGTGCATTTTATGAGTATGATTGGTGTATAAACGTGTGAGGTTAAAAATTTCAGGGAAATGAAGTGAAATTATTAGCCATTTAAAAAACAGATGGACATACATTAATGTCATCATGGGTACCAAAGTAAGGTTCTTTGGAAAAGAGATATATGTTCTATAGTTTCTTTTGTTCATGTTCAATTAGTCATTTTCCAGTAGCTAACCGAAAATATGAAAAGGAGCTGTGCAGAACGAGTTAACTCGCTGATAGGTCTTTACAAAATACTCGCGGTCAGTTTTCCTTGTTCAGCTGTTATTTGAAATCTTGTTTGCCATCTTAACATATATGAAGCCATGATGAGCCATCCTTTGGCTTCTTGAAGGATTATATTCTAATGTTATAAAGTAGGTAGCAAAATAACATTCAGAAATAATTAAGGCAAAGACTGCTGTAGTCTCAAAATTGCCATGTCATGGTTTTGAACAAACTTGCCTTAAACCTTGCACATGCACGCACTGTTTGTCTTTAGATGATGAAACTGAAATACCTGAGTTACAATCTTGCGAAGTTCCATTGTTTGGCTGATGTTTCTCTAAATTGTTTGAGATAATTTTATTGTATGTTGTAGTGTGGACTGAGTGGCAGAGCCATAGGGAACAGAAAAGGCAAATGCCTTCTCTCTAATCTTTGCTTCCCAAAGTTTCAAACTTATCTATTTTACCACCTGGATTGAATGACTCAAAACTATATCTACTCATAATAAAATATTAGACACTGTAATGCTTTGTTGTTTCCCTGGAGGTTTTTGAACCTCAACGTGTGCTTTTGTCTCTATTTTTGTGTCAGAAACATTGTACCAGTGTTCTATGTCTATCTTATGTTGATAAAATCTATCTCCTCAGGTGATGGGAGCATATGGTTTCAGCATAGAACATATATTGATGGTTGACATTGTTCCTGATGCCTCTGTTCGTAAAGCTATGAATGAGATAAATGCAGGTTATACCTCTTGCCTGTTTAACTATTTTTTTGCTATTCAAATGCTCAATATCTATACACCTCTTCCTTTTTTTTTTTGCGCGGGGGAAGGGGGTGGTATTTTTATTTTAAGTGTGAGCTGTTTTTGCATACACTTGCATAGTATGACAAGAAATATTGGGTAGCTGGGATAGTATGGACATGACTTCATATAAATACTGGATGCTATGGCCATGACTACGTCGCAGAAGTTGCTCAAACTTTCTTTATATGAATTATTTAGTTACTGCTTTAAGTCACTTCCTTTCTTGTCATATCCATATTTAGTAATGATCTTATCAAATACATTTTCCATTTAAAGATCTATCAGTCATTAGAAAAATCAACCACTTTTCGACGCCAACTAGGAAGAATGATGATAATAATTGGTAACAGAAATTGAAAGGAAGCATGTGCAGAAAAAATGGCATCTACCAGTTCCATGATTTTCATAATATTTTACTTGTGCTCCCTGGTTACTTAACGATAATTAATCATGGTCCATCATGTGGACATTTTTAGTTCTGGGTAGTTGTGTTGTTCATTTAGTTAGTTCTCTGTTCTATTCTCCTCAAGTTCTGTTTGGACACATATTTCTTTTCTCATTAAATAAACATTTTGGAGCGAGATGGAGTGCACTCCCGCTGAATAATAACCATGATGATAGCAGGGATTTAGTCTTGACTATGTGTTTCAATTTTGACTGATGTCCCTCAAGGAACCCTAAAATACATGTTTGGTTGATCTGTAGAAGCATTTTGGCCTGGAAATGCTTGTTCAATAATTATTCTTAATGTTGTGATTTTATTTCAGATTGTTTATAAGTTTAGTGTTGTTTCTTAGCATTTCCTGTCATACTGTTTTCCTTAATTCCTCTTCAATGGATTTATTCAATCTATGTAGTTGGTTTTTGAATTTTTCCTTTTAACACCATTTTTGTTTTAGATGGGTTGTACATATATACTTTGTACATATATAATGGTTTCATTGTTTCTATTGAAAGACACTTTTTGGTGAGTAAATTCTCTTTCTCATTGTATTTAACAGCTCAAAGACTACAGCTTGCTAGTGTATACAAGGGGGAAGCAGAAAAAATTCTACTAGTCAAAAGGGCAGAAGCTGAGGCTGAAACCAAGTATCTAGGTGGTGTTGGGGTTGCCAGGCAAAGACAGGCAATAACTGATGGTTTGCGAGAAAACATCCTGAATTTCTCTCATAGGATTGAAGGAACGTCAGCTAAGGAAGTTATGGATCTTATCATGATCACCCAGTACTTTGACACAATCAAGGACCTTGGGAACTCTTCAAAGAACACCACAGTATTTCTACCCCATGGGCCTGGTCATGTTCGAGACATTGGTGAACAGATACGCAATGGGCTAATGGAGGCATCCAGTTCAAAAATTTCAGATTAATAGGTTTCCTATGTTTCTGGTTTGAGTGAGAGGCATCCTGTGTTCTATCACAAAGCTTGCTTTGGGATTTGAGACACATCTTACCATAGTAGTGTTCATACGGGTTTGTGGTAGATTGCTAACTATAAGCCACCTACTTGTGTCAGTTTTCCACATAAAATGGTGCATAATCTTAGTGAACATACTCTGCTTTAATTGTAGCTATTTGAGAACAATTTTTTCTCTGTAACAGTTTCAGTGTGCATAATTGTTCATGCAGTGTTAGCATGATAAAATTCCCCGTACAAACTTGGAAAAGCATGCTATAATATGTTTGCTTGAGTCTCAGGTTCTATCTTTGATATTTGGGACTTTGCTTGCAAAGTTGTTTGGCTTGGGAGATGCATGTAAGTGCAGTGTGCATCTTCAGCAGTTTATTTGATGTGAGATTGCACTAGGAACAGTGAAAGTGATGTCAGTTAAAAGGACGATAAAGGAATATTTGTTCATTTGTAAGTGGAGTCTCTAGTTCCTGATAATACAGATACTTCTTTATTCCAGTCTCTCCCGCTCTTGGGAGATTCCTTTTCATCTTGTATTTGACAATATTTTTGTCCCTTTTGGGCGTTTTGTTAATCAAGAGGACAAATAAGTACCATCAGCTTCACTGTTGTGATGTGTCTTATCAGGTCTAATATGCCCGTTCTTTGGTGTTGTCAATGCATTTTTGTAAAGGCGGTGGAAAAGGGGTTCTGTGTTGTCAATCAAATTTTCTTCAGCATTTAATTTCGGGTAGATAGATTGGCGAGGATTGAAGTGCATGATTAGTGGTCATACCACATTGTCAAGCTCACGGAAATAGAGCATGTGGTCTGGATTTTCAGAGTTCTGATGCAAGATGTACTACACCAAACTCGAATTAAACGAAGCTCTCACGAAAGCAATTAGATGAGAAAAAGGTTTTTTCATGAGTTCACTGGTAGGTATTTTATTTTCGTGAACCTGAACCTACCATTTTTTCCCCCCTTGTTTTTCATACGCACTTTCTATTCATTTAAAAGCCAACATAGATTCTATATTTGATATATATATATATATATATATATATATATTAACGTAAAAATTGTTTAATGGGTCATTAGAATATAAAGTGATACTTTTTCGGGGAAAAAAACAAAAAAAAGGAATATAAGGTGATAAACTAAAATAGAAACCAGTTGAGAGATTTAGTTCTTAGCGAAGACAGTGAGGCCATCTCTTCTCTTGCATCCAAAAATGAAAAGGAAAATTAAAGATAGATATATTTTTAAAAGGGAAATCTGTGGAAAGGCAAACTACCAACTGTTTTCACCTATTTTCCCTTTGAACGATTATTATTATTATTATTAGTTTAAAAAAAAAAAATTCTTCACCTCTTATTTTTCTTATTCGTTTCACTGCTTTCCCTCTTCAGCGGTAATGATTTAGTAGTATTGTTGCTTTCTGAGTTGGATGTAACAGAAAATGTACAACCAAATTATTTGTGTACGTAGAGACATTTGTCTTCTCCTGTCTTGGGTAAATACATACATATATATATATATATATATATATATCGCACCAAAAGATTCCTAATTGAAGCAGATGCGTTTAAACTTTAAAAAAACTTCTTTTCTGATTCTGGTAGCAGAATCAACCATATAAAATAGCCGGTTAAGGCATTTCTGGTTGAAACAAGCTCTTCTCCCCATGCATCCGTAACATTCCTTATAACCTCCCCTCTTTTTTTATTTTTTTTTTTGGTTTCTAAGGCCAATTGGCAAACATTTTTCTTTTTCTTTTTAATTTTTTATAATCATAAACTATATATATATATATATTGAAGGTACGAAATCAAAAAGTTTCAAGTATTGCACCGTTTGTTAGGGAGAAGAAAAAAAAAAAAAAAAACAACCCACGTGAAATCCAAAAGTGAATTTTACCTACACAATCATAATAGATACAGACAATTTCCCTCCATCTTCTTCTTACAGCTAGCTAATTTCAGGGGAGGGGGGGGGGGGGGGGGATAAAAGCTAAAAGCAAAAAACTAAAAACTGAATATCCGTCCAGATCTCAGCGTGGGAGGTCAATGAAGGAGGCATCAGTAAGCAGTAGTAAAAACTTGGAGCGTAGTAATGAAATGATAAAAGAAGATTGGGATGGGAAAAAGAATGATTATGTATATTCGCAATTATGGTGAATCATAATACTTAGCATAAGTAGAGATTGGATTGGGGAGGGTAATAATGATTTGTTCCCTAGTACAATCATAGTAGTATATACAGGAATATTTGGTCATAATTAATAAAAGAGAGAGAGAGAGAGAGAGAAAGAGAGAGAGTAGGGTTGTTGAAAGGGTTAGGACAAATTTGTCCAAAACTTGCTTACATATTTCATTTAAGAGTCAATAAAATAAAAAGGATGGAAGTTTCTAGTTTCTACTATGATGGAATCAGTAACAAATTTCTTTTCTTTTTTTTTTTTTTTTTTTTAAATTTTTATGCTTCCTAGTTTAACATTAATGATGGATGGTTTAATTTAAGGCTCCTAATATGAAGAAGTAAACTAAAGACCTAATTTCCTAGGTAATCATTGCTTTTCCCTCTCAAGCACCCAAAATGTGTTCAAAAAACACATCTCCCTAATCTAATCTAAATATTTCACTTATACAAACTTAAAACTAAATTAAAAAAAAAAAATTATATTGACCTAAATTCTATAAGAACAAATATTAATAATATAATTTTCGTATATATATATAAAAAAAAATGTGACTCCTTTTTAATATATATTTTTAATATAAGAATAAAAGAGAAATAATTTTTTTTTTTTTAAAAAAAAAGGGACCAAAATTTTGAGCTCTAACAGAAAGACATGACAACGTATCGCATAGATAAAAGGTACGCACTATATAAAGTTGAATGATAAGATACAATCAATTCCTAGCAAAAAAAAAAAAAAAAGAAAAAAGAAAGAGCTATGGTGGCATCATTATTATTATTATTATTATTTATTTGCCCAAAAGAAGTGACACGACTCCAAAAAAAAAATTGTACACATTATAGCTCAATAGTTGGCTCACTTTTCTTCTCCTATATTTGAACCAAAAAATACTTACATCACATTTTCTTTTTTAGGTAAAGAATTATTATAATGTCCCCTTTTCTATCTATTTATTTATTTACTTATTCTCTCTTCTTTTCATCTCTACACCCATGAATTCAACCACATTACCGGTAGAAAGAAGTAAATACTTCAATATATATATATATATATTTGAAAAACCCAATTTTGGAGACAACGGTCAAGTGAAATGGTACTTCTCTAGTGTTCCATTTTTGGAAATAGAATATTCAATAATATATATACCTAGAACTATGTGTGTATATATATATATATATGTATGTATGTATAATTATTGAAAACAATCAAGATAACAAAAAAGGGTGGAGTGGGGGTTGGGGGTGTGTGGGAAGAGAAGGAAATAATAATGTGGGTGGCTTTGATAGTTGGGAGATTCCCAGTATGAAGATAATGTTGCCAGCTCTAATCATTTCTATTCCTCCCTTGTACCATACTAGTGAAAAATCATTTACCAGTTGGTAAGCAGTCAATATTTCAGCATGGTGGACACGGGACTTTTTGTCTCTCCATAAATAAGTATCAAGGAAAAAGCTTACACAGTACATTATTAAATCCCTCTCCCCCCTCCAAATATATATATATATATATATGTATGTATATATATATGTATTGCTTTAATACGCTGTAACAGAGGGATGATGAATGTGTCATTTGATTTGATAGAGGAGGAGAAGAGAGTGGGGATAACTGGTTGATAGTAATTGAACGTTAAAAAAACAAAAACTACTTTATATAGGCTGGTGGGAGGACGGGCCGGCGGGCTCCATAATGAAAAGTAGCAGCACTGAGGTATGGTTTCTTAGAAAATCTACTGGCATAGCAATCAAAGTGTATAGAAAGAATGATTGAATACCAAAAGAAGAGCACTACTTTTTTACGGGATAATGACTAATTCATAGAGCCCATATGCAATGTTGTCCTACATTTAGCATTTCTCTCATCCTTAGCTTTTTCTTTTTTCTTTCTTTCTTTTTTAACCATTACCATTCCTTGTACTATTCCATCCTAAAGTCTTTGATGCACAATCATGGATACATATCTATATATATATATATACACCCCCCTTACCTAGGGGGTAGATTCAAAAGTTTACCTCTTAGCTCCGGCAACTGCTGAGGGTCTCGTTTCCACATTTCTAGCCAAACTCTAAGAAGCAGATCCCAGAAAAGTCTTCCATCTGTGAAATTGCTTGCATTTATGGGGACCCGAATAGAATACAGTCTGCAGAATGAGAATCCATATTATTCATATCTGGATTTAGAGGAGTGAGAGTTAGGGTTAAAAGTAAATAATCCTAGTCAAAAATGATGGAAAATGGTGAAACAGGAATCCATTTCCAAGGTACGCATGGATCAAGAATTGGAATTTGATACCAAGAGAGATATGAATAGGCTCTGAATATCAGAGAAGTAAACATCCACATCACCTAGCTTCCACTTTCATGTAAAGTACTAACAATATAATAATAATAATAGTAACAGTAACAGTGTTTTCCCACCCGTTGTCATCAAATTCTTTGCAGATTCCTTAGTCAAACAATTGCATATATATAGATATGATGAATGGATGCATCAAAGTAGAAGCAGTAGATCAGTTCAAGTTCGTTAGGGTATCCCTTTCAACCACAATATATGCATGCAGCTACTAATGCCGACAACATCCCTTGCTTAAGGTTTCCAACAAAAAGACTTTTTTTTTTTTTTTTTTTTCCCCCTTCTCTTTTTTGTAATCATCATACTAAACTAACTAACCATTGCAGAGGTTAAAAAGTCAACAAATGGCCCTGCATGAAAGCAATAGTTCTAGGATGTTTACTAGACAATTTATCCTTAAAAGTCTCGGAATTAGGGTTCAGTTAAAAACAAGTAAAATGAACACATACACTAAAGAAAGATAAAGAACAGTGTGTGTGTGAGTGTGTATTGTGACAAGAAAGAATACCTTTTGATCCTCACTTTTCTCTGGCAAAGAATAAAGCACAGAGATGAAAAGCAAGTTTTTCATGGTGGGACTGTGTCTTATCCCGGGGGCCAAATACTCTTTTGGCATATGAATTGAGCATAAATACTGCTTAAACTTCACAGACATCTTAATCCAGCTAGCCACACCAAACAAGTTCATGAATTCCCTGAACTATTGCCGAATATATATATATATATATAAAGTTCAGAAGCTTAATCACGACCTTTCTGAGCTTCATCTCTATCCAATTCTTTTGACAAAAATAAAGCAAAAAACTAAAGGTCAATTGTAATATCAATGGAAGCCATTCCAAGAGTACGCATGAGCCATAAATATGGGGCATGAGCTGAATAGTAGACAGACATCAAAAAGTATCATCACTAAGTTTGGATAATGTAAGCATTGTCAATAACCATGAACAGGATATGTCTGCACCACTTACGAACTTGTAGTATAGAATAGAGATGAATGCAAGTTTATCCTGTAATGAAATTCTTTTCAGAAAGGAGAGAATGAGAAGCACATAATCAAAGTCTTGAGACATTAAGAAATTGGAGAAAGCATTTAAACTTACGTTGTTTGGTGAATCAGTTGCTTAAATAAAAAAAATCAAGTCCTTGATCCTTCACACATCATCCCAAGGATATAAAGGACAACTCGATGCAGTTATTTCACCTCACCCGCCCACCCCAAATTATCCAAAATTCTGTTTAGATGCCATACCTGTTGCCGCTGAATATCATTCATGGAGTTAATAGAAGCACCTCTAAGCATAAATTTGCATATGGAATATGCATCCAGCCTGGAGAGTTAAAAGGATAATAATTCATAGAAGTACAAAAGAATGCATTTAACAAATTTACATTTTTTTGAGCACTTTCCAGCAGTATCAACAAGAACCTAGCTGGGAAGAAAGGAAATTTAGCACCTCTTCAAGTACACGAGAAAACTGTGTACACACGCAAAGCATAACAAGATACACTTCCTCGAATGACAACCAAACTTAAGCAGGAAAAAAATGCAAATTCTAATAGCAGACTGATAATTTTCTGGGGACAAAAATCACCTGACTTAGTTTTGGGCAAAGGCCATATACTTCCCAGGTTACACAGTCATAACAAAACTTTTAATTAAGAAGATCTCAGCTAAAAATATAACAAAAAACTCAATTATGAACTTAGCTATATCAATTTCCATGCAGTTCAATGCACTGAAACTTGAACAGCAGTACCGTTTACTGAGGAAACCCCAGAGAGAGGGTTAGTTGGTCAGTACGAGAGGGTAGAGCATTTCAACACTCTTTACACCCTAGAGAGATCAGTTTCTCTATGCAACAAATTGAAGCAATCACGCTATATTAAAGTACTACTGAACATATTTTGGATATGGATGGAGAGATTACAAGCACAGTCAAGCGATTCTAATGATTTTGAAGAATTTTTTTCTCTTTTCATTGATATTATCAACTAAATACAATGATAAGTTCTCTCTACACAAGAGTTTCCGGTTTCCCATCTGATGGGCCAAGAAATCAAGTATTCCTATTACAAGTGGTTGATTCCTTCTCTTCCCCTAACAATTCTAACTCCAAAAACTGATATCAGAAGTAATAAAACATTGAAGAGAAGAAAGAGCGGGAAAAAAAAAAAAAAATCTAAGAAATTCTAAATCAGAATTCTACAGAAGTCAAAAGAAAAAAGAATTACACTGAGTGTGAGTCTGCAAAGACCTCATTTAGCACATCATCCGTGCAGGTTGTGGCACCAAATAGTTCCGCATCCTTCTCTTCTGCACTGGAAAAATCTCTTTTTTCAAGCTTTGCATGAGCAGCAATGTAAATCATCTTTTGAGCCTTATCCAGACAACCCCTGTAATTATCTTGGACACAAATCCATCTCATGATTGACCAATTGCACTTAAATCCGCACGAAGTAGCATGAAGAAATAGAAGTCTTACAGCAACTTTTCCAAGTGACTTAAACTCTTTCAAGCAAGTTTCCCAGACAAGTCTACTGCTCTGAGGGTTAGCTATCTTCATCTTTCCAGTCACAGGGTCTCGCTGTTTAACCTGAACAGCCTGAGCATATAATGGGTCCAGCCCTTCAGATCTCCATTTCATAAGCTCCATCAAGGCAATATGAGCTTCCTCTCTAGAAACCAATCGAGTAATAAGCTTATCAACATCTTTCTCTTGTTCATGTGTCAAACACTTGAATGGTGGAAGGTACTTCCCACTTGCATCCCTCATCAAGTATAAGGGATCAAGTACAAAGGCAGCTGACCAAGCAGGGTGATAATTTTTCATAAATCTCCTTTCAATTATCTTCTCAACAGGTTCCGGAGCAATACTGAATTTGACACACCATTCTTTTACTTTATTTCTCAACTCTTCCCAGAGAGGAAGACATTGCCCAACTAAAGGCCTTTCAGCTTCAATATCTTCAGCCATCCCTCTGATCAGCTTGATTAGTGAATGAACAGCATCCAGATCATTCCAGAATCCAACATCTTGAATCATCTCTGCAACATCTCTAGCAATGGAGTCCTCTAGGCATACAACTTTAAATGAGTCATCTAACGCTACTAAGTGAAGAACCCTCGCATAACTCAATATATCCTCTATCATTGCAATAACCAAAGCAGAGTTCTTTGAGATATCATTTTTAGGATGAGGAACTCTGATTAACCCAGAAAGCTCAACCTCCTGTGATCTAAATTTGTGGAAGCTATTTCTAACCTGAGACTTGCTATTAAAAAAATTTGCAATCTTCAAGCAATTATCAGTTACGGTTCGAAAAAGTGGAAGCTCTCTACTAAAATCTTTAATTAAACTAATGAAACCCTTAACCTGACATGATAAGTTAACCATCCAATGATGTTGAACTTCTAAATTCTTCATTGCCTCGCTTTTAAACTTATCTGTAACTATCCCTACACATCTGTGCAAAATATTGCCACTTATCTCTCTTGTTGTCTCCCACAAAACCTCCTCTACATGTTGTGATGGTACTGAGCCACCTAGGCAGAGCACCTTCTGAAAGACACTAGTGCCATTGGGAAGATTTACCAAAATCTTGATCACATTTTCTTCCCCGCACCTACAACTTTTACCCTCCCAACCATTTGAAGCGACTTGAAAAAAAACTGCATCCCTGATTCTAGCTTCTGCCTCTAGCCTTGCTTCATCGAATTTAGAATCAAGCCTGGAACCCAGAATTTCCCTTCTGGAAATTGAAGGCAACCCTATCTGGTTAAGGAAGGCCTTGAAGTTGGGATGTTCAAGGCTTGAGAACGACACGGAGCCAGAAGACTCGTAGAACCAATTAGCCAACAAATCAAAAGCTGAATCAACCTGGTCCTTGCTCAAGGCTGGACCAGGGGAAGCTTTCGAGCTCTTAAGTTTCTTTACACTATCTTCCAACATAGCCAAGGCCCCCAAATCTTCTTTCCCACCAGACAAGACCAAATGCTGTTGAGACATTCCCATACCAGCATTAGCGACAGAAGCTTGAGCAACTTGCACAGGCGAATAGCCCATTTCTCCGAAAATTCGAGAAGAATCAATAACAGGAACTTGATACGAGCCCGAAGAAGTGCCTGTAGCCCCTTGTTGCGAGCTTCTCTTACGATGATTTTGAGAAGAAGGTGACGCTAAAGGAGGCAAGTGCGAAATTGGCTTCAGTACAGAGTTAAAATTGGGGCAAGTCCCTCTCTTCAGATGCTCAGATGCAGTTCGAGACGGGTTCGAGGCCGAAAATGTAGAATCACAGAGTGTGCACTTGAGTTTCACTGCCTTCGGGAGATTGGTATCGGGATTCCTGATGAGAATGGGCTCCAGATGAGCCCAGTACCAAGCTCCTTTCCCTTTGATAGCCTTCGTACGGACCGTTACTAGGCCTTCGTATCGCTTGCTAACGGCTTTGACAGCCAAGTCCTCGCCCGAAGAAGGAGAAGCCTCAATCGGCTCCAAATTAGCGTTCGACATTGAGGAATACCTAGACTCTAACAAAGACGGCTATCAGAATTCTGAAGAATTTTCCGACAAGTCAATGTAAAAATCGAAACTTTATGCCGGTCTGAAGTGGTTGATGAGCATGGTGACCCAAAAATCCAAGTACCGTCATCATACTGAGTACTGTCAATTACAAAAATATCAAACCTTCAGCTCAATCCACCCAGCCCCTTCACAAGAAAGGGAAAAAAAAAAAAATCGCTCGCCCGGCAATATACAAGGATTTCGCCAACAACCTGAGTAACATGCCGGAGAAAAATTTAAAATAAATAAATAGATAAAAAGTAAAAGAGGCTCGGCCGGAAAAATCTTGAAGTTTATACGTGGGATTGGATTACAGAGACTTGTGCTATCAAATGTTTAAGTGAAAGTCACGACGGTGATTTTGAGTCCACGGAGAGAGAAGAAGAAGAGAGATGAAATGGAGGAAGAAGCGAGTGAGGGAGGGAGTTCATGGGGCGAGTCTTATGTTGTTGTCGTTGGTGGTGGCGTTGTAGAGAACCGAGGAGAGGAGAGAACAGGTGGTGGGTTCCTGGTACCACGTGCTAGTAGAGGCGCGTGTACAGAATCTACCAATGAAGTTTTAATAGATTTGTCAAACAGATGCGTTTTTATGTGGGACCCATAAAATACCC
Organism: Marsdenia floribunda; assembly: GCA_035583425.1. Taxonomy (NCBI): domain Eukaryota; kingdom Viridiplantae; phylum Streptophyta; class Magnoliopsida; order Gentianales; family Apocynaceae; genus Marsdenia; species Marsdenia floribunda. The sequence goes on from JAXGGT010000001.1 coordinate 6,458,993, forward strand.
AATAGAAATTGACCTCTTTTGGTCTCTAGTTTGGTCAACACTGCTAACAACTGCGGTGCTGCCTATTCTACTTGAGGATTTTGGCACGAGGAGAAAATATTTTCTTTCTTTTTCTTTTTCTCTCCCTTTTTTCTAAAATACGACATCCATAATCTTCAATTTACTATTTAAAAAAAAAAAAAAAAAAAAAAAAAAAACACACACACACATATTATTATGGAAAATTAGATATTTTAGTCCTTATAAATTTTTTATTTAAAAGAATTAGTTTTTATTTTATTTTCTTAATTTTTTAATTCTTAAATTAAATTTGATTGGATATATAAGTCCTTTTAGCCATATTTTTATTTATTTTTTGTGTCAGAAATGACATAATTTGCACGTATATATTTTTTGAATGGATAAAAATATCTATATTTGTAAATCACATGACTTCTGCCATCGAAAATAGACAAAAATATGTTTAAAAGAACTTGTTTATCCAATTAATTTTAATTTAGATATTAAAAAAGTTAAAAATAAAAAGATAAAAACTAATTCTTCCAAAGAAAAATAATATGAGAACTAAAAGTCCAATTTTTCAATATTATATATATATACAAACTCGCCCCTCCTTTGTTCATTTGTAATGTTTGGGACTCTTGAGAGAAGCGGGAAAATAAAGTATTTTAAAATGTGATTTTGTTAAAAATTAACCATGTTATAAATTTTAATTTTAATTAATAATGATTGCATTTATAATATAATTTTAAAAATTATAAATTACATATGTAATTGTTAAGGGAGAATAAATCTTAAAATAAAAACAATGAATCTCTTAAAAAATACTTTTATTATTTAGTTATAAGGAGGAAATTTATTTTGGACATTTTTATAAAAAAATTTTATTTTTTATTTAAAAAGTTATTAATATAAATATTACTTTCATGAAGTAAAGAAATAATAACTCTAATTTAAAAAATTATAATACAAACATTTAATAACAAATCTCTTACATATTAATAATTAAAAAATTGTTTTTTAATATTTAATTCGTTCATTTGGTAATATTAAATATTTGAATTTTTTAAATCTGGATAACAAATTTACAAGAACAAATATTTGTTTAGATAAGACTCATAATACAAATTTAATGTGTAAAATTACTTAAATAATTACAAAAACTAAAGATTTCAAATAATTGCATAATTAATTTAAAGGATCAACAACTGAGATCAAAATAATAATAATAATAAT
>JAXGGT010000001.1:6464914-6495581 GCA_035583425.1 Marsdenia floribunda
ATATTTTTAATGAATTTTTAATTTTTAATTAGTTATCTTATAATTCAAATGATATATTTACTCCTTCGCTACATAAACTCATACATTTTTATTTATATATTTTACCTTTTATAACAAATTAAAGAATTAATTTATCCAAATATTCTTATTTTGAGAATTGAAATAATAATAATAAAAAAAGACTAAATCAACTAATAGAAAATAGTTTATGGACTAAAACAACTAATAATTTTATATTTAAATAAATATTAAGAAACATTTGTTAAAATTAAAATATATATATATTTTTGGAAATATTAAAATATAATTTTAATGTTTTATTTTATTTATACGTTTAATATACATTTTTATTTTATTTTATAATATAATTTTTTTTAAAAAAAACTAACAATAAGACTTGTTTAAATGGACACTTAATTTTTTTTTTTTTAACCTGACTTCAATGTTCATCCAAATGCAGGCCGAACTTTAAGTTCAACCTAAATCTGGGCTGAACTTGGACCACCTAAACCCAATAAACCCACTTAACTAATAAATAGGTATCCTTCCAATTGCATGCCAAATTAGATATCCATTTTCATTCCCGATAAGCCCTGACTTCATAGAAAAGGATAATGACGTTGTAAATATTATACGAGGTTATTAGTTGGTTATTCATTATAAGTGCGATGTAAAAGTCACAAAGAAATCTTTAATAGGCGTGATTTGGACTAAATCTCGATTAATTGAAACAGTGACTTCAAATATTAGATGATTTAAAAAAAAAATCAACCCCAAGGCGTAGGTAAGTTGGTAAAAGTGCTCTCCTAGCTTAAGTGAGGTTGCGGGATCAAAATCGCACTCACGTATGGACATGGCTTAAAGGTGCCGCCTATAGTTGGGACTCATTCAGGACACCTCGTGCAATACGCAAAAAAAAAATCATTCACGTTAAGGATGCCTCTCATATTACAGGCTTCATTGGTGAGTCTCACGAGGTAACTATGATCAGTTTCCATTTTTAATAGTAAAGTGCTGTATCTTTTAGGAATTTTCCATTTCTAGTATTTACTTGTACACCTTCAGAATCAGAAGGCGGGAGTATGGCAACTTGTATTTCATGTCTGAGTGTATACTGCTTCTGGGGACAAAAGCTTGGGAAGAACAAGAAACTTGAAGGAAGTACAATCAGCAGGTTATAATTAGCACATCCTCATTTTTTCTCGTATACTCAATGACCGGCATACCAGTGAACTTGAAAGAAAGAATACTCGTATGAAGAATGGCCCCAACTACTCTAGCTAGCTAGCTAGTATGCACCTCAAGATCAGCAATGTCCTGCGATCGATAGCTAACGAAAATCAGATAAGGAAAAGGAAATGCATAAAAATTAAAAACCACTTCATCTCTATCTCTCAAGAAAATTATATCTTGAACACACACACACATATATATATATATATATATATATTTCTAAAACTTTATAGTTTCTCAATGGCCCAAATATCATGTTTCCTTGTAACTCTTTATCCAAGAAATTCCCTGATAGAATTTGAGCTCCTTCCGGCCGGTTGCGTTGGATTTGTTTCCAAGCTGAAAATGTTCCCGAAGGTATATGGGTCAAAGCCAATGATCAAATGTTGAAAGCCCAAATTGTCTCACAGTACCACCACACCACTCTTGAGTGTATTTCTGCTGAAGACCAGCCGCGTGCCGAGTAATGTATTATTCAACGGTACGTAAGTAACAGGATCCTCAACAGTGAACCTGCCTATATGCATATATGGGTTTGACATTCTATATATACACGCTCGGTTTATCATTATCAAGACCCGTGCACCTGCTTTTAGTCCTCAACACAAGCTAATTTTTTTCAATTATATAATGTTCGTCTTATTGGTTACAATCTTCCCTAACTGATCTGCAAAGAAAGGCAAGACGAAGACGCAATAAGTCAGCAGTCAGTACGTAATTTACACTTTTAACAAATTTTATATTAGTAAAGTAAGTCCTAAATTATCATTATTTTTTTAAAATAAAATTTAAATCTTAAATAAAATTATAAAATAGTAATGTAGTAATTATTTAAAGATATTTAATTAAAGTATAGATATTTAAGATTTGTTATGTTTTTAACTAATTAAAAAATACCAAAAAAATTTATTTCATAGAAGTTCTTGTTCTTCGAATTATTTTTAATTATTCTTTTATTTCAATTAAATTATCTAAAAAAAAAATTTACATCATTTAACATATAAAATAACAATTTTTTATCTCTTTTATAAATGAATCTATTTAAAATTATAATTTTTAACTATTTTTTGTAAAAAAAAAAATACTATATTAATTTATAAATTTATTTAAAATATTTTTTTAAAAATTTAAAATTTATTTCAAAACTATAAATTTTGTTAAGGACTAATATTTTCAATCTTATCAATAAGACTTATCTCCATTGATAGCATATTCACTTATAATTTAAAGTTATAAGTTAAAAAAATATTTAAAAATACCTCAAAATTTTTAAAAAAAAAAAAACAAAAAAACAAAAAATGCAAACGTAAAACGCGCGCTCCATTAAATACGTGCCGAAAAGCCCCAAAATAGCCCTTGTATTTAGGCATCACGAGGCGGGGGTTTAAAGCCAGTTCATCGGCTGAAGGCCAACTATTTCTAGGGTTTTAGAGAGCCGCTGCATTCTCTTCAATCTCGCAGCAATGGCGTTCTGGGGTTAGTTTAATTGTTACTGTTCCTAGAATCTACGTAGTATAATCAGCTGAAGTTTTCACTAATGGTTCATTTGTAATCTCAGGGGTTGAAGTGGAACCGGGAAAACCTTACCTTCATCACTATAGCAGTGATCAAGGACGGCTTCATATATCTCAGGTTTCTTCTCAAATTTAAAAAAAATCTTCATTTTCATTTTTCTTCTTCCCTGTTGGTTACACACATTTCATTAATATATATATTTTTAAAGAATATTTATGTATTAATTTTTCAATCCGAATTTAGGCTACTCTAGGTACCTTTTCATCGACTAAAAGGAGCATACTCCAGTGTAATGTTGGAGATAAGCGGCCAATTAACGTGTGCACGTTATATCCTGAAAGATTGGAAACTTGTCCACTAAATCTCGAGTTCGAGGAGGACGAGGAAGTAACATTCTCTGTAATTGGACCTCACAGTGTCCATCTATGTGGTTTCTTCTTTGGGGAAAGTGAAGATGGAGGAGACTCGTATCCTTCTAGTTATGTATAGAGGCAAAGTTCGAAACTACTTGTATTACGGATTTTTTTTTTTTGGTATGCCAAACTTTATTTTCCTTTACCATGACTTATAGTGAAGTTGATTTTTCTGATGATGACGAGGATGACACCGATGATGACGATGACCTTGACATGTACCCATCTTCACCTGTCCGTAAAAGTGGAGGTATTTTCTTTTGAAATCTTTGGTGCTTTTTGATTTGAATTTACTAGATGGGTGGAGCTATGCATCTAAAGAGATCTTATGAGGCATTTTTGTTTGTGCTGTTAAATTTTTGCTTGTTGATTATGTCAAGGATGTCCACTGTTCAAACCCTAGGCATTCCCTGCTCCCTTACCAATGTCATGGACAGGAGCTTATTACTGGTACTAAATAACATGTATCTAGCGTACCACTAAAGTGGTGCTTCTTTACATGTTCCCTCAGGTTAATCTTTAGAAGTAGTTTACTGCCGCACAAGAACAAAACTAAGTTTCCCTTACCAATGTCTCCCTAGCTATCAAACCATATCACCAAAATGCATTCTGTGTGTAAGGAGTTTTATTTTGTTGGCTCTACTAAGTTTGGGAGGCAAAGAATAAGGCAGTAGCAATAGACTGGTGGAGAATGCTTGAATGTGTTCATATTATGGTGCCGATGGAATATTGAATTTCACTACAAGCAATTCTTCCATAAGGATTTTCCCCCTTCTTTCTTTCTTTCTTTTTTGGGCTGTCATGAGGTAGGAATTCTGTACTGTATTGGAATGATGTGCTCCCCATGAAAAATTCAGCTGGTGCACATACTTGGGCCATTTTTATTACCAATATTACCTTTTAATAACTACATTTCTTTAGGAAACTTTACATATCCTTTGCCAGACTGTTATGACAAGGTCTGCCTTATGTAGTCAATGAGATATGCATAATGTCTGCCCCAAGTTCTATTGATTCTCTTGGAAGGTAAAATTTATGCTTATGGTTGTTGGCTGGCATAAGAGTGGCATTAAATTATGATGCAGAAAAACAAAGTCATTTCACCCTGCAATTCTTTGTTATGTAAAAACATGAACTTCATTACCTCTGAACTTATTGAGATGTAACCACATTTGAACTACTGTTTTAGAATCTGAATTTCCATCTTTTCAAGAACTAAGTAAGTTGTAGATATGTACTCAATGTGTATCTAATCAATTATTTGAGTGTCCTTGATCTAGTCTTTTAGCCCTATCTTGTACGTGGACAAAATGACTTACCAATTCAATTTGTATCACTTAGAGTTGCTTTTATGTGTCATGCAATTGGACTTAACTATAATATATGGTAAAGAGGTATGGTGTTATGTGTTTTTGAGAAATAGAAGAAGAAGATTAAATGTGTTTAAAGTGCACACTTGGGGCACAACCCAACTCGAACATATCAATTGTATGGTACTTGTAATGATATGATCAAGGAAGTGCCCTTGTACTTATTAGATGGTTTACTTTTTTGGTCCTTAACAAGATATATTATATATTATCCTATATTTTATTACCTCTATCTGCATACCCCATGTTGTTGTATTAAGTTTGTCAAATTTGATGTCTGGCAAGTACTTGTTTTTTCTCAAAATATTACAAAACAAAATCTCCAACTAATTTTAAATTTCTGTTTATAAAAAACTTATCTTATTCTTTTTGCCCTTTGTTTTCTTAAAGTGAAAATTGAGGAGATAGTTGAGGATGAGAATCCTTCTAATGGAAATGGCCCCTCTAAGCAGACAAAGAATAAAAATTCTCAGATATTCAAGTCTATCAACGATAGAGATTCTGAGACTCAAACTGTTGTTAGAAGTGGAACTGGTGTTTCGGAGTTGGAAAGTGAAGATGAAGATGGCTTCCCAATAGCATCCCGTGGTAAGATAATTGATTTTTTTTTTTTTTTTTCTCCTCCTTTCTTTTAAATATTCCTGATTAATATCAGAAGAAACTAATGCTGTGGATACAGGTGATGAACTAGATAAAAGCTGCGAAAAAAATGATCTTAGCCATGGTAAGAGCTTAAAAAGAAAAGCTGTTGTTGATCAAGATGGTGAGCTGTCAAGGTAAACAAAGCTTCTTGTGTACAGCTGGTTAGGAAGGCTAAAATGTCTTGATTGATGTTATTCATTTACATGGATTCTTTGTCCTCAAGTACATCAATGGTTAGGTTATGGTTAAAATTCATCTTTAGGATTTAATTTTGATGCTTCAACCTTTTTCATTTGTTTATTTGTTGTATAGGAGGGATGACCAACCAGTTGATCCTTCAGTTCGGATCAATATGACTTCTCCTGTAAATGAGAATAAGCAGAACAAAAAGAACAAAAAAAAAAAGGTTCCTGACAAAGAGGAAATGGCTAATGAAACTGCTAAAAATAGTGACGTTTCTAAAGGTGCCAACTCTGCAGTTACAGAGCAAAATGTTGGAAGGTGAGTTCAAAAATTTGTGTGTTTTCCAAACTTCTATTATTTATCTACAAATATAGGGAAAAAAGGATTTATATATATATGCAATTTGCAATGATTGGGCATAATGCTATGGCAATTTTTACAGTGAGAAGGAAAAAGAGAAGAAAAAGAAAAAGAAGAAAAAGCAGGGGAATGCAGCAGATATTGAGCAATCTACTACGGGTAAGAGTGGATCCTCTGTGCAGACTGAGGAGAAAGCTGAGGCTAAGCCATCTCAAGTGAGGACCTTCCCAAATGGTTTAGTTATTGAGAAGTTGGCAATGGGAATACCAGATGGGAAAAAGGCTGCTCCTGGAAAAAAGGTGCACTATATCCTTCCTGAGATATACTCTATGCTGGAAATCGATATTATTTATGAGCTCCCTTATGCTTCCTTGAGGAGAATAAAAAGTTAGACAAAAAGTAATGAAAGCAGAATAGTGGCATATGAAAAATAACAAGAAAAAGAGCATGTATATGAAGTACTTGCTGTAAAAGAACCATTAAACTGACAAATTTTTGTCTATTATTATTTTTTTGTGACTCAGCCTTGGTAATTTCATCCAAATGTATTCTTCTCACCAGGTCAGTGTGCGTTATATCGGGAAGCTGAAAAAGAATGACAAAATATTTGACTCTAACATTGGCAGAGCACCCTTTAAATTCCGTCTAGGTAATGGCTTCATAATGCTAAACTTGAGAGGATGAAGCTCTTTTGATACCATTGGTTGTTAGCACTGCTAATCTGTTTATTATGTGGTTACAGGTATAGGGGAAGTTATAAAGGGATGGGATGTGGGTGTTAATGGTAAGTTAATTTGATGAACAAGTTCTGTGATCTTAATTGGTTTTGCTTGTTGACTATTTATTTAATAATGGGATGTCTCTGTCCAATCTTCAGGCATGCGTATTGGAGATAAAAGAAGACTCACAATTCCACCAGCAATGGGGTATGGACTCTCTCTCTCCCCCTCCCCCTCATGCATGCAGAATATTTTAGTATATCATCTCTTTCAATTGTTGTAATAAATCTGCATTTATAACACTGGAACATGTAATGTCAAAAAAGAGTATACCTTCCAAGAAGGGACTTTTACCCTTGTCCTTCTCCTGAAGGGCAGATTTTATTGGATCAAATATATAATCATATTTCTATCCAGATGATGGAAAGGAATCATTAAGTAGAGAAAAAAATTGTGCGTGCTTCAAAATTTTCTTAATTATATATTAATTTTATTTCAAATAACTATTTTAACATGCAATCTGCATTGCACTGTGGGTTCTGGGCCATGATATAAATAACGTAAAAATAAATTTCTTCTGTGTTTGTTTCTATTACACTTAAAAAGAAATCCTTGGGGATATCATTCATGGCTGTTTTTCATTCATTGCAGTTATGGAGTTCGAGGTGCCGGTCAGGCTATTCCGCCTAATTCTTGGCTGGTTTTTGATGTGGAGTTGGTAGATGTAAATTGATTTTTCCCGTCCCCTTTGGGGATGCAATTTTGGGTTCCAACTTTTACTCCAGATGCTTGAAGATTTACATGGTGATTTTCTGCTTTCCAACTTTGTTACAGTGGCTTGCCCAATGCCTGAAGGCCCTATTTTTTTGTATTTTAATTCCTCATCTTTGGGTTCTTGGACGTAATGGGTAATCTTCTCTGTTTAGAGTAGCAATGAGTTCAAGGAAAAGAATTGGATTCCTTGCAGATTGAATGTGTAAACTACTAAATGTATCATGTAATTTTCTTATTTGCACTTGCGTCTCTGGTTCAATCGGGGGTATAAATGCCAGGATTGACAGTCGGTGATATCTATAGCCTTCAAGGTTAAGTCACACCGTCAACAGAAAATGTTATGTGATCCATTAGAGTAAGAAAATTTCCATCCTTGATGACATTAACTAAAACAAACAGTTCCATATTCTCCCCATTTTTCAAATAAAACAAGCTCTAAACAGTCGGTTAAGCAAGGCGGTTGTCTTAGTATGGCTGCACTGGAACTCGGAACCTGGGTCCTGCATAGGATGCTGCGGAACCCAGTTCCTCTTCTATCCTAAGAAGCTGTCAGAAAATTATCAAAGCTGTTAGAAAACTGCAGAAAGGTTCGAATTGTTCTCTACAACCAGATACTAATGTCTTCAAGACGGGACAAGACACAAAACAAACCAAATACAATTTGATGGGTAAAATTGGTTAGTGGTTTCTATGAGTGACCACATACTGATCAGAGAAATGCGTGAATCTCACCTGGTTGTATTTAGCAAGGCGTTCTGATCTGCAAGGCGCCCCTGTCTTGATCTGGCCCTGTTCAAGTATCACAAATGTCAATTGGTAACAAGATGATGGTAGCCATCCAAGTAAGAATTCAATAAACTAGTAAATATGTGTAAGTGCAACCTAGTAATATCATTTTCACTTTTCAGGATGTAATTCATTGTGTCTTCACATCAAAAGAACAAGCTTCATTAGTGATAATGAGTAATGAGAACTAGTCACAATTAAGTGGTAATATATTTTGTGCAATACAATTTTGAGTATGCAGGTTTATCACATAATGGATAAAAGTTTCATGGATAGGTGTAATCTCTCAAAGCTGCAGGAAGTAAAAGTACTAGGGAGGGGACCAAAACCAATCAATTACAGATACAACAGCCTTGCAATGTTGAGGTTGTGGCTTTAGATGTTGCTGCTTGAACTTTAAGAGTAACATTTTTCACTCAAAACAAGCGAAAGAGAATGCCCAGAAAATAAGAACTCACTGTTGCCAAACCAACTGAAAGGTCAGCAATAAAAGTATCCTCTGTTTCACCACTGCATTGACAAACAAATGCCAATTTTCAGTCAATTTCCAAGTTTACACAGGATAAAAGATTGGAAACAAACTTATACAAACAATACTGGGAGTATCTGCCAAGTACAAACAAACCTTCTATGACTAGCCATGATACCCCAGCCAGCCCTTTTAGACATTTTAACAGCTTCAATGCTCTCAGTGACTGAACCAATTTGATTCACCTGAAGAGGCATTAGGCAAAGTGATTACACAACAATGAGAGAATAGAAGCTAAAAAGCAGCAGTAACAGCAACAAATGGAACAACAATGAAGTAATAGTCACCTTAAGAAGAAGAGCATTACAGGTCTTTTCCTTAATTGCTTTCTCTACACGCTGAAAAAGATAGAAGATGAGTACTGTTACGAAAGATCATTACCATGAAATTGCCACAGTAATCTGAGATTCAGAAACACAACTTTACCTTTGGGTTTGTGACAAGGAGGTCATCTCCAACAATTTGGATTTGCTCACCAACCTCACAAGTCAATTTTGCATAAGTCTCCCAATCATCTTGATCAAATGGATCTTCAATAGAGACAATTGGGTATTCAGTAATAAACGACTTATACACATTCTTCAAACTGTCCCCTGATATCTTTTCGGACCCATCATTTTTCTGCAATAAATAAAATTATTATTAAATCTTTTCGGCTGTACATTATATTCTTGTAAAAAACATTCAGAATTTTCACTAAGAAAGTCCCTCAACATGCTGTTGTCTTCAAATTAATCAAAAGACATGAGAACATACTAGAATTTTACATGGCAATTCAAAATAACCTGATCAGAAAAATTATTAAGCTGTATGCTTGAGTATGGAAAGATGAGGGGAATGAGAAAAAAGAATAGGCAAAAGGAGAAAGAGAAAAGAAAATTAGATTATGCTGCTTCCTCGACAGCAGCAATAGATCAAGGTTCTGAGGTAGAAAGAGGAATAAGTACAACAAATATACTATTTTGGAGGAAATTTGAAGTACCTCTTCCTTGAAATTCAAATCATATGTCTTATCCTTGTCATCATAGAACTCAGAAGCAGCAACATCCATTCCTATCACAACCTTCATATAACCAGCCAGTTGATTATTGATTGGAAATTAGTATCTGGTAAGCTACTAAGCAAAAGAAAATAAGAAAAAAAAAAAAAAGAAAAGAAAGAAAAAGGAAAACGAGGCACCTACCTTCCCAGTATATCCAGCCTTAGCTATAGCTGTCTTCAAGAGTTCAAGGCCCTCTTTATTGTCCTGCAAAACCATTGTTAGATACCCTAAAAGTTGAATACCTTGGTAAACAAGAGGATACATGTCTGCTACTGTCCAATGGAGCATCTCTGTTCCCCTTTTCTGTTCATAAATTTTCTGTTCTAATGTAAAAATACTGCAATAGGCATGGGCATTTTAAGTATCAATATCCAGTGGTTGACCATCTAGAGGGCAAGCATAATTTAAGAAGGAACGCTGTCTCAATTAAAAAATAGAATTAAAGGAGAGCTACTGTGCTAAGAGTGTATAACTTTAGGACAAATGGGTCAAATGCTCTCACTCGCTTCCGCCCAAACAATCTGAGACCAAACCCAGAGCAATAAGTCCTGATAGGCAACTAGCATATCTGTAATACCAAGAAGCAAACTTCAAAGAGGAGATATATGGAGCCGAAACCTGTATATTAGGAGCAAAACCACCCTCATCGCCGACATTAGTGGCATCTTGACCATATTTCTTCTTAATAACAGCCTGCAAGAGAAAATTGTTTTTACAAGGCAAGCTTTTTTTTTTTTTTGATTTTACAAGGAAAGCTTAACAGCTTGCCAGTAGTCATAATCAGAATTAAGTTTCCAAAAATTAACTACCTTTAAATGATGATACACTTCCACACCCATCTTCATGGCTTCCTTAAAGGAAGAAGCTCCAGCAGGGAGAATCATGAATTCCTGCATTGCAAGCTTGTTTCCTGCATGTGAACCTCCATTAATAACATTAAATGCAGGTACAGGCAACACCAAATTTCTGTTCCCTGCAAGATTGGCAATATGCTGCAACATACAGTCAGAATAACAGCATTAGAAAAACTTGAATAGTGTATTGTACCATGAAGAGTGGCAAGACAATTAAAGCACAGTTATACCTTGTACAGAGGAACTTTATTCACCATTGCTCCTGCTTTACATACAGCAAGTGAAACAGCCAGTATAGCATTTGCACCAAGCTGATATATTGAAATTCACAACTTCAGTACAAATTTCAAGTAAGTTGATGGAGCCAGAATATCAGCCACAAAGATACTCTTCAAAGATTAACCCAAGGATTCCAGGGAAAGGATAGCATTATGCCATTAAGGCATTACCTTTTGTTTGCACCAACCCCATTCATTAACAGTTCCATCAAGCTGTTGGACCATGAAGTTATCAATTTTAGTCTGCTCAGTTGGATCCTGGAAATGTCACAGAATAGCTTTCTGATTACTGAATATTCTACAAGTTCCAAATGCATTGCATACATGTAACACTACTATTCAAGATTCCCTATGATTTCCAAGTAAGTATCAAGGGATGAACTCCCAACATAAACAGTAAAGGAAACAAGAATGTTTTCTTCGTTCTTGCATACGTAACTCCAACGTCAAAAATCCTTAAAGGTTATGCCAACACTTCAAGCATAAGCCAGAACCAAAAGGATTGCCTCTCATGTATTATATTCAGAAAGTCTCTCAGAGCTTGGACATCCTAATCATAGAAAACCCTTTTAAAATACTTCTCTTTAGTTCTTAGTTATAATGATTATTAATTTAACAGTCAGGAAAGTCATTCTTCAATTTTCTCAGATGGCACCATAAATTTCTCATTTCCCAGACTTATTCCTTTGCTCCAGAATACTTAGATCATCAAGCTATCCTTCAAAGAAGTTCCATTCCTTGTATTAATATGAATTTTTCTATAGTTTTCCAACCACCTCTGAGTTGCAATACATGAGTTCTTCAATAACCTAAAAGCTAAGACAACTAACTACTCACAATTTGACACAAACACTGACCTTGAATTGCTCTATTGTCACATATTAGTTTGACAAATAGAAAGATACTCTACTTTTGACTAGCAGCAATATAAGTGTGGGCAGAAGGACAGAATGTTGGCTGGAAAGTTATTAAAGGAAGAAAGGGGAATGAGATATACCTTGCCAATCAAAGCAGGTCCAATAATTGAGTTAACATTCTCTACAGCCTAGATCATCAATATGCAAAAAATATCATATGATTAGCATGACATTCAATTTTCTTAAAATATATTAAAAAAAAAAAAAAAAAAAGAAAGAAAGAAAGAAAGGAAAGAAAACCAAAAAGAGGATCACACTCTGCCTTGAGTCTGACCATGGTTACACATGAACATAAACTTAGTTCTTTTTTCTTTGTGTTCTTTAACTTCTACAGGAAATGAACAAGGATAAATCACAAATTATATTTCATGAACATTTTCTGCCTTGAAAAAATGAAGGCTGGCTTGATATATACAAAACATACTGGGTCACAGGGAAATTAACAAATTCGAGGCAGGAAATATATGGGCGATTGCAAGTCTACCACATGCTTAATCTGCTGGGAACCCAAGGAAGGTAAATCAAATGATGATATTCTAAACTGTAGACCATGGGCATATCTCTAGCTGGTGTTTTTGGAATTCAAGTAGGCAAATGAGGTAAAGAAAAACTGCAAGCTTGGGTAGCATGGAAAGAACATCAAGAAATTATTATCTTCCCTATAAAAAAATTAGATGTCTAATCCTGGGCCAGACAGCCAGATTGAAGGGGGTACATCATGTCAACTTGCGGCCCCAGCAGGACAAGTTAGAGATTCTAACTTATGTGGCATTTTACATAAATATAAAAAGTACATGCATAGTGAAACCCAAAATATGGACAAATGATAATAACTATAAACACTTGACAATTATATGCACAATGATAATAAATACTTATACACATGCACACTATCAAAATGGCTCTGTTTTAATAAGTTATAGGACACACTTTTATTTGTTGATTTCCTAAAATTGCCTCACAAGTTGGAAACACCAATTCCCCATCTGCATGTAAGTTGAAGTACATATGCATCTATTTTAAAACAGATGACCGTTTTTACCATTTTATTTTGTTTCAAAATATTTGACCATTTACATATTTTTAGAACAGAAAAATGATAAGTAATTAATTTGGAGGGTATGGAGATTATTATTAAAATTACATTTGGAACTTCATAATAAAGAAATAACTGCTTCCATAACATTTTTGTGTGCAAATAGCAAAGAGAACCATTTATAAGGGAGGGAGTATGTAATTACACTTCTCAATTCCAACATCATACTTATATCAACTTCATAAACAACTAAATGCACTTAATATATATATATATATATACTTTAAAATTTTGCAGGAGAATTAAATATTAAAAAATACACTTTTAGCCAAACAACTCACCAGGAAAATTAGTAAGAAAAACTGGTAGAGCCAATAGTGAAGAGAAAAAGAAAAGCAATAAATAGTTATCAAATTCCATAATGAAATTTTGAAAGAGAGTACAGAGAACAATCAGTACTAGGACATGCAACCTGGTGAATAAAGTGCTAAGGGAGTAACGCGGTTTCCAACCGAAAGGTACACACCTTAAGCACTCCTTTCCCTAGGTAATCAGAGCCTCCGTCTCTCAGTTCTAGAGCTTCATATATACCTTGAAGCATCAATCAAGAGCAAAAATAAAACCATCATGTTTGAGGTGAAAAATGAAAAATCACAAACAACTAATAGGAACATGAAATAATGTACACCAACAAAATGATTAAAGCACCACCTATACATTAGTATACGCACAAAATTTCAAAGAAATAAAACTTATACATTAAATTTTTCTAAAGCGAGGTTTACCAGTAGAAGCACCGCTTGGAACAGCTGCCCTAGAGAAGGTTCTATCAGAGAGTACAACGTCAACCTGAAATCGTCGCCGACGAAACCAATCAACACATTCAAGGAACAAATAACAGTACGAGCAAAATATCAACACCAGTAGTACTCATTCGTTTAGCCGCCACCACCACCCCTCCCCCCTTCTCCCAAAATGAAATGATAACTGCAGAACTGTGGTATTCTCCATATTTAAGCATTCATTGATTGACGACATTACCATGCTAATAAACAATGGATACTCAGAAATGATTCATATAGGATTCTTACTTCAACAGTTGGATTTCCACGGCTGTCGAAGATCTGACGTGCTTTAATAGCTTTGATCGTCGTCATATTTTACCGTTAAAAGTTTTATTAATCTTATTCAGGTTCTCGCAGAAACAGAATTCCGCAGGGTGCAAATACTTCGCCACTGGAAAGTGATCGGGACCCACCCTCTATATGCTGTCGGGCGCAGTTGCATTAGACCCCATGTAAAATGGGCCGTTCGATAGCGTTGAAAGTTGAGATGCCGTGGACGGCGAGGATCGTTTTACGTGGGAGCTCACGAGAATTTGCTGAATTCCCAAACAGGCGGGAAAAATGAGTTAAAAAGCGACTCTTTATCTTCTTCTTTTTTGACTCAAAAAAGTGACTTTATCAAAAAGAGTAAAAGACCAAAAAAATAAAAAAGTGCGAAATAATTTTTTTTTTTAATATTTTTGTCTCTCTTAAACAATTAAAGGAAAGGGGTATAATAAAAAACCCTCTTATTTTCTTCTCCTTTTCTTTGCAATTTGTTCTTTTAGTATTTTGATTAGTGGATTTTACATTTTCTATTATAACTACTTTAAGTTTTTAAATTAAATATTAAATTATTATTTTTATAATAATATATTTTATAATTATTTAATTTAGTTATTTTAGATAATTTTTTTAATAATTCAACTGTTTTGATTATATATTTATTACGTAAATAATTTATTAAAAGTATGATAATTGTTGTAATTATATAATTATGTAATGAATACATAATTTAAATAGTATAATTATTTAAAAAATTAATTATCAATAGTTATATGATTTATTATTATAAAATTAAAAATATAAAATATAATTGGGAAATTAGAGAAGTTTGCTTGCCCATTGTTGTTCCCAGAAAGGGACATAGAGCAGGGCTTTGGGCCCATTTATAGTTTCGTAACAAATGGGTTCGGAAAATAAGAAAATTGGACCGCTTACCCATTCATTCTAAAAAGGGTCGGGTCTTGCTCACCGAACTACGGGGTTCCATTTGGTTAGGGTTTTAGTTCGGTTTGGCTTCAAATTGTTTTGCCCCCGTAAAACCTTTGTACCAGACTGTTTCACCCTCTCACTGGTAGTTCCGACATCTCTGTACGCCGAAGCAGGAAGAGCGAGGACCTAAACTTCTCCTTCATTAGAAATCCATCCTCCGAGGTAAGACGTTCTTTGTCGTTTCTATGTAAGACGAATAAGGTTTTCCTGCAATTTCTTTATGTCTAGTTTAATGTAAGACACTGTTGAATTCTTTGATTTCGAAAATCTTCTGATTTTTTGTGGGCCGGAAACATGGTGCATATATGATCAGAAATTCACCTGAAAAAGCTGTAATAATGAAATATCCATGTTTGGTTGGTGAAAATTGTATCTTTTATCTGTAGAGTCGTTGAGTTTTAAACAGTTCGCCAGGCAATCGGTATCTTTCAATAATTGAGTATCTTACTTGGGCATGGGGACTGGGAAGCTGCGAGTATCTCCATTCTTAGGCATTCTTCTTGGAAAAATTTGGCCTTTTAGGTTTTGAGAATAATAAGAAATTCATCTTGGATGAAATTCAAGGGCAAGTATACAAATGGGGGAGAGGAAGGTAAGCTGAGATAGATGACCTAGGAAATATTGTTGACTAGAAATTCTTTATCATAGTAGCATTTTGGGGATAGAGATAATATTGTTAACACTGAAAAAATTACCTAAATATTTAGCAAGCTGAATTATATGATCTATGTTTCAACAAGTGGGTGGCATCGATACTTTTGGTGGGAGTACATATTAATTTATCTTTTACATTATCTGAAGAAAAGTTTATGATTTCTTAGTTCGAGTTCAATAGTTTGTGTGAAAACTAGATTGAATCCAAGCTATAGGTGAACAATCACTAACCCGTGGTTTGTTACAAAGCTTTGTTGAATCTGTTACTGTTGCAGTGAAGATAGCAGTAATGGCCGTGAACAGATCTGTAGTAAAGTTATAGTTTAATGAGACTATCAGTTAAGAATTATATAGCAGCTGATTGTTTTTCCTAAATTTGTAGGCCATTGTACTTTGTTCTAAAGTAAATCTTTAGCTATGGTTGATGAGGAATCATTTGATGATATTGCAATGGAAGATCAAGAGAATGAATCTCCGGAATCCAGATCAGAATCGGAATCAGAAGATGGTGAAGGTGTGAAGTTAGCTGAACCTTCCAAGAATGCCATAAATAATAAGGATGGTTTGCTTGAAAAACTTGATGATATCAGATGGCCCCATAATGTTGAGTGGATACACAAGCTTTCACTTGATATTGATAGGGAGCAAGAAGTGGATGTGAATGATGACCTGATGCGTGAATTGGCTTTCTATACACAGGCATTAGAGGGTACAAGGCAAGCATTTGACAAATTTCAGAAAATGGGGCTCCCTTTTCTAAGACCATCTGACTATTATGCAGAAATGGTAAAATCTGATGCCCATATGGAGAAAGTTAAGGGCCGCCTTTTAGCAGAGAAAAAAAATATTGAGGAGGCAGAAGAGAGAAGGAAGCAAAGGGAGAATAAGAAAATAGCAAAGGAGATACAGGCACAGAAGCTCAAGGAAAAGGCTAAGCAGAAGAAAGCAGAGATGGAATCTGTTAAGAAGTGGAGAAAACAGGGGCAACCGGGTGGGTTTACTAGTGTCAACAAAGGCAATGACTCAGATTTGTCTTTTGAGGAAGGAAAAGGATTTGAGAGATCAAACAAGCGGCAGCAGGGGGTGGCTGCTGGAGACCGATCTGGTGGGAAGTCAAGAAATTTCGGTGGAAGAGGGAAGAAAGGGTCAGATAAAAAGAAAAACGGCAGGGAATTCAGGAACTCCAAGTTTGGATTTGGAGGGAAGAAAGGCTTGAAGAAGCAGAACACTGCTGAGACTACAAATGATCTGAGAGGCTTTAACAACAATTTTTCTGGTGAGAAAAGGAAGAGGTGATGATGCAATGCAATTGGCTGTGGTTTAACCATGTGCCTTGCCGAAGGCTGGAGTTAAAAAAGAGTGAGCTTAATAGTAGACACTATTATGTGCCTGTGGTCACTTGTTGCTCTTCTTCGTATCAGTTGTATTTGATTTGTTATCCTTGAGAAATGTTTGTTCGAAAATTTTGTGCTCATCTTATTCAAATACTTCTTCTTTTTTTTCTTTTTTTTTTTTTTCAGTTTATCTTATTGCTGCATAATTGTAATTTTTTTCAGTTTCATCCGTTGTTTAAGTATTTTCTCAGTTATCATCTCTTGAGTTATAATTTTATATAAAAACACTCTTAATCTTCATAATTGTACGATTTCTTAACTGTATTAAGTGCATATCCATATATATATATACCAGAAAAATGTTTTATTCCAAGTGTAAAACGTGTGTATATATTATTATTTTTAATTTTTAATTTAATATTTCGATAGTTTTTAATTTTATTTTTATAAATTTTTTATTTATTAATTTACAAGAATAAATTTTCAGATTTTAATAATAAATTTTTATTTGATAAAAAGTTAAACTATTATTGACCACTTATATTTATACAGATGATATAATATAAATATACTAATTGAAAGGTTAAGGAGATTAAAAAGAAAGGGACAACTAATTTAAAGAAAATTGAAAAATATGAAAAAATTTATAAAATGATGATAAAAATTAATAATTTTTTAAAAAAATAGTAAAAAGTTGAAAGGTGAAATAGATTAAAATTTTAAGATAAACACAAAAAAAATTAGATAAAAAAATTAAAAATTAACAATATTCACATAATTTATAAACATTCTAATAAAAAAATTTTTTATAGAAATTATCTCTAGAATCTTATATATAATAGATATATATATTATTTTAAGAAGGAAATAAATTTTATTATGACATATATATATATTTAATTATGGAATACATCAAAATAAAAGGAAGAGTTAATAAATTAATATAAAATTAATGACGAATTATCCAATATTCAACAAGAAAGCTTAGTGAAAAAGTCTTAAAAATTTTTTGAAATAATGATTCGATATTCTTTGAAACTATTATTGTCACTTATTATTGGTACCAGAATTTTATCCAATATATATATATATATATATATTTATTTTGCTTCGTTAAAATAACTTATATCTAGACACGTCGGACTTTTTTTTAAAAAAAAAAAAATAATAATAATAAATTAATACTACAGTAGGTATTGACTAATGACTAAATATGAACTAAAGCAACCAGCATGTGGGTTCGTTCGCCTGGATTGGCTGGCCGTAAATAAAGTAATGAGACCCACATTTATCCTGCAAGCTATTCCCAAACAAAAAATAAAAAACTAAACAAGGGAATAGTACATGTCAACCTCCATTAGCTTCCCCACCACACCATATTATCCCAATCCTTAACCTGCGCTTAAAAGGAGCTTCTTCGGCACACTTTTTTCTTTTCCTTCCAAAGCCTTTTATTTAAAAAGACAGCATCAGTCTCAGTGCCTTCCCCACTTCACGTCCGCCCCATTATTGAAAACTCGGCTGCCGAATATCAAGGAGGAAGAGTTCGAATTCTCACTTTCGGCATTGATATTCAATATTATTGATAAAAAGAAATGTTGCATTCCACGTTCGAGTTGATCACTCTTGCTGCCTCCAATTCTCTGCTTGTTTTTTGTTTTTGCAATTTGATCATAGTGATTCTTCTCGTTGCCAGTTCCAAGTCCGGTTCAGAGGTTGAAGAAGAAGAGAAACATAACAGTCGTTCTCTCCCCAGCATAGGGCGCAGAGATCAGGAGAATAGTTTTTCTTTTGATATCAATGCAGAACCAGAATCACCGGCGACAACGGAGGTGGCGTTATTATTGCAAAAGAATGTTGCAGCTCCGGCAGAAGAATTAGTAGAAACATCAACTGTCAGGATAACCGTGGTCGAGGACTGTCAAGAAAATCGCCAAGATGAAGAAGAAGAGAATGATGATGAGCTGAGGAGAAGAGTTGAAGAGTTCATTGAAAAAGTTAACAGAGGTTGGAAGGAAGAAAAATTGAGGACATATGCTTTTGTCCGTTAATGCACAGACAATGTAGAGAGACTTTGAATTCACTTGGTGGAAACAGCCAATAACTTTTGATTGCCTAAAATTAAGGGAAAAGAAGAGGAAGATGATATTGATTCCCCCTTCATGCTTCTTATAAAGATAAAGAAAAAAAGAAAAAAAGACTTGTCTTCGGGTATTCCATGTATAATTGATAAATGTTCCTTCTCGGAAAAGCTCTTCAATAGGGAGGGTATTTTTGTAAGCCATCATAAGTCCCGTTTCAGTCTGGAGCTCATATTAGCAGTTATTCAATTGGATATTACTATGTTAATATAAGATTGTCTGTTTATGTGGCAGATTTGATTCTGAATATGTTAAATAGGCTGGTAGATTACTATGTTAATAGAGAGAGAGAGAGAGAGATGACAAAATTACAACTCGGTCGGCACTAAAATTGAAAAATTACCTCAGAAATTGTTTTTCCAACTACATGTAAAACTGGCAACTTACAGGTACCCCTAAACATGTGAAATTGTACATCAAAGGCATCTCTCATTAAAACAATGACAAACAGAGGTAGAACAATGGAACCAGCAGAGATCATCCTACACTAGAGCCTACAAAGTGGAGGAAAAAGATTCGGGTTAAGCTGACACAAATTATACCCTATGCAGTCTTGTAACAATAATCTCAGTCAAGACTTGAGCAAAGGGTCAAAAGAGAAACTGAGCCTAAAGATACATCTACGACACAATTAAGGGGGAGCACAGCCTATGTAAATGTAAAATCAGCAAGAGACCTCACACTTGGATCAGCCCTGGTCCTTGCATTCAGCTGCTGCTGCAGGAATGATACTTTCAGGGGCCGAAATCCTTGTATGCAAGGCACTCACTGGAACAATATTGTCTCCATGGAAGGAAGCTGAAGTTGTTAGATTTGGCTTTTGTTGTCCCCCGTATCCTCCTTCCGTTCTTTCATCCGAGAGGGAATGGGCAGGAAGAACAGAAAAAGTTGTTGCATGCACAAATTTCTGCTTCTTAGGCTTTTGCTGCTCCTGCTGGTGACCAGGGAGAAAGCTACCAAGAACGACCTGGTTGATCAAATCCATTTAAGAAAATGTTTCAAGCTACCGTTTCAAACATTACCTCTTCTAATCTAAAATCAGAATACAATAACATCAGCAATTTTTTCTGCCTTTCCACTCACATATGGAAGATGATATAAATGTTTGACAACCACTCACCAGTGAGAAGTTGTGTGCATTCTTATAATTTTTGCAGGTTATTTAATGGTTTTTATCTTTGCTTCTGGAGTCAGAGATCTTTTGCAAAATGAAAACCCTTTCCCCCATACATGATGGGGAATTCTATACAAAAAATATGGTGAAGAAAAATGCTAAAGAACATTGCCAATTACTCCACCCTTCACTCAAACTACAGTGTCCAACATATAGCCCAACAAAAACATGAGAAGTCTTTTCTTCTACTATATCACATACTGTGTTTCTAACCTGAACAGGACCAGCTGCTACTAACATGCCAGCAAGTCCTCCCCCTAGAACACGGCCATCAGGTCCTGCCAGAGAGACACTCATCCCACCAGATCTGCTTTTTGTTACTCCATTATCACTTGGCATGAAAGACCCTGTTAAAGAGAGAATCTCAAAGCGACCCTGTAGAAAGCATGTAACTGTGATTCAGGCATCATCCCGTGCTACAGAGGATCCTATATCAAGGTTATTGAAACAAATAGAAGATTGGGAATTCCCGCTCATTGTTCTTTCACTGGTGGTTCTTGCTGGGGTTTTATGTCATATGAAGACCTTGCTTCATCAATAACCATCAGATAGAGAAAAGATGTGGTGTAAAACAACGACACTATAAAGTTTTAAAAACTTGGAGCCAGATTTGTTTGAACTTCAAGTTTCTTTATATGTATATGAAAAATGCATTTGAAAGGTAGAGAGGCTTAGAGCACGGTGCTACGGTGCATAGAGTCAGGTCACATGTCCATGCATGAGACAAGGACCAATATGAAAATATTCCTACCTCATAGGTTAAAGTACCCCCAGAAGAATTAGGCTGACGGAGGGTAACATTTGATATTCCACCATTTGCTGCTAAAATGCAAATGGCTCTAGATCCTTGTTGAGAAAATGATATGATCTTCATTGTGACATCCTGATATAAAAGATGAATGAAACCATAGACTCCGTGAAACAGACAAAAACAAATTGGAAGTGACAAAACAAGATTATCAGTAAAAGAGAAGTTTCTTTTGCTAAATTATAGGATCGTGACAATTTACTATGGTGGATGATGTTAGGTTATTTGCATTAAAATCTTCTTGAACAAACCAATCGCTATAAATTAGTATTCAATAGAAGATTTAGGAATTCAATTTTTTAAATTTCATGTACAATCACAAGTATCAGAAGACCGAAGATTGATTCCACACTAACAACTGGAACTTACAGAATTTTCTTGCAAAAAAGAGAAGAATCGTATGTACATCTAAACATGGACAGGAAGAACTCAGGCTCTTGCGTGTATGAAAGACTTATCAGTAATTAACCAAACATTGAATCAGAATTGTTTATTAGAGAAACTAGTGAATTTGTTCATTATAATGTTTATTTCATTGCTTGATAATATTCCAGGCAACGAGATTATCACATCTTGCTCTCCCCCTTTTCCAATTGCAAGTGAAAAAGGTACATACCTCTTTACTCTCAGCCTATACATATACAGCCAAAGAAATGTCAATACATAATAAGGAATAATTCTTACTTTTTGTATTATAATCCACAAAAAAGAAGGTCAAGAACTATTTACACCTTTTTAATTAGGCATTAAAAGAGAAAAGTTAAATAGTATGGCACTGAAAGTTCATATTCAAGCCAAAAACAGAAAGCCTCAATAACTCCTTTCAGGAAAATTGAAGGTAAATAACTTGTGACATTTTCCATTTAAGCCTCAACACAATTATTTTAGTTGCTAAGGTCCAGGACCCCCAACAAAAACCAGAAAAGAACATAAGATTTAACTTTAGTGGCTTGAACTTGAAAAATAGTTTTCTTCCTCTGTGAAATGTCTCCATATCAACTTTTAGAGTTACTATAAAGGAACGTTATTATGTGTCCTCATACACCAAAGATAAATAGGAAAATAGTGAATACTAATTGAATAGAAAGGAATCTCAGGAAGAAATCACTAGAAATAAAAGGTGAAACTAACAAAAGCAAGTACCTCGCCTGCATTTACTGTCATCACATGAGGAGTAAAATTTGCACCAACTGAGTATGCTACCCGCTCTCCTGGTGCAATTACGAATGTCATATAAATTGCTTTCATAAACTACAATTCCAACGAAATCACACAAGAATAAATCAGGTATCTTAAAACTAGAAGAAGGACAACATAAAAAGATGCTAAAAGCAAATGATTATGTTGTGCAAATGGAACATGAAAAATGAAGATGCAGACTATGTTTAACAAATACACAAACTATATCAAGGATGGAACTATGTTTAACGCATGTCACTAAAAAAATTGATTTCAATATGTTCTTTATATTAACAAATAAACAATCAAATATTCCTATCCTCCAGATTATGTTTTATTCATAATCAGGACAAATGACATATTCAAATGGCTCGGGATACGTAAATGGACTTTCTTCAATCCATAGTATCAGATTTCTTTGCTGACATAGTGAATATTCTGAAAATGACCATTTGCATCAGATCCACAAGTGTTACATCATTCCCCCATCATTATCTGACCAATTGTTTATTCTTATTCTGCCTTTTTAAGGCCATCTCATAATTATGAGCAAGGACAGATCTTTTGTCTGGTCACATCACCTCTGAATGCATCACTAATAGCAAACGTTCAAATTATCTAACCCCTCTTTTTACTTATATACCATCATCAGCCTGTTCTTCCCAGTAAATTAGACACAGAAGATTCTACAGACCAATGTTGTCCCTATTATAACTAGATCTACAGTATGGTTTCACGTAAGGGTCCCAGTCCCACATTAAATACCCACAAATACACATGGACTACATACCAAAAGGCAAAGAATAAAGGGTAATTGACGAAGCAAAAACAAGACCATTAGATCTACTTTCTGGACTTGTATTACCGATCAAAAACAATAATTCAAATACATGATACCACTTCAACTGAGCAAAAACAAGAACTTATGATCGCAATGAAACAGTGAAACAACACTTTAAGCAAGCAAAAGGGACTAAGAACCTATAAAGTTCAAGTTCCATAGAGAAATGGGGGGAAAAAAAAATTATCATGTACCTGGACTTTCAGATTCTAACTTGTGTTTCTTCTTAAAAGAGTCAACTGACCGGCCTCTACTCGGCTTCCAAGCTGAAAAATCACCTGAAAGTGGAATTGAAGCTGATATGGGCATGGGAGACAATGCCGTAGACAGTGAGCCGTCTGCTCCATACTTTCTTGGTCTGCCTCTTTTCTTTTTAACTTCAGCCGTGGGCGCTGCCACACTAATCGGTGTGGCCTCTGTTGCTGCTACTATTGATCCACTAATCTGACTTGGGTTTTCTCCACTTGGCACTACTCTAAAACTCTCTGGAGCTTCATCACCCTTCACTGTCACCCCAGCACTACTCATTCCTTCTTTTTCTTCCATTCATAGACACAGACAAACAACTAACCCAAAACCCTTAAACCCTAAGACTAAGAATCTCAGAGTGCGGAGACTGGTTTACTTCCAAGATCAGAAATTTTTTGAACTCAAACAGTAAGTGAAAAAGCAGAAGTAATCGCTTCTCAGAACAAAATCTTCAAGAAAAAAAAAATATATATATATATATGAATATTTGGTAACAAATATAAAATAAAATATAAAAAGGAAAAGACCAGAAAAGTTAACACAAAAACTACTTCAGAAATTCTGCAAATCTTGAACTCCAAACTTCAGCTTTGAATATTCAAAGATCATCTGACTACAACAGTTTCTGGAGTACATAATTCAGCCACTGTAGTATTCTGAGCTAATGCTTCTTCTTCTCTGCCATTGCAGAGCAAGGACAGAGCTTCAAAGATGAATCTTTATTTTCAGAATATAAGCAAAAATAAACTTTTACTTAGTTTCAGAATTTTTTTGAGGAGTTGTGAAATTAGGGTTTTTGTAGGAAAAATTAAAAAGTATACAAGGAAAATAAATAAAAAATTTAAATTTAAAAGTTGAAAATTTGAGAAAAATTAAAAATAAATTCATATTTAATTAAAATATAAAAAAAAAATTAAATAACTAATTAATATTTAAACTGCAAAATTCAAAGTATTAATTTTGGTTAAGAAATAGGTTTCAAGTCCGTCTTGGAAATTTAATAAATGTGTTTAAAAAATTTGGCAAAGTTAAATGAGTTTGAATATAAAATAGCAGAATTTTTTTCAAAAGAAAAAAAAAAAATTCCCTTTAATTTTTTTTTTTTTTTTTTAAATTGTTAGTTTAATTATTAAAAAGCTGTAAAGTTAACGTTGGAGCCATGTCAAATTTTCCAACCTCTGACCTGTTCTTTGTCTTTTTTAGGTGAATTAAAGTTGACCACAAAAAGGGAAGACGTCCTTTGTTATTATTATTTTTATTTCTTCAACAATTACTATTGTGTTTTGAAATTATTATTTATCCACAAAAATTCAAAAAGGAAATTATTTGTTTGAATATTTCAGGAAAAAATAAAAAAAAGTCCAATAATGGATTCTTTACTTAGAATTTAATATCACAAAAGTGTTAGCTTATTATTCGTACATTTTCTTTTTCCTTTCTGTTTTTCTTAAAAAGAACAAATTTTTTCTTTTAAAAAAAGTTATACGATAATTCTTCTTTCTCTAACATCTGACAATTCCCTACAAAAATTGACGGGCTGTTCAGGACAACATAGAAACAAAGGAAGACAAGCATAAAAGGACCCAGGAAGTTGACAGTCTCTCTCTAGGCTAAAATCCTACATAATTTATAAATATATATATTATATATATATTGAATTAATTTTTCCAGGCCAATTATGGGCTAAAAATAAATAAATATATATATATATATAAGAAGCTCAATTAAACAGAAATTAAAAATACTATATACGAAGCATCCTAGTCCACGTTGAAATGTTCGTAGACTATGTACACTTTGAGAAGCCAATAGAAATGGCTTTAAAAATAAAAATAAAAATAAAAATAAAAAAAGAAAGAAATGAATATGCAAAGAGCAAACAAATTAGTAAACATTCAGCAGCATTTTTCTTGAAACTCTCAAACTGGTATCACTGTCTTTAGAGGAGGTGGTGGAGTTGTTGTTGTTGTTCTTGGAAGAACGAATCCGGCTCTCCTCTCCTCAAAGGAGTATTCAATCTCTTCATGAGTTGTTTCATTAGTTGGCTTAATGGTGGAGCTGTTGCTGCTCAAATGAAGGGGTGGTGGGGGTGGGGGTGGGGGTGGTGCTGGAGTCACGGCTGTCTGCATTGGAACTGAAACGG
Organism: Marsdenia floribunda; assembly: GCA_035583425.1. Lineage (NCBI taxonomy): Eukaryota > Viridiplantae > Streptophyta > Magnoliopsida > Gentianales > Apocynaceae > Marsdenia > Marsdenia floribunda. Next base: position 6,490,188 of record JAXGGT010000001.1, read on the forward strand.
TAGAAGGTGTAGTGGGTAAAGGAATAGGCATCACTTTAGGAGTCCTGTTTTCTTCCTCGAGTGAGGATATAATCTTGGAAGGAGTAGTAAATGGAGTGTTGTTGTTGCTGATCAGAGCTTTCTGCAACATCTCGTTGTGTTTCCTGTTTAGATCTTCCAAAATGTTTGTTGCATTGGATTTCGAAGAATCTGTAGAAGAAAGCGGTGAGAAAGGCTTTCGAGCCATAGGTGTAGTAGCAGCTGCCTTCTGTTCAAAGTTCTCACCTCTCACTGGATTAGAAGAAGAAAGGTCAAAAATGAGATATTTGTAGAGACAGATACCTAGGCATTTGGTGGGGGTGGAACTTGTTTAAACATGAAAATAACTTACCAGTTGGTAAAGCAGTAAATCCGTCCAGCCTAGGAAGGTTTGATTGGTGGTGATGGTGCAAAGAGTCGGTTTTCTTAGCCTGACGTGTATTTGGAGTAGCTTTTGGTGGATGAAGAAAATCTGGTTTTTGTGTTTGTACCATTGCTCCTCCGACAGATAGTCTTCTATTGGTTGCGCCGCAGCTAGCACCACCGCTTGACAGTCTAGGACCTTTTCTGGCACTCTGATTTTTCATGGGGCTAGGTTTTGAACCATAGAGTGCCTCCTGCTCTGCAATTAACTGTCCCTGAAGTTTCTTTTGGTCCTGATTTTTAGGAACAAAAAGTCTTTTAGTACTTGGCACATGGATGGATATAACTACGGAATAATATCTTAGGATCCCAATACAAAAAGTAGAGCTCGATACCCTCTGTCTTTTACGCTCTAGCTCTTTTTCTTGTCGCAGAATTGTGTACTCCTCAAGCATGGAAAGCAGGCGAATCTACAACAACAAAAATGAAAAAAAAAACAATAAGTGAGAAAACAAGATAAGTGAATGGGATTATGGGAGTATAAATTCTCAAAAAGCTAAAAAAGTACTGAAGTGCATAAGCTCATAGAAAACATACACCATCGTAAGTAAACTCAAAGCCTCTCTCATTTTCCCAAGCAGTAGTCTTTGAAGCCAATGCCTCCACCATTGCTGTAGCACAAAGAATAATTTCGATCACTAGTAGCTTTTTGAGATCAATGCACAGGTTGGTTTTTTCATTCATTTTATGAACATAAACAGAATATGCACATTGTAGAGATACCCTGTCCATTAATCATCTGGTATAAAAATATGCGTAAAATTCAAAAGTTTATTAAGGCTACACTATCAGTACCTGGAAGTTTATTGACTAATGCACGAGCCTTCTCAGCACGTTTCAGGGTTAGATGAGCACCTCTTCCAGCATTGTACCGATTCTCATCCTGAACAAGCAAAATATAACCAACATGCTGTATTAGACAGAATTGGTGCAACTTAAATCAAGCAACAGTAGATAAATGAAAAACCAACCCTGTTGTATTCCTCGAGCCAACACTCTTCCTCACATGCAGCCATCCATTTCTCAACCTTCTCAAGTATTTCTTTTCTGCTGAAAGCTTCCTCCTTAACTTTAGCTATCTGAAACTCTATTTGCTCAAGGACACTACCAGCATCAATAGCACCTATATTAAATATGAAAATTAGCAGTCTGGCTGTAAATTGATCTCACCGCACAAGTATACCTCTTATCCTCTCCAAATAATAAAGTCTCTTTACCAGATTCAATAGCTTCAATAGCAATATCTAGTGCATTATCAGATTCTGCAATCATATGTGTTTTCCTACAGATCTCCTCTAGCTCGAACCTCTTTTTAAGAACAAGCTCCTTCATCTTGCTGGTTTTCAATTCTTCTAACCTTGAAACTTCTGCCTCGACCTGAATGACAAAAAAGAAGCAAGTTGCTCTTTGTTGGGAATTAATGTTTTCAATTTCATAGGAGCACCACGCTAAAGAATAGAATATCAAAGCATACGATATCAGTGAAAACATCTTACATATTTTATGAAGTCAACAGAAAGCATGTTGGGCTCTGTAATCTCGTCTTCTGAAGCAGCAATATTAGATGTTACATTCTGAAACATCTGTTGCTCTTCAATAGGCGTATCCATCAAATTCCATAGCTCCAACATTGATGTAGCAAGATCTTGTAGCTGCAGAATAGAAAGCTCAACAAATTTTGCAAACTAAGGAAACAAATCCTGTTTGAAAGAAGTGCAAAAATTTATGTACCCGTTGCATCCTTTGTATTTTAACCTCTCGCAATCTTTTTATTGCAACAGCTAGCTGTTCGATGGTTTCATTACTAATATTCTTTGTACCTTCAGACTCTCCTAAACTCGGATGAACCTCATTCACAGTTTGCTTGAAATCCAGACCAAGCACTAAGCAAAGGGAGTTCAAACTGTTTAGGTGGTCCAGGACTTTCTTGAGGCGTTCACTCTGCAGGCAAAAGGATAATTAAAGGGAGTATTTCAAAGGACAATCGTTACTATACAAAATTGAAAAGAAAAGATCTTGGTATCCATGGTTCTGCTTTAATATAAGAGATTCACCTTTTCATTTTGAAGTGTCTGTAGCTCTTTGTGCAGCTCTTCAAGCATCCTCAATGACAGATCAGTTTCATCCACTATGCTATTTGAAGTTTGCTCTGTGGACCTGTAAATCTCACACTTAATCTTCTGTATTTGGTCTAAAATTTCAAGAAACTGGTTCTTCCTGTCAAATTTCCTCCTTCGCATCTCCTCCACTTGTGGAAGAATGGCTCTGAGTTCTGCCTTCAAGCTTCCGGGATTTTGATCAGACTGGACAAGAAATTCCTTTGCGTAAAGATTTGTCTATCTTTTAAAATAAATAAAAGACATTAATAAGCTAAAACGTGACATTATGTCAATATACTTGTTATTTTATCACATTTGTGTGCATAACACAACCAAGATTACTTGATGAATTTAGGGTTACGAAAATTCATAGAGAAAAGATAAGAAGAAAAAAAAAAAAAAAAAAAAAATCCAGTGTGAACTTATTATAATAATTGTTCTTCCTCTTTATCTGTAATCAGAGAGGAAAGAAATATGAGAAAAAACACAACTAGAAAAGGACAAAATGTAAACAGTTACTTGTTTCTAATTTCCAAACCTGCCTAATATGCACTGGTCTCTCCCCCATAGAAGAACAGATAGCTGCCAGCTCTGCTTCTGAATCGGCAATTGCCTGTCTAAGCTGGGCTCTACACTTATTTGCTTGATCAACTTTTCTCCTGTACACCTCTAGACATTCTTGTTCAAGCTCAAGTAGCATTTTATCCCTTTCAGCATCCGACTCCCCAACTTCATTCCATATTATCTGATTGCAGCATTAGAGAGAGAGAGAGAGAGAGAGAGCATTAAATTGGCAATAGCAAGAACATACTTGGAAGATGGAGAAAACAAAGGAAGGAAAATCAAATCCACAAAATACAGGAAAAACAAAAACCTGAAGTTCATATAGTAGTGTTCCACAAGTTGTTTCCAATTGGAGGAGTTGATCACTGTCTGGCTTTGACATGTTAAATCAATTGAACCTGCAAAAGGATAATATATTTTCAATAATAGAAAAATAAGTAGCAGACACATAAGCAAAGGAAAACTTCAGTTTGATAAGCAAACAATTTCTCCCAAAACTTTCCGAAGCATTTACCAACGATCTTTTCTGTCCCTCCTATTTCTAAGAACCAATTGGAATCCATTGCGAGTTCGGAATGAATAAACTCTGAGGCTGCAGGTAGCATTTTTCGTATTGGGATTGCGTAAATGAAAATGAAAAAAAAAAAAAAAAAAAAAACCGTGAGCAAATTACAACACACAAAAGTTTTCATTATCATCTCCTAGTTTAATGGATCAGACGCCTTATAACTCAATCCCTAATTTCTGCTCTTAGATCAAAAGAGAAACTGGAAATACCCAACCCAGCTTAATTAATCAAAATTCAAATATCATGAACACCAAATCTCTTTAGTAGAATAAACTTGTAAGAAAACAAGATTTCAATGAACATTAAACTATCCTAATTCCATCAAGAACATATATTCGTGTGTCTTTTTTTTTTTACTTGTTATGTATATTATACAGATTATCCGAGGCCAGAAAAGGAAATACCCAACCAAAAAAAAAAAAGGAAAAAGGAAAGAAAGAAAGAAAGAAAGAAAGAAAGAAAAACTTACCAAAACAAAATAAAAATCATCAGTACTTACCTTAAGAGCAAATGGTGCTGTGGGGATTGAGAGCAGATGGAAAAGTGGTATGGTATGTCCTCTCGCCTGGCGGAGTTTCAAAATCTGATGATGAGGAGGATTGAGTGGGGAATGAAGCTTGAGGGATGGGGGAATAGATAGATAGCCGTTAAGAAAAAATCGACCGTTGAAAATCAGCGTATGAGGGTTTTATTACGGAGGGATCCGTGGAGAAAGAGGAAACCTAAAAATTTTTAAAATTCAAACGAGGGAAAGTGAGAGATTTCTGTCTTTTTTGCCTTTTTTTTTTTTTTCTTTTATAATATTAATATATATATATATATATATAATAGAGTTTCATTCAGAAACTCTGGGGGTAAAAAGTGGCAGAGATTACATACAAAAGCAGGGAAAGTGAGATATGAATGAATGCATTTCCTTTTCAATTTTTCAATTTAATTTATTTCGGGTAATTACTTACAAAAAAAATATATATATATATATATATATTTCGGGTAAGAACCTGTTTGGCCCTAGTCTTGGCTTTCACTTTCGGTCGGTTTTCGGGTACGAGAATAATGTTGTTCTAAGGATGACCCTTTTAAATAACTTTTTTTTTTCCCTCTTTTGGTAAATATAATTTTCAGTAATCTAAAAAATATAAATAGGACAAGAAAATGTATATTTGTTGATAATTTTTTTTTTTATATAAGTAATTAAGATGTGATTTTTTTTTATCACCACTTAAATTTATGAAATTAAATATTTTACTGTCTATTATAATTTATATAACTGTTTACACATTTTTGTATAATTTTTATTATTCAATTACATTTTTTTCTATATATTAATTAATTTTTGAGAAACCATTTTAAAATTATGCACAAAGTTAAAAAATAAGGGTGTGTTTAGATTATCATTATATTTGAAAAAAATGACTTGTTTGAGACAAACTTTTATTGAAAATGAATATTATTTATAACGTTTTTTTTAAATGAATTTTATATTAGAAAAAGTGTGGTTAAATATATAGGTTTTATAAGGTATAATGATTATTTGTGTAGAAGTAACCTTCTCTTTCCTTTTCTCTCCACCAAAAAAACCTTAGCTTCTCCCCCATCTTGTGCGCCGCTGCCCCTCATCTGCAGTGGACTCCTTCTTCTCCACCCAAGAAGCTCAAGCTCCGGCTAGAGTCTTTTCTTGGCCGGAGAAATCCTCTTCTTCTCTTTTTTTCTTGTCTTTTA
>JAXGGT010000001.1:6502280-6513794 GCA_035583425.1 Marsdenia floribunda
CCCGCCCCCCCGCCCCCCCCCCCCCCCCCCCCCGAAGAGATGCATTTGAATCTTGATGAACATAATCTTCAGAATTCAGAAACAGATTGGGAGCTATGTTCATTTTCTTCAACTATTTGGATATGGTTACTGTTTTCGTTTACCATTTCTCCTTCCCAATATGCATACTTGTGATATGAATCATACGAACGGGTAAAAATAGCAACCATACCCCTGTATGGCTGTTTAGCTTCATGTGCATGTATGTTTTGGTTGTGCACTAAGCCTAGAAATTATTTGGGGTTAGAAAAAGAAAGGAAAAAAAGGACGAAAAGAAGCTCCAGCATAAGGAGATAACCAATAATGGGGGTTGCCTGCTGTACGAGCCTGATACAGGTGAACATTCCTTGAAATCATCTTGTCAATAAACAGTTGATTTCAAGGACAGTCCGGTTGTCATGGGGTTTGGTTTTTCTATCACTGTTTTTAAATGGGAATTGTCAAAAGTAGTGCGGTAACATAGGACTCTTTTTTTAAGTTGTCAGAACAGTTGTGACGAAATGTTGTGGTACTGGTAGGCTCCTCCTCAATTCTTTGCTCTGCATCGTTTTGGAATCTTTGAAACCTTCTTTAAAATTTTAATTGGGTAAAATGGTAAAGTTGAAGTTAGAACGTTAGATCCCTCCTATTCTGTCCAAAAGAAAAGAACAGTTCATTGGTAGACATGGAAAGTAAGTCCCTGTTTTTTGATTTAGTGGTATGACACCTTCGTTTATACGAATGATTACGAATTGGATCTCGTTTTCCCTATTCTCCCTATCGTATTATGTAATCTCATATATTACCGAAAAAAAAAAACAAAAAAGTACCGCTGAGAAAGGCTACTGAACTGTCCTCGGTCTGACTTATTTCGAAGTATAATAGTAGCGTCGGCACACAACCTTAATTTGATTAAGCAAACTAGCCCGCCTGGTCGGGTTAATGAGCTGGATACCAAGAGAACTTTAATAATCCATAGAAAAAAAAAGACCTTTTTTTTTTGTTGGGGGGCGGGGGGGGAATAAATGTATATTTTGATTTATCAAAAAAAAAAAATGTATATGTTTGGTATTTACATGCTTAGATAACGGAATGAAAATCTCTTTTAATTTGACGTAAACTACTGCTTCTATCTAAAAAAAATTATGCTTTTTTTTTTTTTTTTTTAATTTGTCGTAATAGAATTTTCATTTTATGAAATTTAAATAATATTTATTAATATTTATCGTTTAATTCTATTTTAATTAATATTTAATATTTTTTTTTAAAAAAAAAGTTAAATAAAAAGGATATTGTGTTATGTGTTTTAAACAGGTACTACAAGTATCACCGTTTTTTATTTTATTTTATTTTTTTTTGTGGCCGGTTATGGTATTCAAATAAGTTTTACCACGGTGGGAAGGTATTTTTAACTATATTATACTTGATTAATTTATTGGTCGCTTCGGATAGTACACTTAGTAATGGTGAATAAGGCTCTTAACTGGAATAACTACAAATATAAGAATTCGAACCTAAATTCTTCAAACCCAAATTCTTCATTTAAGTGAAATAAAATTGTCGGTCACTTCAACCAACCCGAGTTGGTAAGTATCACCAATTTTAGTGCATTTAATGTTTGTAAAATATCAGCCACCTAAAAGTTTTTGCCCATTTCAACGGGTAAATAATGGGTTGTTTAGGGTAGCGTATGCACGTGCATAGGAGGGCATCATTTCGCCATTCACGTACATACAGAACGATTATTACGCACGTGCACCTTCTTAATCAAAATTTATTTTTCTCTCCTGTTTTCCTCTCTCTCTCTCTAGTCTGTTCCTCTTTCCTTTCCTTGGAGCTTTTAGGTTTTAGCTGATGATGTCCGGAGGTGTTTCCAATTGGGGCCATTCCTTAAGGGAATGTCAAGCAAAAGCCAAACATCAATACAAACAACATTTAATCTCTTCTATTTGTATGATACGAATCCATAAGAAAAAAAAAAAATTGGTCCACCGATTGTTGTTGGGTTGGTTCTCAATCCTTACTCTTTTACCCTTTATTGGAGCATATTTTGTACTCATACGTATTGCTTATACTTATACATGTTCAAGAATTAGGTCCGCTAATAATTTAAAACCAAACTTTTTTTTTTTTTTTTTCCTTTTTTTCCTTTTTTTCTTCTTGAAGAAGAGAAGAAAGAGAGAAAATCAACTTCAAAAGCACTTGGAAGGTGGGAATCCATTAGTGCACAAACAGACACACATTAAAGGGTCACCATCAAGAGAAGATGAGCAAAGGTAAGAATGAGTGAGACTTTGACAAGAAAACAGGGCCTTCCATTTTTTCTTTCTTTTTTTTTGAAAATAAAAATAAAAAAAAAAGGAAATGGGGGTTCTCATTTTCCAAATCCACAAAAACTACTGATTGCATTCAATTCTCAATTTCATTGACTGACAAAGTGATACATAATTTGTGAGACTTCGTCCCACATCGCAAATGTAAATGAATATGTTATAAAATATAAGTATAGATCTAGGTACTCATTATTAACTCATGATATTCTGTTTGGTACATCGAGAACGATGTCAAATAGTTAATCGCAACATGCGCTCATGTCGAGAACTTACATAGGGTGACAAATGTGATATCCCGTCCCACACATTTTACTTATAAGTGTTTGGTCTAGTCATACCAAATCCACCAACACCCACCTCCCTCCCCCAACTAATAATTCAAAGGTTTGCTCTTCAGCAAAATGTCCTATCCTTTTTTTGGGTTTTTCCCTCTTTCCATAATGTCGTTTCTGGGTCATATCTTTAGGTCTCTTTCATGGAGTAATCCCACAAGTTAATGGCTACACGCGTTATCCTCTTTTTATGTTTTCTTTTTTCTTTTTTTTTTTCGGAGAAGCTCTGATTATTACATGTCTCGTACATATATATATATATATATATATATATCTTTCTCTCTCATTTATCATAACCAAAACTACTGTTTCCTTGGAAGAAAGTAATTTGGCAGGTTACGTTTGCTTCTTTCTTTTTTCTTCATATATATATATATATATATATCAAAGTTTGAACAATAGTTATCAATAGAATCAAAACCAATGATTTCTTTTATAAGAAGGTCCCGTAGAATTCTAGATACTTACGTGCAAGTATAGTAACAAAAGAAATAAACCAATTCCACTTATTTTTGGGAAGAATTTATGTGACAGAACTCACATAATATAATTAAGGAGAAAAATTTAAATAATACCAATTAAATTATTAATTTGGCTTCTTTAGAATTAAGGAAACAGGGATTTTAGAGAGAGGAAAAAAAAAAAAAAAAAAAAAACTTTTAGTACTACTTTATTTTATTGTATTTATAAAATTGGAAATTTAATTTAATTTGTGTTGACAAAAAAAGATCAGAGCCGAAAGTAAAGCAATTCCATATCGTTAATTGTTGACATTAAAAATTTCATGCCAAAAATCTAATTATTATAGCTCAAACAAAAAAAAAAAAAAAAAAAAAAAAATTCATTATCTTCCATCATTCTGAAAATTCCCCCCTTTTATTAAAATAATAATAATAATAATAATAATATCTATGTTTGACTAAAACGAGAGATCATTTTATTTAATTATTATTTTCCTTTTTGCAATTAATGATGCTTATGAAAACATTAGCTTTTCCGGGTCATTATTTTTATGCTCTGGCAACAAGGGAGCGATGGTGCATCATGCTATAACTTAAAATCATTGCTTCTAAATCAGGATCTAACGTTACTTACAGATTTTTTTTTTTTTTTTTTTTTTTTTTTTTGGGGGTATTAAAATTTTATTATAAATTAATAATTAATTAATTTTGGGGTGGAGGGGGAGGGGGAGGGGGAGCGGGGCATTCTCATAAATAAATAATTGTCTGAAATCTATTTATTAAAAATTTGACTAAACATGTCAAAACATGTTACCGTCCATATTCACTGGTCGAAAACGCTGAAAGTGTTATGTAATGTCATCCACTATTAAATTCTGTGGTTATCATTCCTCTCCATCTAAATCAGCATTTTCTTAGGGCTGTTTATCTGCATATTATATATATATACACATACATATCACACCCCAAGATACGGATTTGGGTTGACTTAATTACGTGACTCTATCATTTTTTTTTATTTTTTATTTTTTATTTTTTAATAATTGTTTAAAACTTCATTAAGATAAAAAATTACAAAATGAATGAATAAACATTATTCATAGGTAACGGGAAAAATACCAACCTAATAAAATTAGGTGGAGATACATTAATTACTCAACCTAAAAAACTTAGGTGAGTCAAATAAAACTAAAAATACAACAAACACAAACAACATAATTATCCCATCTATTTCTATAGCACTCCGATCACCGTTCAAGGATTGCATCTGCAAAGAGAGCTAGATTTCGTCTTCATCTTTTATCAACAAACTAGGAGATCCTAGACGCATCAACAACCTCAAAGAGAGTCTAAGAAAAAAAATTAATATCAAGTAAATGGCTCAAATATGAATTGAGTATACATATATTATCTTCATTAAGAAGAAAAAGGATATGATCTATTAAAGATCATTCAAAATCTTTGCAAATGAGTTCAAAATAGTGACCAAATTACTAAGAAAATAGAGAAAATGAAATATAAAAAAATAAACACAAAGAATTAAAGAAAATAAACGAGAAAATAAAGGATTCTCCAGCCTCTAACCGGAGTTTGAGGTTCTTAATTAATGGGCGCCAGAGAAAAGAAAGACTTCACAGGTGTTGCGGCACTTGCAGAGGAGAGATAGATTAATTTTTATATTACGTGACTCTATCCTATTTATTAGTAACTGTCCATGCATAATTAAATTTATTAAAAATTTATCTTCGATCATCATACCTTTCAATTACAACGTCATATTAGAATATTAATATCTTTATTTGTAGACTATCCATAAATTTTTTCTTTTTTCCCTTTTTTTTTTTTTTTTTTTTGCCCCTTTTAATAGAACTATCAAACCCTAAAGAATTAAGGATAGGTTGGTGGGTAAATAAGAAGTTAGTAGCGGATGATCCAAAAAAAATGATAAGATTTGGTTTGCTTTTCCAAAGTAATTAATATGTTAGTTATTTGGACTGATGCATGTTTTGTAATGTTCAATATATATTGTTCATCTCCCGTCAATGAACCTTATATCTTAAAATAATATATATATATATATATATATACACATTCACGTAACATCCATTTGGTAGAGATTCCATAATCGAATCTCTAACCAAATGAAGGATTGCTTCGATAGTTTTCACGATTATATAGAATAATTAATGAGGCTTCGACCCCTTTTGTTTGTCCGATTTACACATTTATTTTTTACTATCGTTTTCTATTTAGACTAACGAGATACGTATTTTGTTGACCAAATTAATTAACGTATATATATATATACTGATTCAAGAATTAACCACTCTCCAACTGACAAGTGTACGTACCTCTTGTTAATAAGACACAAGAACATGCATTCCTAGTAATTAATACTCCTCCAAAAACGACAAATTAACCCAAAAGATTTGTGAAAAATAATATTTCATCTGTCTGTTTCCCTCCTTTTTTTTTTTTTTTTTTTTTTTTTTTTTATAATCATTCTCGGAAAAAAAAAAAAACGCCGCCCCTCCGGATTCAGTACACTGCATATCCCGTTGCCTTCGATTGGCATTCCTAAGCAACCTTAATCTTTACTGTGTGTTGTCTGAACTCCTTTTCCTGTCATCTTCCTTTGCAAATCCCTAGCATCCGATGCACCTTTTTGTTTTTACTAATCAGAATCTTAATTTATTGACTAATTTCAAAAAAATCATGCAAATATTTCTAAAACTATATAATATATAATTAAAATATGAAATAATAGTATTTCGATGATTGAGTTATAATCGTAATAAGATATTAACGCATTTTGGGTTAAAGAAATATTTAATATAAAGTATATATATAGGCTAACTGCTTATTTGTTACATTATTTTCTTAGCTAGCTAGTTTCTCAAGTTGGTTACCAAGACCATGATACTCACTCTACCAAAATTCTCTAGATAACTTAAAAATATATACATACATATATATATATATATATATTTCTTGATTAGCTTGGCTGGAGACCAGGAGGTGGGGGTGTCGGGGAGAAATACATATATATATATGTATGTGATGTATATATATATATACATGAGGATTTAGAGAGAAGCATGCACTTATATCTAGGATGGCTGCCCATACATTTACCGACAAAGTGAAGTAGGATACTGTTTACTGCCATGGAAACGGTAGGCAAAAAAGAGAAAGGAGTAAAATTGTAAAGCTTCTTTCAGTTAATGATGATCAAATGTGTGTGTGTGTGTTTGGCTTCTACTGTTTCTCTCTCTTCCCCGGCCTGGCCCGTCTCCGTAGCGCTAATTTTAGAAATGTCAAATCTCAGACTCTCACGAGAGAGAGAGAGTCAAAGAGAGAGTTCGTGAGGATTAATTATATATAGTATTGATGACTTCAATCCCTCCTCAACCCAACAGCATTCCCACTTACCATGTGATGTGAATCATACCTCCCATGGATATATAGATCTATACCATTTTCCTTTAACGTTTTTACATATATATATATATATATATATAGACATCATTATTTTTATATAATGCTGTATAATATATATTCTCTCTCTCTATGTGGTGTGCAAGAGCGAGTTGTGCATGGCCATTTCTTTTTGTTGCTGCATTTCTGCAGTTGTTTTCAAGATTATAAATTACATACCACGCCTTTAATTTAGTCAAACCACGACCACGCATGCAGATGAAATTAAAAAGCAATATATATATATAGATCAAAATCCATTAACCATTATGCAGACGAAAGCTGTTTTGTTTGTTTGTTTGATTAAAATGGATCATCAATTTTAGTAAGTTATCTATTTCACTCTGAAAATGAGTTGTATTAAAAAAAAGTTCGTAGGTAGTTTAATTATGGGATTAATTAAATCCACTTTCTCTCTCTCTATATATATATATATGAAGGAAATAAGGTATTGATGATGATGAGTCAAATTGAATAAATTTGCAGATTGGAAACTTGAGTATGTATAGATACAGAAAGGCTGATTTCTTTTCTTCTTTTTTTTTTTTTTTTTTTTCTCATCGGACATCCATCCCTCTATATATCAAGAAAAATGAAATTAAATAGAGAATATGTATATATATATATAAAAATTGGTCACACCTTCCTCAAAATTGATGGGTGTGAGATTCCAAGGCCGTTAAAATCAATGAATGATGAGGAAATTAAAGTAGTTCGTCCTAGAGAATTGGGAAAATTAATTAAAAGGGACTGATGAATCAAACAGAATATATAATTAATATCGTTTCTTTCTTTTGCATCCAAAGGGAGGGAAAGGTGAACCAATTAATATATAAAAGGGTAGAAAATATATATAAATTAAAATCAATATGTAATCCATTGATTTAAATGGTAAATAATTTAATTTTTTTTTTTTTTAAATTGTAAGATCTCCAGTATGAATATTGTGAATCAAGAAATAAATGTGGAAAGAATTTGTCCTTTCAAAAAGATCAAACTCAGCTTTTTTTTTTTTTTTTTTTTACGTTTTTGCGTTTTTATTGGTCTCAAATTCATAATCTTTGGAATCATAAGTGAGATTTTTATTAATTGAACTATATCTTCTTGACAAACTCAGCTTGATTTTGAATTAGTTGAAATATATATATATATATATATATATTTTAAAAAACAAAGGAAAATGAAAAGTGCACTACTTTATATATATATATATATATTATTTTAAAGAGATACAAATTTCTTGATCGATACCAATATCCACTCTCTTCGTTTATCAAGACTCCAAAATAGAGACGACAAATTGCCCCCTCAAATGCTTGTGCGAGTGTGGGGGTGTGGCTCACATTATATATGCAAATGATCAGTAGTATCTCTCTCTCTCCCTGTGTCTCTCTCTCTCTATATGTGGTGTTTTCTTCCTATTAGTCTGCTTTTATAATGCATTCGATCGAACATCCCATGGGCCTCTAACTGGATCTTGAACCTCTCCCTTTATCCTTATCTCTGCAACTCCATTCTTCAATTATTTCTCACCTTCGATCACACTCTCTCTCTCTCCCAAGTCTCTTTCATTACTCCCCTGCGCATTAATTTGAATCAAAATTAAAGCTTTTATATCAATATATCCCTCATCAACACAATCAAATTTTGCTCAAAACTTCTTCCAGCTAATTACTTCAATTAAATACACATCTGCAGGTGTGTGTGTATACATATATATATTATTTTCTCCTTTAATTACAGAAGGACCATAATATATGGCTCCTGCAGAAACATGGTTAGTTAAGGTAAAGAAGACGATATTATCTCACGGTTTGGCCTCGGTCCGTGGCGCCGCCACAGCACCTAAAAAGACCAAGCCAGCTGCAGCAGTGATCAAGAAATCTAATGTTGGAGTTTTGGCGTTTGAGATTTCTGGCCTAATGTCAAAGCTCCTTCATTTATGGCAGTCCCTTTCAGATAAGAGCGTAATTCGCCTTCGCAACGAATCCATATCTCTTGAAGGTGTGCGTAAGATTGTCTCCAACGATGAAAGTTTTCTCCTTGGTCTAGCGTGCGCTGAGATGGTCGAAAATCTGAGGCTAGTCGCTAAGTCCGTGTCGAGAATAAGTAACAAGTGTGAGGATTCCCATCTCAGGAGCTTCAGTCGGTTGCTGGATGAGTTCTCAAATACCGGCCGGGATCCTCACCACTGGGTTTTAAGCTCGAAAGAAATGGAAGTCAAGATCGTCAAGAAAATGGATCATTACGTGTCCGTCACAGCTACGCTCCACAGAGAGATGGACGAGCTCGTGGTGCTAGAGAACGGTCTGAGAAAATCATTGAATTCCGTCGTCAAAGAATTAAATAAGAAGATATTAATTCATCAGGAGGTGCAGCAACAGAAGCTTTTGTGGCAAAGGCAGGAAGTGAAGTATCTAAAAGAGAGATCTTTATGGTGTCGAAGCTTTGACACTGCCACCTCATTGCTAGCTAGATCCATCTTCACTATTCTTGCTAGAATAAAGCTAGTTTTCGGCATCGGCGGTGGTTGTGGTTACGGTTACGGATCATATCCAACTTCTCTGCCACGTAGTCTCTCGGCTTCAGCAACAGTTTACCCATCTGAAAACCCTAATACATTCAATAATAACAGCTTCGTATCAGGTCCGTTGGTGATGACGAGAAACCACAACCACCACCCAGCAGCTGCAGCTGCTTCTGATCATCATCATCCGCCGGAGAAATTCTTTGAGAAAAACTCGGAGATACTCAAACCACCTTCAACAACTCTAGGAGCGGCTGCACTTGCTTTACACTACGCAAACTTGATAATTGTGATCGAGAAAATGATAAGATCGCCTCAGTTGGTGGGAGTTGATGCGAGAGATGATCTGTATTCAATGTTGCCGAAGAGTATTCGGTCGTCGCTAAGGGGAAGACTAAAAGGGGTAGGTTTCTCGGCCAGTGATCCAGTTCTAGCCGGAGAATGGAGAGATGCTTTACAGAAGATATTGGGTTGGTTGTCTCCCTTAGCACACAACATGATCAAGTGGCAAAGCGAGAGAAGCTTCGAACAGCAGAACTTGAATATCAATATTATTCCCAAGACAAACGTTTTGCTGCTACAGACTCTATACTTCGCTAATCAGGAGAAGACGGAGGCAGCCATAACAGAGCTTCTGGTCGGTTTGAATTACATTTGGAGGTTCGAGAGGGAGATGAATGCTAAGGCCTTGCTGGAGTGTGGCTTCTTGAATATTTGCAAAAACAACCAAATTAATTAATTAAGCTTGTTTTTGGTTTCCCTCTTCCCAATTAATCTCTCTTTTTTTTTTTTTTTTTGCTGTTGAATTAGTTTTCTTTTCTTTTTTCTTTTTCTTTTTTTCATAAAATTATATATTAATTATAATAGTAGCAGCTATAGATCTACATATATATCCATATTTCTCCAGAACTCCCAGATCCTATAGTGGGTTTGTTTAATTGTTTTGCTTGCAACCCTGGAGGATCTGTGTGGGTAACTGTGTATATGTATGTAAAATCCTTTAATTGTTGTAAATGATGAGAGATTTGAATGAAATTTTCAGATGAATGTATCATTAGTGAGTGTAACTGATTGAATATATAAATTCCTTCTTCTTGGCTATAATTAATTAAAAAATGACATTGTGTTGGGTCCAGATTGATTAGGTCGTTGAGGAGGAAGAAATTTATTACCCCCCCCCCCCCCCCATGAGAACGACCAATAAGCATATATATATATATATACATACCCACACATACACTCTTGAGTAGTTGACCAGTGAAAAACAAATTGAATTAATCCTCATTATCATCATTCATAAATATATATTGTTCAGACGCATGAACAGATATATATATAGAGAGAGAGAGAGATAAAATAGCTAGGGCATGTAATCTTAATTTGGTATGCTCTCACCAGAGAGTAATTCTGATAAGTGAATTCTGCAAACGCACACCAGCTCCGAAACCACCATGCATGCATCTTCATGCATGGTAGACCTTCAGCATTCAGCAACGATAATGGGGTTACATCTCTCATCATTGCCAAACAATATTATGAAAATTCCATGGAGGGCTAAGAAAGAGGACGATGTAAGAGAAAAAAAAAAAAATTAAAATTAAATTGGTGCAGCCCATGCCTGAAGTTTTGCTGTCAATCTCAAATGCACATGCAACCAATGGGACCTGGGAATATATTATATATTGTACTACTTGCAGATACACATAGCAACAAAAGTGTCTCAGATCTCTAAGCTTTGGAAGACAAGAAAAGAAAAAGATACCATGGCCTTCGACCCTCGACCGGGAGTTTCTGAACATCGACCCCACTGTTCCAGCATTTCACGTATACTTTTTTCATTTTTTTTTTTTTTTAAACATTTACAATTTAATTAATTAATATTTTCTTGAGGATTTGTCAATTATCTCTTCTTTTGTGCTACAATAGAAGGGAAAAGAGAAAGGGTGGGGGAGTGATGGGACATAAGTATGATTAGGTCAATATTCCTGCTCTTAAGCTTTTTAGTTTTAGCTTTTCTAAATTTTTCGTACCCCTTTCTTTCAAGCTAAAAGGTTGGATTTGTATTTCTTTAATTATGATTTTTATTTTTTTTTATTTTTTTTCTCAAGAAAAGATGAACAGTGTTGCGATGCAATTTGAGCTAGTTTTCTTCCCAAGTTACCTAAGAAAAAAGAAACTATGCAATATTTAATCCATGTGAAACTCAAATTAGTCCCTGAATCTCCTCAATCAACGAGTACTTGACTTTTCAAAATCTCAATAAAGACTTTCCTTATTAGAATTATATATACACATACACACACACACAGTTCAATCAGTTAAATAGAAAGACTGAAAGAGTAAAATGATTATTTACGGGGGGGGGG
>JAXGGT010000001.1:6524767-6537926 GCA_035583425.1 Marsdenia floribunda
TACTTGAACTTCAAATGTTTCTTGTCTCTTCTTCAGGAAGAGAAGAAAATGTTAAAGTCAAGACAAAATCAGTTCTGAAACCATCCCAGGAAAGAAGTTCAACACTAATGAAGCCAACAGCCAGTCATTTGGCCAAACTGATCAGAGAGAGTCATGCACATCCCCACTTATACAGAAGGTTAGCCTTCAGTGTTGGATAATAGACCTTATTTTATTTTGATTTGTCTGCTCACCATGAGAAATGACATTTTATTCTGAATTTTTATAGCATGTCAAATTGCTTTGCATCCAATATATGTATGTGAAACACTTCTAAATTATTTCTGACTTGAGACGATCTGGTGATCTCTCCCATGCCTCGATTATCCTTAAATGTTACACTTTTGTTGTATCTTAATTGCTAGGTCTCATAATTCTTCCACCCACATGAATGAGAGAAGGTTGCGAAATCCTCATGCATTTGATAATGCAGCTACCAAAAGACAGAAGCTTGAGATTGGTTATTTATGGAAGGTGTGTTTGATATCTTGTCAATATTTTAAATAAGAGATAAATGCCTTTGATGGAAATCATTTAAATAAATAATAATAGAAAAAGAGGTATATGATAGAATTGGATATTGAGTGAAAATATCTTGTTTAAACAGATTTTTTTCCAGCCTCCATGATAGATCTTTATTTTCTATCATGATAAAGTTATTTCCTAACGATTTATGATGGGACAGAACCTTTTAACTTTAAATACCATTTCTTGTCCGTGTTACAGTTTTCCCTTATGGTTTAAAAACAGTCAATATGATGAATGTAAGATGTATAACTTTCCAGTTGTATCTGGGAGCAAATTTTATCATGCTCTTTAATGAAAATGTGGTTTCCCCCGCATTTTTTTTTTTTTTCCTCTTTCTCTCTTATGGAAACAAAGTTGAACATGAATGTATTATCTTTATATTAGAATTTCGAAGAAAAGATAGCACAGATCATCGTATACCTTGACCTTAAAGTAGAGGCAAGAGCATAGTGATCTTGACGGTCATTGAATGCTGAAGAGCAATTGTTTTATCGTCACTTATAGACCACGCCACAGTAGTCAGTTGGCAAGCTTGTGCTGAAAACTAGTTCTTCTTGACAATTTATGATTTTTCAGCTTGTCGCAAAATTGAGCATATACTGGAGTTGATCACTATTCAACCAGTGCATAGTTTCTGGTATAGAGTTATCTTCTGTGATGCCCTTACTTCAAATGGTCTTTTCAAAATGGGATAGAAGAATATGTTATGCAGGAAGATATTAAAATTAGCTGGAACTTAGAGAGTTGATAAAAGCAAAGTAGTTTGAGATTCCACGTGATATGAACTTCTTTATGATGTATAAACTCTTGGAAATTTTAGGAGTTTCAGACTATGTAGATTCACCTAGAGAAAATATGCGTGCTAGATGGATAAATGGAAGTGAATTCTAACTTTTTTGTCGACTGTGGAGTGACCATTAAGAAGGTTGCTGTGTTAAGACGATTTCTCTAGCAAGATAGACTACTTTGGCAGTTTTATACGAACATATGGGTATTTGCTTCTCTTCAACCCTTGGTTCTTTGATACATCCTGAACTTAGCTTCTGCAATTGTACATCATTGTTAAATTACATTGTAATGTTGCTTTTGCTAGGAAAAAGTTGGTTTTATTCCTTTATGCAGCAATTACTACAAAACCAGAAATAAAGTTGATATTATGGTTTTTGCATTTAAAATTTATGGCGAGTTTCTGATTTTCATTTTTGCTCACAAGTCAGATTGCTCAGCTGAAGCATGAAAATCTGTTACTCCACAAAATTAATATGAAGGTATATACATTATCTTGTAGTATGTAAACAGTGCCGATGTCTACTTTTACCCATTGCAAGAATATCATTTTGCTTCTAGTATTTAGTTTTGTGCTTCATATTTACAAAAGAAACAAACTCCTCCATTATCATCATAGGTTCGAACAGGAAGTGGCAATCTGGCTAATTTTAAGGCAAAGGTTACGATTCCAAAAGAGCCTGAACTGGTGACACAGCAAAGGGCACTAAATCGAAGGTAATTATTAGCGCTGTTGCTTAATTTGGTTTGCATAATTCAGTATCTTGAGGCAGATTGCGGCATTCTGAATATCTTCTTTCTATTATGATACACCTGGGGCAGGAATAATTCAGAGACAAGTGAGCATGCAGAACCAAGAACAGGTCCCTACAAAGCACGACCCTTGAACAAGCAGGTAGATACTTGAGATAAAACATTTTTCTTATGTGAATTTGAATTTTGGCAAAGTTACTATTTCCTTTATAGGTTTACAATGGTTTGCCTAATAGTCTCTTTACTGGTTGTCATAGATGCTCCAAGCACCTGCCATACTCCCATCTAAAAAGGGCACAAGAAAACTTCCAAAATTTAAAGTAAATTATCAGAACTTCCCCTATTAATCCTGCTCATTTTCTGGAACTTACTTTCACGAGGAAAGATATTGAATATGTCCTACATCTCATTTTTCCCTTTCTCAATTCTTGCAGGTCTTTCACTTGAGGACTACGGAGAGGGCTATGCAACATTCATCTCCTAATGTAAGTAATTATTTTTCTTAGTCTAGTTTAGTCAAATCTTTTTTTGGATACAAGCAATAGCTATTCTTATGCTGAACCAATTACTTCAATGGCTTAACATTCAACAAACAAGAGATTTCAAATTAGTATAACATTATACTTTTTCCTTTCATTACAACAAGCCTTGGATGCCACTGGATTTGAGTTACATGTGTTTTTATTATTGGATTGAATTTTACTGGGGTTCAGCATGACCTAATTTTTGTATTGCTACTTTCATAGGCTAACCTGATAAAGGTCCACACAAGTAAAACATGGAACCGGCACATTCCTCTAAGAAGTTAAAACTTATACAGTATACAAAGGGAAAGTAGAGGTTGTGGTTATGTAACTTGTTCTTTCACTGTTTTCATTTAGTACTTTTAAGGCTTGAAAGGCATATTTTTCAAGGCATATGCATCACGTGAAAAGATGGGTATTTGTACCCTGCGACCTATGAGATTGTGGGTCTCATGCACGAGAACTACCTTGCTGCTAAGAAGGGTTACTGTAGGGACCTAGCCATTCCTTGAGCTACAGATTTAGGAACCTGAAGGGTATAGATATGTTATCAACCCCCATAACTGTGTGTGTTTATTTCTACATCCTCACTATGAACTTGGAACTTTCATTTAGCTTCAGAAACTTAATGGGATTTTCACTGCAGGACCTGAACATGCAGAATTCTGCTTCTGCTTCACACTGTGGTGCTGCAGATTTCAAGAGGTTAGATATCTTTGAATTCTTGCGATTGCATGAATGAATATCATCATTAATTGTGTTTTGCTGCTTAATACTATTTTCATGATTTTTTTTGAGAAAAAAGTTTTCAAATTAGTTTATAAGAATGTCCGGGAGAAAGATGAGAAAATGTGCCGAAGTTTTCTTTGTCGTTCCTGAATAACTTCATGCTATACTCTTCTGATGTGAAAACTATTTTTGTGGCTCATTCATCATCATTTTAAGCTGTTATCATATATCTCAATTTTTCTTTTGCTTATATTTCTCCTCACACTATCAGCTGGTTTTTTCAGATCAAAATGTGAAATACCACTTAAAACAAGACCACGGCCACTTAACAACAGTAAGGTGAAATAGACTTAAAACTTCCGTGCGTTTAATGAGTTTGAGGTTGCAACTATAATCCTAAAACATGTTTGTTTTCTAATAGATTTTTCCAACCCAAGAAGATATTGGGGAAATTAAAGATGTCAACCAAGCCAAGTTATCGATGGTCTGTAATATGTTTTTTACATATTTAATTGTCTGATTTTCTTATTCCTTTTTTACTTAAACCTTTGGTTTCTACTCTCATGATTCAGATCTTTCGTATTGCCTTTCCTCAGGAATCCAAAATTTTAATAAACAAGGACAGGCTTTCACAGAATCCACCCACTGAGTCATTTGCCAAGGTAAAAACTGAGTAGGTCTGGTTGTTCTTGTTGTACATGTAACTGAGGGCTGGCAGATGACCAATGGACTAAATTTCATGGGATTTGTTTTGGGAGGGAGAAGAAAAAGGCAAGCCCAGCATCTCACAAGTAACTATTCTCATTTCTTTTCCCCAGCTTTCTCTGATTTCTGAGCTGGAGGAGACAGTACCTCGGCCAAAAGGTCATTTGCCCATAAAGGTGAGATTACACATATTCAGAATACTGCAGTAAATAAACTTTTTTACTTGCAATTTTTTTTTGTGAAAATTTTGTTTTGGAACTTATGATTTAGGTTTCAAAGGAGAATTCCCCTGATTGTTTCCAACCTGAATTTTGGGTAAGCACGGCGCAGATTTTAGATTATCTACTTTCAATCAAAAAAAGAAAAAGGAAGTTGTAAAACCATTCAGTCTTTTATCTGCAGAAGTGTGTTGGGAAGCCAAATCAATGTGGTGGTGCCAGAGGGATTCCAGGAATCGCGATTCAACCTAACATGAACAGGTAGAGTTTTCTCATTTTCAGTAACTTCTTGTGATGTTGATGTATTTACTTAATTGGTTCAGTGTGTACATAACTTGTTTATCCAAGTAATTGCCATGATTAGTCTCGAACTCTTTAACTTCACACAAATTTTGCTCAGGAGTATGGGTATTCGATGATATTCCTGTTCGACTTCGCGGTGGCTCTAGAATACCATTTCATATTTATGGCTGGAATCAGAGAAAAATGTGGTTTTGGGAGCTATAACTCCAAGCTCCAAGGAACAATCCCTAAGGCCTAAAAACACACAGCATCTGCCATATCATTTATTGTTACTGCAGGGATCAAGATCCTTAAGGCCTAAAAACACACAGCATCTGCCGAATCATTCATTGTTACTCCAGGGATCAAGGATTATTATCCCCATTCCAAAACCTGTTGCAAGAAAATATGAGAATGGAGGAAGATTCTTGGTGCCAATTCCACGTGAAAACTAGTAGGAATATAAGCAATGTCTGATTTCGCAAACAGTGAGGGGAAGTGGTATAAATTTTGAGACGTGAGTTTCTTTTCTTTTCTTTTCTTTTCTTCTTTTTTTTTTCTCTCAAAAATTTGTCCGTAGTCATACATTTGCAGATTGCATGCAAATGAATTGACAAAAAGCAAGAAATATTTGTTGCGCCTCACGGATTGAATTTATTCTTTAAAATAGAAGTTGAGAAAAGTAGAATATACAAAGAAATCATTTTCAATCTACACATCACAGAACAAATGGAAAAGGAAAAACAAAAATTGCTATTATAACCTTTTAATGAAGAATCCATAAAGGACTAGTAGTAAGAGGCAAATATGGGAGAGAAATAGCTGAATTTGAAAAGAACGAGTCACACACAGAATAAACATGCTTCAATCCCCCAAAAAATACTTGTGCATAAGAGCGAATTGCTTTGATGATAATTTCCCTAATTACTGCACTGTCTTAAATATAAAATAGAGAGAATAAATATACTAATTCTAGACCAGCCCCTGTACCAATGTACAAAAATTGAGGATTTAAAAAAGGATAGCTTTATCCATTTCACATCCTCCAAATGTATTTTAGAAGAAGAAGAAACACCATATAGTCAGAGTCAAAGAGTGTTCTTGGATAGAGCTTCACGGAACCTGACCAGCCATTGGGCATCAGAAGAGTTGTTGTCTGGCTGTGGCTGTTGTTGCATCATTGCAAGTTGTGGTTGTCCTTTACCTATCACAAACTGTGCATAGTCAATAGGTTTTGGAGGAGGAGCCAAACAAACTTTTGGTGGAGGGGGCGGAAGCAACGATATAAGCACTCTACCAACTTCATGCATTGTTGGTCTCTCAGAAGAGAGTGCCTTCGTACACAGCAAAGCAAGTTGAAACATCTTCTTAACATGGGCTTGATCTATACATGTTACAGATACCTCTGGATCCACAGCTTCCATAAGAGTATTATCATCAGCCTTTAACAGAATCTGATAGACAAGGACAATTAAAATAAGACCACATTGGTTTCCCCATATCAATGTTGGTAAGGTAAAAGATGAATCAGTACACTCTTGTTAGCCATCAATAGGGTGCGAAATGAAACAATGCAACATGACATCTACCTCCCCAAAAACAACACCCCACCCCCCGATTGAGCTTTTAGTGATGCATTCTTAGAACTGAAGAGCATTACCATGTGATGCAAGTTTGAGTCATTATCGACAGCTTTCTTTCCTGTCAAAAGCTCTAGAAGCACAATACCAAAACTATAGACATCAGATTTTTCAGTTAATCTGGAAGTCCTCGCATATTCTGGATCTATATAGCCAATGGTACCAAGGACATAGGTTGATGCATAACTTTTAGCAGTAGAGATACATTTTGCAATGCCAAAATCAGATAGATGAGCCTCAAAATTCTCATCCAGCAAGATATTTGAAGATTTCACGTCCCTGTGGATTATGCGAGGATTGCAATCATGATGGAGATATGCAAGCCCCTGAGCAGCTCCAACAGCAATCTTTAGACGTGTTTCCCAGTCCAGTTTTACTTTCTTAGATGGCCCTGCAATATTACTTGTATATTAACCGACAATAGAAATAGAAATGAGAAGAAAATTTTCGCAAAGATGGACACAATGTCTGATAGCGTTAGAACTTCTGTTGGTGTCAATGGCCTGATCAGATATAAAATATCTGCCCAATTTATAGGAAAGAAGAAATGCCTAGATATCTGATTCTAGAAACAAATTATTCAAGAAATATGCATCAATCATCATGGTACAAGAAACATGACACTAACCATGAAGAAGATCCCAAAGTGAGCCATTCTCCATGTAGTCATAGAAGAGGAGGTTCCCATGGGGAGAAAGAGAATAACCATGCAAGCTCACAACATTTCTATGCCTGATGCTACCAATTGTTTCCAACTCAGTCTCAAATTCATGCAAATTATGTGCCTGCTGAGTGTAAAGTCTCTTTACTGCAAAGGCTCTGGAATTCTTCAGGACACATTTGTAAACCGTACTTGAAGCACCATATCCGATGATATACTTCTCACTCAAATTCTCAGTACTTCGCATTATATCATCGTAAGTATGAAGGGCCATATCCATGTGTAAAATCACAAGTTTAGGGGGACCTGAATTGTAGAAAAAAAATGCCTGAAGATCAGAGAATGAATCAGGTAAAACATTATGGATCATATAATCGAGCATTATAATACTATACCTTGCAAACCCTTGTTAGACCCCTTCATGAACTGTCGTGATTGGCCAGATTTATAAATAGCAACTAATACCATGGACAAAAGGGTAACAAAACCTAATGCTAAGCAAGTAACTGCAGCTGTGGAGAATAAAGCTGCATTTAAAACATTAACAGAATGTAAGAAGTCTACATCCAGCATCTAACAATAGAAAAGACAACTGAACGAAATACCTTTGGATTTGGCTGCATAAGGATTGCATATCGAACCTAGCCAATTTCCACCACATAACATTGGGTTTCCTCTAAAACTGCTAGAGAAAAAATAAAGATGTTAAACAGTAACTATGAACATAACCTCTACTAGAGATATGTTGTCATATACCTGTCAGCTGAAAAACGTGAGAAGTTTCTATTGAGAGGGATAGTCCCAGTAAAGTTGTTATAGGATATGTTTCTGCAGTCAGGGAAAGAAAATAAGGAAACAGACATTCTTAGTGACAAAGGAAGGAGACAGGGACTGGAACTGACAAAGTGACAAGACTCAAGCAATTTGTCAGCTCATCTGGAATTTCTCCACTAAAGTCATTATTGTTCAAAATGCTGCCGACAAAATGAGACAAGATATTAAAAAATGTTACTTGATTATCACAGCCCGAACCAGAATATACAAGAAATCAGAGATTAGAAAGAATCATCTCACAGTGATACAAGGTTTTGCAACTGGCCCAACTCTTTAGGCATACAGCCAGAAATTTTGTTGTAAGACATGTCACTACAAGATTAAAGAATGTCAGTATTAAATAACAATATAATGCCAGCAGCGGACAGCAAATTTCAACTGGTATATAACAGGCTTCTGTGGTCGCTGCTCAGGGGAACTCACATAGTCAGTACACTTCTTAGATTTCCAAATTCCTCTGGTACTGCTCCATTCAGGTGATTGTGACTCAAGTTCCTGTCATACATTTAAGAAGTTAAATCAGATATATTGCAATTTTTTTTTTTATAATGTAACCATACGATCTTCAATTTTGGATATACTCTTTTCATACAATGTTAATAGGTGCTCCAGATCGCCAACAGAGGCTGGAACTGATCCAAGAAATTCATTACTGGAAAGATCTCTGGAGCATAAAGAACAACACTGTCAGAAGATCGCCTATGCTAACCAATAGGATATATAAGACTGAGAAACATACACAGTATCGAGATTAACAATCCTCCCTAGCTCAACGGGTATTCTACCATGAAATTTGTTAGATGAGAGATTCCTGGAAGCATTATGGAAATTCTTAATCAAAATTGAGGTAAGGCATAAATGACCTGTAATTGTAATTATTCTAGAAAAGAACCTACAGATATGTAAGGCTCTCCAAATTCCGAAGTCCCAAGGGAATTGATCCATTTAAGCGATTTCCATGCACATTGCTTTTGTAAAAGAGAGCAAGAATAGTGGAAATAGTTAATTCGAAACAGGTACAAATAGACAGATATTCAAATGGTTGATATAGGAAATAGGAAATCTTACAATTGATTCAATGCTGTGCAAGAGCTGATATTTTCTGGTATGGGCCCTTCAAGGAAGTTATTTGCAAGATTCCTGGAGGAATGACAAGAAAAATATTAAGCGAGAATCAAACGTAGAAAATCCCATATGAGGTACATGGTACTCACAGTTCAAATAGCTGCTCCAGTTTACCCAGTTCAGCGGGGATTTGACCAACAAATTGATTGTCATTTAATTGCCTGCAAGCAGATGAAATAAAATGGCAGATAAAAAAACTTAAAATTTTTTATTGGACTTTCATTGAGATAAAAGGACTCACAAATAGCTTAGCTTTGACATATTGCCCAATTCTGGTGGTATTTGACCTGTAAGCTTGTTTCCGTGAAGGTAGCTGGTGTAACATGCAAATGAGTTCAAGCTAAAAATGCATAATCTAGTTAATTGAATGAGATTTGGTGATTTAAGAAGTAACCATACAGTTTCCCAGTATAAGAGAGATTGCCAAGAATTGGAGGTATTGGTCCAACTAGTTCATTTTCACTTAAATCCCTGCGAAAAGAGAGTTAAATATGTATGACGGCTCCTTTTTAAAAAAATTGCTGCTGAACACGATGTTTTAATTGACCCTATGTTATAGGTGCCAATTCATAGACTTACAGAACAGCAAGGGCTTGCATGAGACCAATCACCTCTGGAATCTTTCCAATTAGCTTATTTCCTTGCAGAGACCTATCAATCAAAGGAAACATATTACAAAAATGCGAACCCCCCAAGTAAAAACTTAGACATAAAGGTACAGTGAATTTTAAAGTAATGTGATAGCTAATTTGGTATTCCAGAATTTCCAAAAACTCACTGCAATTCAGAAGAAAACAGTGTACCAAGATAGAGCAGAACTTACAAGGTAGCCACTTGCAGAAATCCAATATTGTAAGGGATCTCTCCAGTGATCTGGTTATACGAGATATCCCTGAGATAAAGTAATTGCTTAATTGAGCACATGAGAAAAGGATGACAGAAATCACATTCAGATTATAGCAGCACAGAAAGAAACCTACAAGATCTCAAAGCTTGTACAGTTGCCAATATTTTCAGGAATTGTCCCAGTCAGATTATTGCCCCGGACATCACTGGAATAGAGCAAGAAACACTTAAGATCCTGAAAATTTATGGTACATCAACAGTCAAATGTTCTAGGAGCTAATTAGACAAAACAAGAGTAGCAAGGAAGAGTACATACAAATACCACAGGCCACTCAACTGACACATGTCAGGGGAAAGAGTTCCAGTTAACAAATTTCCACGTAAACCACTGAACAGAGTGCAGAAGAAATACAGATTAGACAAGGAATGTAAAACATGATTAACTACGGAAATGCCTATTTCATCAGACAAAAGAAACACAATTCAAAACAAAAAATAAATAGTTGCAAAAACTTCTAAGCATACAGATATTGCAGGACTTCATTCCAGTAGATCAGCCTTGGTATCTCGCCAATAAGCTGGTTTTGAGCAAGATCACTAAAACAACAAACATTAGCAGCACAACGTTAGTACATCTAGTGCCAGTAATAAAATGTATTGAGTTGTGATAAATCAGTAATTGCCGTAAAGAACAAATAATTTCAACGAACATGTACTTGAACATGGGAGTATTTGAAGAACCTAATAGAATTACACTGCGGATGATTCAGGAACAACCAAGTTACCAAGCAAGAAAATAAACAAGAAAAATGAGGCATCTGACTTACAGTGTTTTAAGGTTAGGAATTTGTGTTAGTGTAGAGGGAATGGGACCAGTCAACTGGTTGTTCTTCAGGTTCCTGCATTATATTGTTTAACAACTCAAATCAACAAGATCATAATTTCAAGTAATGCAAAGAGGATTGAATAAGAGTAGCACTTAAAACTCACAGTAGTTCCAGCTGCTTGAGCTTCGCGATTGAGAAGGGAATATCTCCAAAAAGAAGATTATCAGATAAGTCTCTGCACAGAATATAGTAGTTGACCGACCATTGGAATTATTCAGCTCCAGAGGAAAAATAAAAAATAAAAATGAACCACGGTGAAGGTGGGATTTTAATAAAATACTTACATAAGGATCAAAGAAACACAGTCTCCGATCTCATCAGGAATTTGACCAGTTAATTTGTTCCCCTGCAAGTCCCTGTCAGTATTCCATAAAGAAGAGGTTAACAAAAGGCTTACAGAAAT
Source organism: Marsdenia floribunda (assembly GCA_035583425.1). Taxonomy (NCBI): domain Eukaryota; kingdom Viridiplantae; phylum Streptophyta; class Magnoliopsida; order Gentianales; family Apocynaceae; genus Marsdenia; species Marsdenia floribunda. The sequence continues at coordinate 6,535,728 of JAXGGT010000001.1, forward strand.
CGTCAACCCCATCGATGTAAGAAAGCCATTAGTATCTTACAGAGATTGCAATCTCTTCAAATCTCCAATTGCTGATGAAATTTCCCCGCCCAAGTTAAGATTAGACAAGTTCCTTCAGCCAAAAATTTCATGCAGCACCATTAGTACATTAAATTGCAACACGTAATGCTACAACAGAAAAATGATATTAACAACTGTTAACAACGGCTTAATATAGCATACATGGCGAGCAACAAAAACTTACAAGGCAACAACAGTCATGCTAATATTGCCACAATACACCCCTCTCCAGGAACAGAAATCTTCATTGTGAACATCATCCCAATCCAAAAGTACATTGGCCACATTACTAAACGAAGCTTTAATGGACATCAGCGCTTTCCCTACAAGGTAGGTAACAGGGCATCATTTTCATTAGTTCTTCGACACTGAATACTGACCTAAATTCCCACCCTTTTTCTTCTTTTTTTTTTTGGTAGCATAAATTCACTCTTCTATACAAAACAGATTATATACATACATACATATATATATATATATGTGTGGACATGGACAGAAAGCACATATGGGTTAGCAGAGGACATCTAAGTTTCAGCTTTTGTACATGATATAAAAATAGAATTAGCCAATAATATAGTGTTCTTTCCAAGCCCATTAGAATACTATAAATACACATGGTTCAGGCTGATCAATTAAATTTTAAGTTACTACGGTCGGCCAATCAAAATAACTTCAAAACCCCTTCAGGATAACAAGATATTTTGGAGCCATGATGGGACTGGGAGAGTGAGAGAGAGAGTGTGTGTGTGTATCACCGCATCAAAAAAGTTGCAAAGAAAGGTTGTGCGGAAATAAGTTTAAAAATTGTAAACATCAGCAGTAATTTTATTGCATATGAAAGATCGGAAGAAAATTGTTTTCTGGTAGATACAATTTACAAGCAGCTCAGGGAATATATATATATACATACATATATATATAGCTAAGATAACCAGTAAATCAGCAGTCCTTTATTTTAAGAGAAAACGAGAAAGGAAAAGAAGAAGAAGAAGAGAAAAGCATTTGCAACTTATTTTTAATCTTACTACAGTAGAACCTTTTTGGAATCCTACTCAACTAAGAAAACCAAAACAGTTTTCCAACTGGACCAAACCCAAACCCAAACCCGAAATATTTCTTCCAAGTGGACGAAAAATGAAATAAAAATGATAAGGAGAAACACCTTCTTCGACGCTCATTATTATAAGAAAGAAACTATGAAAGTGATGGAAATAAAAACAGCAAGTAAAAAAAAAAAAAAAAAAGCGGATAAAAGAAAAAACCCGAAAATCCCTCAATAGGCATAGCTCCAGCAAAGAGAGCGAGGAGAATCACCTTCGTCACCGAGAGGTGAAACAAGAGGCAATGAAAGTACATATACATATACTGCCGCCGTAACAAACCAAACAGAAAGCTTCGTCATGCTCCCTCGCTGAACCGTTCTTCACTCGTTGATCGAGCAAGAAAGAACCCCCAAAGCCACACACCAAGGAACGAGTTACCCCCAGAGTATAAACTTTAAAGACGGAGAGTATAATAATCTTCCATGAAGAAGGAGAGGAAAATGTTGTAGTCAACAGAAAATGCAGCTCCCTCCATCATGTACCGTATGTTTATGTACAAACACAAAGCGAGAGAGAGAGAGAGAGAGAGAGAAGAAGAAAGCTTATAGCAGCATATAGAGGTGGCAGTGGCAGGAGCGCAGGAGCGCAGGAAGGCAGAAGCAGAGCAGGCGTTTGGCGTGAACTGTAAGGCATAGAGTGAAGAACAAATTAAAGAGAGAGTGAGCGTTAAATGTGTTCGCAGCCTTTGTTTGCTTCAGCTCTAACCTCGCATTTATGAAGACAGAGAAGAAGGAGAGATTAAAGGAAAAAAAAAAAAATCACTGATTATACTGCCACCATTCTCCCTCTCTTCTCTTCGCCAAAATATATTATCAATCCCTTCCATTCTCATTTATTATTAAAAATATTTTCCCTATTTTATTATAGGTAAATTAGTAAATTTAGTCCCTTAATTTATATAATTTATATAATTTTATCTCTATTTAAAAATTTTGACAAATTTCATCCTTTTGTCAATTTAAATAAGGGTCAACATAATTAATCCTCACAATTTACTAAAATTATTAACATAAGGGATAAAATTTGTCAAAATTTT
>JAXGGT010000001.1:6549815-6561351 GCA_035583425.1 Marsdenia floribunda
AATATTTATAGTAAGTGGGTGAATTTTTTATTTATTTATTTTTTGCCACTTCACTAAACATGAACAGTAACATATATTCTTGATATTGATATATAAATTATTTGGTAGATACCTATGTAATTTTTATCGTAATATATATTCTTGATATTATTTATTGTAAAATTAAGATAAAAAATAGAGATTATACACATTTTAAAATTATCAAACAGTCTTGTTAGTTATATCATTATTATATCTTAAAAACAAATTTTATAGGACAAGTATTGTCTTTTGATATTTGATATATGCCTTAAAATCTGTTATTTATTTTATTGTTATTTTCTTTTATTGTTAACAATTGTGAGCTTTTCTTTTATCCCTTACAATTGTGAGTGTTATGTAAAAATAAAGATGAGATTTTCTTCTTTAAGTAAGAATTGTATTAAAACAAAATTCATATTAATTGAAACAACTCTAAATATAAAATGTCTAACTATAAAAATAAATAAATAAATAAAATGACCTTTCTTAGTCGGATCAGATGCAAAGCGTCCGATACTTAGGGTAAACTCCAAAGAAAGGAATTACTCTCAGCTTGACCTATTCGTTGAAGTTCTGAAACAGCAAGTAGATTTGATGGTTTCTCCTTTATAAATAGGCCTGGAAATGTACCAGTCCATTCTTTGGCTGCCTATGGAAGCATCATGGACTGCGCACTTTCCATCATTTGTAACCACTGCTGCACAAGGGTATCTCTCCATTACCGTTTGAATGGAACTTCAGTTTTTATCTAAAAAAAAAAAAAAACTATAAAAATTCAATTTTAAAAAATATTGTTATTTTTATTTTTTCATTTATTTTTTACTAAAACTTTACATTTAACCCTGCGTTCTTGCTAAGAGATTCCAATTTAGTGCAAGGAGAGAACAGAAATGTTGATTGTTGTTATGATATATACATTTTTTAAGGAGTCAAAAAGAAAAACATGAATTCTTTTGTTCAACGAATTTTGCAATTAGTAATTCCCATCTTATTCCCATAAGGTGGAAAGCAGCATGCGGAATTTGGCTTTGTGAAATGAATTATTTCCGTCTGTATAAATGAGACGATCCTCAACCCAAACTAAGGCTCAAAATTGCATGTCCTCTAGGATGTGAGAGCCCGAAGACCAGAACGTACGAACAAAATTGAGAAAGGGAATGAAACTACAAAGGCATCATCTGTTGCCCAACCAAAATAATAAAGAACGAAGAAGAGAAATACCAAATCTACATTAAGATTAAGGTTTCAAGTGCCCCTACCATCAAAATCTCCATATTCCAACTGGACAGGAGTGCAGGTGATGAAACAAGTAAAGAACATTATGATGAAAAACACATGTACACCTTTGTTATATATGATGACATTGATCGCACCTGTACAAGAAAATCTGCTAAATCTGATCTTGAGTCCTAATGCTGAAAATTTTCTGAAGTAATGTTCTCCAGGCCCAAAAAAATTATCTGTGTATTTCACATTTCTCGGTCCTCTAACTCCACTAAAGCTTCTCTCTCTCACTGTGTAGGAAATTTCATAGTATCCTACTCCGTGCTTCAATCATGGGAGATTTCTCCTGCGAAGAAGGCAAGGTAAAAATATTACACGTCTAAATATTTCCTTAGTCAAAAAAGTTAAGTAACAAGTTAAGTAAGAAGTGCATAATGTTACAATCCCGTGAGAAAGAATTATTATTATTATTTGTTAGACAACCCTACGTGCATTATTGTCCTGCATTCTTGTTTTTAGAATCTCCCTCATACTTTTATTCACTGTACAATTTTCACATCATCAGACAGATGAAACAACAGTATAACAAGTTCCCGAATAACAAATTTGAAGTGCCAGTACAGCTTTCAGCTTCTGAAAAGCTAACACTGTCAATGCGACTATAAATCACTCTTGTATCTGAAATAGTATTTGAGCCAGCTAAAAGAAGTAAAACTTTGCATCATTAGAGGCATCTTGTACATTCCATTTTGGTTATATTTTCCAGAGAAAAAAATTTCAGCAGTTATCACTGAAGCAAAACATGCAGTAAATGTTTCCTAATTTTACTTCATAAAAAGGGGAATATCTAGTGGTACTCGTGAGCATAAGTTACACTACCGACTACCATCTAAGCCACAAAGAGTCAACTATCTGTATCCCCTTTTATTCACATTATTTCTTATGTTGTTTTATTAATATATAAGCCAGTAAAACTCAAAATAAAAAATTTTAAAAATGAATGAAATAATGAAAGTAGACCTAAAACTTATTTTCAAATATCAGAAAATGTGCTGGGAAAATGATATGGAATGCAATGTGAGAAGTTTGGGTAAGCATGTTAGCATGATGCAAAAATTTACAAAGCCACATAATATTCTTTCTCATTGTTAAACCTTCTTAGCGGAATTGCATTCTAGGCCTTGCGAAAAAATTGAAACAACTGAGTTGTTTTCTACTCTCAAATAACTGAAATTTGCATGCATGAGGAATTAACAAGAATGCGCTGACCTCCATCTGCCCATTACTTTCTGGTGGAAACCAGTGCATCAGAACTCCCAGATGCATCATAGCAGGTATTAATTTGAACAAGACAGGAGTTGTCACCTGTAATAAATTCATCATGATAAATACAAGATTACAAAAGTTCCAACCAAGAAGGGGTTCTCTAATACAATTAGAGCACAAGGAACTCACAAGGCTCAGAGCAGTTGTTCCAAGAAGAAGAATATACATTTTTCCCTGCAAGAATGAACCAGGCTTGTTTAAAAACACAAAATCAATATCTTGGTGACAAAATAAAATTATTTAAGGAGGTAGATAGAAGGAGAAATCTGGAGAAAGAAACAAGTATGAACAAAAGAAGAAATATGTTTCATTTGTCTGATGAAACTTAATTCAGATTGGCTTCAGAGCCTACAATATAACCCGTAAACCCATCAGTAAATAATTTAAGGATGAAATTTTGGTTTCTGCATTTGCATAATAAGTCCACAAATTTTATTTATTTCTGGTGTGAAAAACAAAATTCAAAGTAACAAAGATGTTAAGATCTATTTTGTTGGTAAGAGATTTAACAGATAATAAACACAAGCACTAGTACAAGAATGAATTTTGAGGGAAAGCGAGTAAACAGCTACCTCAACAATATGCAGATTTGAGGCACGACTTAAAAGAACAAATGCAAATTCTCCGATTTGAGCCAGTAACAACCCCACCTGTAAATATAAGCAGAATTTATCAACCACAATGATCAGAAATTCAACTTGTCAGGTGCAAATAAGATATCTAGATATCAACTTACCGTAAATGATGTCCTAAGAGTATATCCAAAGATCCTCACAATTACAGTGGCAACAGTAGTCTTAACAACTATAACCAGTATAACAGATGCAAGCAATATATCCACATGGTTCCAGAGGAAGTGGACATGAATGAGCATTCCAATGCTGGAGAGGAACAGAGCAGCAAATAGGTTACGTATTGGTTCTACCTGGAAAAAAACTAGTTTGTTATGGACAATATCATCCAATTGGCACAGTACGACACCAACTAGAAATTCTTAAATCTGCTAGCACTGGTATACTCGTCAACATGATGAACTCCTTATGCTTCCATGAAACTTATATTCATAACTTACATGCTCTCAGGAAATACCACAAAGTCATTTTCTTGAATCCCTTTTCATAATATTCCCCAAGCAGCCATTTCCAGTGATAACAAGACTATGTCCAGGCTATATCCGTGGGCAGATTTCATCTTGTTCCATCCCTCTTTGTAATTTTAAACATATATTTTGAATCCTTTTCATTTATGTCGGAAAAATGATGGGTTGAATTGCCATGACTTGGAAGGGGGACAAGGATGAGGATTGTTAAATTGCTACCAGCCCTAAAAGCTTAAGTTAACAGAGAAGGATTGATATTATACACTTAACACAACCCCTCATGTGCGAGCCGAACACAAGTTTTAGTAACAGACCCAACATGTGAACGGTAACCATCAAATGAGGCAGAGTCAAGACTTGAACACTGGACCTCCCACTTTGATAATATGTTAAATTTCCACCTACTCTAAATGGTTAAGCTTATAGATGGTGGATAAATTTATACACTGAATGAATATGAAATTAGTTTCTAACAAGGCACTTTAAGGATTTGTATGATTCTCTATAAATTTTTTAAGCAAGTGGTCCACATGAAAAGGGACCATGTATATGGTGAAGACAGCATGTTCCCAGTATCCTAGGGTAGAGGTTTTCTATTGGCTGACAAAGATGAATGCAGAGCATTGGTAGAATCATATCATGCAAGCAGTAGTACCTGATCTAAGGTGTGCTGTGCAAAATCAGTGGTTGATATCATTACTCCAGCCACAAATGAACCCAACTCGAGACTGAGGCCTAGTTTATCACTGCACTGAAATTGGAGCATACAAAAGTAGTAGTTAAAAGAAACTTCAAAAGCTATGAGGTCAAGCAAAGAGAAAAGGACAAGCAACACAAATTCTGCAACAATTCTTCAATATTATCATGGAAAACAAAGCCATGCCAGAACATATGGTGCCACTTTAACGAATTATATCATAATTCCAACTGCAGGCTTTACAATGAGGATGAGAAATCTGAGCAATGAAGTGAAAAGGAAAGGACAAAAATGTGGTACTGAGAACCCTAACAATTGTATAATGTCCACTTTGACCAGCATTAAATTCCTCAATTATGATCTAAATAGAGGCTTTCAGTAAGAAAGAACATAGAAACATCTAGAAGATATAAGTTAAACAAAGAATTAGATTTTTTTTTTTTTTTTGACCTGTTGGCACCAATGCTAAATATAAGTCACATCATGCTCAACTGACTTGCTCAGTTAGTGAAAGCCATCCATTAAAGAGAATACATACTAGAACAACTTTCATATGCGGTTTTTGCATGAATAATAGGATAAAAGATGAGCATATGTTAAAACAGAAGTAACATAATGGATGAGAAAATGCTAAAACAAATGGAAGAGATTTTGGTATAAGAGATGAGGGGAATAAAATGTTTCCTGAGTGAAAACTTCAAATGCTTGAAATCCAAATCATCAACTGTGGAGTGCATGGAGAATCATTTCATGTACAAGTATCATGGACATAGAAAACTCATACTACTGCTTACCCAGGCAGACAATAAACAGAAGGCCACTGCAGCTAGTTGATACAGTTCATTGGTCTGAGAATCAAAAGAAGAATGCATATTAGAAATGACATAGAAATAATTCAAGAGTATATATCATGGAGGAAATGAATAAATCAATCCTCAATATTCCATATACCATATTACTAAAATCTTGGCCCAATTTCTAAACAGCACAATCTTGTGATATTCAGCTACTTTCAATTGTCTTTCTCATAAATAATAACTTAAGTTCGTAATTCTCAACCACACCCAATGATATCCCATGAGACAGCACCAAATTCTTCTCTCCAGCAATTTGGACTATTAATCCTTACGCCAAGCTTCATATAAATCCAGAAAGCTTTTCATAATCACTCTTCATGAGCGTGATATTTTCTCAAATTTGGAGGGGGGAAAAAGCCTTTTACTTAACAATTGACCAACTTCATGAGAATGCAGTAGAAGAAAATACTCAATAATGAATACTCACCTGGGATGATATATGCATCATAAGTTTTAGAAAATGTGGAACAAATGACCAAGTCAACAAGGATGCACAAGCGAGGTATAAACAAAGGGTTATCAACCTGAAAAGAAATAGTGCAATGGGAGGTTAAAATTAACTGACGATACACAAAGATAGAAACACTTACACAAACATTAGAAGAATAAATAAGACAAGCGTTAGAAATTACAATTTCCCCATAGAAGCCATTCCTTGCAAAACACCACTATTACCTCCCAAGACCGGAAGCAACGCAAACAACAAACCCACAGCACAATCCTGCAAAGAGTTTTAAGAGAAAGATAAAATATCAATATATAGAAAAAAATAATAATAAATTAAATTAAATTAAAATTCTCCTTAAGTAGTTGAGAATGCAAGTATACTCATTTAGAAAAATTCACTTGCCAACACAAGTACATTCCATTCCATCCTTAAAATCACAACTTATACATTGTGAAATCGGAAGTCTTAAGCCTAACCTGGAAAATAAGTGTTCCTATTGTCACTTGACCATGAAGAGCATTATTAGTGTTCCGCTCAACCAAAAACTTTACCACCTGTCAAATTGATATGGTTAAATGAGAACCCTTGATGATCGTTCAGCACAACTAGTCAAAGAGGAAATACTTGTTACTGTCATGTTGAGATATCTACCACTGCAGTTGATGACATTGAAAGAAAGCAGCCAACAAATACACCCTCTGATAACTTGGCCCCAAATAACTGTAAGATGAAATTCATGAAATTACATCAAGTTCTATTCAATCATCTAACAAAATCATGATGGAAGATGCTTTTAAAATAAACAACTAAATAACTCAGTTTACTTAAGAACTAAACATTAAACTATACCAATGCAAAAATTCCGCACATAAATATAAATATTAATATCTGAAGCAGCCCCCCAAGAACAGCAACAGGTCCTACAGCTTTTAACTGCAAGAGTGACAGAAATTAAGCTCTTTTAGATGAAAGAAAGGGATGTTCAGGAGAATAGACAGGATTATTTCTCATAAAGAAAAGTAGAAAAGGCCTCATTAAGCAAATAGATAATGCACCTTCGTCAAAGAAAACTCTAGTCCCAGTGCAAATAGAAGAAATACAACCCCAAATTGAGCAACTGTTTCAACCTGTTCAGAGAAAGGGAAACAAATTCAAGGTTACTGAAATCTATTCATATAACCTGTAAAATAATTGAGCAAGAGATGATTGGCAACCAGTTATTAATGATCCAAAACAGATGAAGAAAAAATGGAGGACATACATGAAAATAAGATAAAAATGAAGAAAAAGATCATTATGCTAATCCCACAGTAGTCTACAGCAAAGAAACATCTACTATTGAGTATATAGATAGCAAATCCTGATAACAACTACCGTTTATTTCATTTCTTTTCAATTTTATAGAAACTTGTACTAGCTTCCATTCTTTTATGGCATACAAGATTCAATCAATCTAAGAGACCTCCATTTCCTATATAAAAATCCAAAAAAACTTACATTAGTAGGTAAGTTTCTATTTGTTTCAGTTCTTTCTAACTTTACGCTCCCTTCTCCACTTTTTCATTATCTCCAGAAACTCCTTACCTCTTCACATATCTTCATTTCATTATTGTGGACCATAGAAAACCCTTCTTAATACCCTAAGCCAAGCCTCAACTTTTGAGGTAGCATGAGGCTTTAGCATGAAGATACCTATAACACCTCTCAAAGCCCCAAGGCCATTTTCATTTTGCTCTAGCTCAAGTGCAGGTCCTTAAAACAACTTTAGAAGAAAGATGTGAGTAGAAAAAACACAACTAGAAGCAACAAAATAATTATTAAAGGCATGCTTGAAAACAAGACTGAAGATTTTTCTTCAGAGACAGTCAACTTGGACCCATTCAGGAAAACTTACCTGTACCATCTCACTGATGAATTTTAGACCACCAGGTCCAATCAGTGAACCCGCCAGAAGATAGCCAACAATGACCTATGACACATAAAGATAAGTCTGATATATATCATAACAAATTATATCTTTTCAAAAGGTAGAAGGGTCGATAGAAAAAACAACCACAAGATCTGTTTCTAAGAATCCATATATTATCTAAAAATCACAAACCGGTTGTCCTAAACAGGAAAAGATAATCCCACCAACAGCAGCAGAGACAATAATGACAACCAAATCAGAAATTAACCTGCAGAATAAGTTTAAGATACCTCCAATCATGAGCCTTTTGAAGTGCCTATGCAGGATAAATTAATGTAATTAACCAAGCAAAAGTTAAAGGAATGACCTTTGATCAACTTGAAGAACTGGATATTTTGATTTCTTGTTTGACATCACAAAAACATTGTCCTGCAAACAATCAACTCATCATCAACTACAATGTAGCCTATAAAAAATCTGCATAAAATTACTAATAGACCCTAAGATTACCTTGTTATCTATTAATGTTTCCGTGTCATCAAAACCTTCATTATCTATATTCAAAACGTCCTGAAATTGGAAAGGCCGGGTCCCACTTCCAGAAGTAATTCAAAAAGAAATGAGATTACATGAGTGGTTTTCATCCAGATAATATAAGCATGCATTATTAAAAGAACAAAAGAATAATATGATTAAATTTGTAAGCATCATATATTTCTTCTTACTTTGCCTGTTGAGTATCATTCTTCTTGGATTTTTCATGAGTAATTTTGACCACAGTCTCTAATGTAGCCTGTAAAAATAAAGATAAGCTTAACAAAAAGCTAAAATTACTTATTAGTACACTAAAAAGGCACCCAGAAACCCCTTAATGTCTAATGTAATAACAAGTCATCATGAGAAAAGACAACATTTCCACCAAAAGAATAAGAACTTCAATGCAATCAATCATGTCTACTCTAGCTTATTATGAAACCATGACAGGAAAATTCCTCAAGACATGATATATATATAGACATTAAGTGACAAGATTACACTAAATTACTTTTCCCCTGAGTATCAGCAAAAGACAAATTAACAAAGTTTAGAAGTACATTTGTTACTTGTTTTGCATCCATATTTAAAAAGGTAAAAATTTTAAAAATTGATTATGTAGGCTGCTATCCATGATACAACAGTTCAAACCATTAAATGAAATACATACCTAATATCATAAACCTCCCAAATTATACATTATTAAGAATGAGGAAGGATGAACACATATGACATAAGCAAAAACTACCGTATCCTCGAGAGGGTGTGAAAGAAAAGTCAAACCTACTTGTTGATCAGCTACAGAGCTGTTGAAACTACTTCCATCAGACCCTATTGAAAAAGAAAGAATCATTACAGATTTCATTTCCCAAAGTCAAGGGAAAAAAGAAATTATAGATCTCATTCTCTTCCCTGTAAACATAAATCCCATGTACTACAATAACAAATTTCATTCTTTTGCAGAAGTAAAGTGAAAATGCAAGAGAAACTTGTGTCTTCATCTGCATTATAGAATTCTACATGAGTCTAACCTACTTCCTCCACAGACAATATTTTTCTCTACCTTGTTTCTATGCCAAAGGAAGCCTCTTGCTTTACGATGTTGCAAAGAAATTGAATTTGAAAAAACATAGCTTATTTTAACCATTCAAGATCGATCTTTCAGCAAATTCTCATTTGGATTTTATGATTTCTTGGTCCACAGGTTAAAAATATGAGAAAGAATTAGGCTTGCTCAAGTAGCTTCCAGATAAATCTCCATTGATGCTTTTCTAGAGTTTTACTGCACATGAACTGTCCTGAGTTACAGAAGAATTTGACCAGGAAAAGAAGAAAATAAGTCCACCCATATCATCTGCGGTTTCTATTCTAGTCTAATTGAAAATTGTCATGTGACCATAAAACTCTATTTCCAAGGTTACCAGATTCCAGTAACAAGTAAGATACCTCTCTTATTTGTCTGTCAACAACACTCAGTTACCTTACATCAAGCCAACTTTACTTTTGAATCAGTTACCTCTCAGGATAAAACTTATGTTATGATTAGTATTATTAAGTTTTTCATGTAATTTTTTAAAGAACTGGTAATTCATGACCTTTTCCTGTGTACTGAATTTGATTATGGTGCAATTGCCACTTTTGCTTTTCTAAAAGCCTCTCATTACTTAGTTTTTTTGCTGCAAATAGCCAATTTTTTAATCCAACCAAATATAAGTGCACCTCATAAGATTAAGTCCTAAAATATGGATAAATAAATATATTTGGACAAGGTGAAGTATCATGATCACAAAGGTCTATGACCAAAGTCATGTTTCTATATTGTGGTCAATGTACTTATCAAATACCATATAAAATATGTATTTATCTATGATATTGATTCATGCGTTGAACCTACAGATTCACATATATTAATGGACATGATAAGAAGGGTCATTTTCATTTTTCTGTGTGTAAAATAGGGCTCTTGGTCCCTTTCTCCAAGCACAAGTCTAGTGTGTCCCATGATTATACACACATTATAGTAAGAGCTAGGAGAGGGAAAATCAAGAAGCATAAGCTACCTTCTTAGAAGGAAGAAGGGAGAATCGCTCGACTTTAATCAAGTTAAAGATATTATTAAAAATACACTAATATATCAAAGGTAAATTTTCGTATTCATTATTTTTGGCTCAGATATGATATTTATTTTGCAACATGTTATTAAGCTCCATGTGTTGCTAAGTCATGTTTTCATGATTTAAGTCTCACAGAATAAGCCCCAAATACCACTAGATCTCACAGTCTACCTATTGATCAACCAAAGAAATCCGAGTAGAGTCATAGAGTTAACAGAATTTCAAATTTTGCCACAAATAGAAAATATGAGAAATTAAGCAACACATTATATGGTAAACCTTATGCTTGATGTTATTAAGAAAATTAAATAAATTTTCCGAAAATGTAAATGAAAAACCAACCTTCAGATTGTTCTTTATCTGGAAACTCTCCATCAAGTACACGATCAAACATCTTAGCAATGCTGCCCCCGCCGGTGCTCGGCGCAGATGAATTAACTAAATTTCCAAAAAACCTTTCTCGAATTTCCTGTTCCGATCTCGCCGACACCGCGATTCTTGCATAAAAAGCAAGTAAAACCAGAAAGCAAATCCAGACGAATCCGCTCTTTTCCAGACTCGCCCATACCCTCCCCATTGCATGCAAACCAAAAAAGGGATCTGAAACAGAATCGCTGAGAAACCCGAAGCTAGCAGGGGGAGAGAAATAGAGACCAGGAAAGGTTCCGTAAATTGAAGGCAAAGTGGGGGTTGGAATTGGCTAGGCTGTTAACGTTGACAGGGCGGGATGAAGAAGTCCAAGCGGAGTAATAAAATTTGTTCTTTTTACTGGTTCTCCTTAAAAGCTTGATCATGGAGGGACTAGCCAATGATATTGTGCCACATCATCAAATTGTATAGTTGCTGGGCAGTTATTTGGAATGGACAAGAACTGTTATACATGTGCCGGTCGAAAACAGAGCACGACTCGCGGGCTGTATGAAATGAATGAAGACAACTAAACTCTCAAATTAAGAAGAGATTTGTGGGCCGTGGGTTTCCTAAGGAAAATTGGGCTGTATCCGTCCACGAGTCTCCTTAAGTGTCCATCGTTTTCCATTTTTAATCTGCCTTTTTTTTTTTTTTTTTATAATTGGAAATACTCTCAAAATTACAAAATTTTTAATTATATTTCAACTCAAAATCTTTACTTAATAAATTAAGTGGAGGTACTTAAACAAGATAAGTCATGTAGTAAATTACCACTTTGTTCTCAATCGGACTTTCTTTTTAAATATATCAAGAAAGTGGAGATCTGGACCTAAAAAGTTTGACCTCTAAATTATTGAAAGTTTAAAGTGATTATCTAATATCAAAATATCGGTAAA
>JAXGGT010000001.1:6567607-6583929 GCA_035583425.1 Marsdenia floribunda
TCATTTACTTGCAACTTTGAGCATCAGTGGATAAGAAAATGATAGAAAGCGATGCAAAATTCATATATATATATATACATATATATTTGTAACATCTAAATGGGGAATACTTTGTTAGCAAAGTTCAGTTATTTCAAATAAAATTACTTGTTTAATTATATGCATACATGTTGGAAACTTTAGTTGATAATAAATTATTACGTAATAATCAAATTACATTATTATTTTTTTGAAAATATATATTTTTCTAATATAATATTTTTAATAAATAATTCAAAAAAAAAAATTAAATACACAATTAAAATACAAAATTGGATTCAAAGGAAATACAAGGATGACTGAAAGGCACGCGCCACCAACTTTGAATATATATACCCTAATAATAACATATACAGCTATTGAAATTTCCTTTTAATATTGCTGGAAATTTTTTTTTTTTTTTTTCTTCTCTTAAATACATTCACCTACACGTGTATAACAAACCTTAAAGAATTACATAATAAATACATCATGCATTACACTTATATATATATGTATATATGTATAATTTATTTAAAACTATCATAAAAAAAAAAAAGAGTATAATTTATTTAAGTCGTCTGAATCGTAAGTTGTGTTTTTTTTTTTTTCACAATTCGCGCGTTGTTACGAGGGTTTGGAAATTATTTGTCGGCATATAATTATTTTTCACTGGCTTTTGGGCAGTTGTGAAAAGTGGACCATTTAAGCCTCAACCCAGAGGGGCAGACCAACGTTCCGAATTTGCTCAATCAAATACAGCTGCAAATTTGTGCACCAACCATCCATCACCAGTTTCTCGAACATACTGCGTGACAGTTCTCCATGACCTTCTTTAATAGAATCAAATTACCTCATATAAATATTAAGTTTTTTTTTTTTAATTTTCGTATTCTTTTATCATTTTTTTTTTTTTTTTAAATAATTTTTTTTTATTACATTACAAATTTATCTTTTTTTTTTTTTTTTGATGGGACAAAATATAAATTGTGAAGAAATCTAAAAATACAAAACTAAATTATTAGTGGGAGTTTAATTTTGGTCCGGCTTTTCCCCCAAATGTGACAAAGCATTAAACAGCTGCAAATGCAATGCTTTATATATATATATATATATGTACGTACAAACTAAACAACTGCAGTGGTCCACTATTCCTAACGTGGCGATCCGACATCACATTTTATGTTGTCTATAACCCGTTATGATTATTTTCCATCGCCGCCCATAGAGAAAATAAGGCAAATTGGCATAAATTGTGTCTAAAATATGGTCATTTGGTGACGTTAGTTTTTAATTTTTTTTTTGTGATATTAGTTTCTAAATTATATTAAATTGTGTGAGATTAATCATTTCATTAATTTTTTTTGTTATTTTACTACTAATTTTTTTAAAAAATAAAAAATTGTCCAAAAAAATTTTAGGCTATTTTTGGACTAAGATTTTTTTCAAAATTTCACTCAAACTCAAAAAATAGTTATACTTGTTTGGACATCAATCTGACATGTTACTGTTCATGTCTTGTGAGGTGGCAAAAAAATGCATAAAAAATTAATTCACTTATTATAAATATTCAATATATACATATAAATATATATAATTCAAATAAAAAATCATCATTACACTAATAAAATATATTATTTTTGTCTTCCACTTATTAGACAACATCTTACATTGGCCCCACCTTACTCCTCGTTATTCGCAATCAATTCAATTCTTTTTTTTAAAAAAATGAGCTTTCTCAAAAAAAATTCAAATCCAAAAATACTCTGATAGTCATTTCATAAAAATATTATACAAAAAAGCCAATGTATAAGTATATATGTACGTGAAAAAAAAAATGAGAGAAATGACTACATACATATGTATTTGTATAAATAATATATTTTTATTTTATATAATGTTATTGTAAAATGACTAAAATATCTTTGTACAATTTTTTTAAAATTAATGGTAGAATAATAAAAATTTTTAACGAAAAGACAAATCTCATATAATTTAATATAATTTAGGGATCAATATTATCAAAAAAATTAATTCAGGGACGAATGTCACCAAATAACCATAGCTTAGGAACCATTTATGCCAATTTGCCGAGAAAATAAATTCTTGCTTAATATTATTTGACATATTTGATGAGATCACATGAGCCAATGGGGCACGGCACTGCCCACTTTAACCAGCCACCACTAGTTATACATACTTCGGTCTTCGGCTCTGTTTCGTGACCACCTTGTTCAAGTTCTGATGGACTAATTACTTAACACGTGTACGCAACATTATAAGTTTGGGATATTACAGTGAGAGGCTTTTTTTTTTTTTTTTTTTTTATTTTTGGGTAAAAAAAAATTTTTGTAAATTTTTCTGCAGTATATATATATTTATAAATTACTTATTTAAAATTTAATTAAAAGAAAAAGTAAATTAAAGTATTTTTTGAACAAAATTCAAAATTATTATAAAAAAGAATTACTAATACCTAATCAACATACATTCATTGATATATTTTTATTTAATATTATAATTAATATTTATAATTTATTTTTATTGAAAAAATAAAGTTAAATAAAAATTTAATATTTTAAGTTAAAAGACACATCAATATTTGTATTTTCTTAAAAAAAGTATAATTTTTTATTTGTAATAATTACAAAAAATAATAATATATATATTTTTTATTATGAACTATGTTTCTATATAAATAGTCTAAAAAATTTCTGAACAATTATGAAGCAGGAAGCGCTTTACTTAATTTACGCATTTTAAATCAGTGACGTACACTTGAAATGACCAAAATAGACAATATTATTAAAATAATTTTAATATTTGTAATTAAAATACATATTAGTTCTTTAAAAGGGATAATTGATTATTATATTTCATAACCATTTTTCATGTATAATTAAAGTATGTTGCTCCCTCCCCTCCCCTCCCCTCAACCCCTACTTTTATTTTTATTTTTTTATTAGATGACTTACTTTAATTAATAGTAACCACGTTATAATTTTAAAGATCAAAACTTAAAATTAGATAAAAATACTAAAAGGTAAAAAGTCTTAAATTAGACAAAAAAAAAAAAAAAAAAAAAATTATTAGCTCTAGAAAATGAGTGGGGAAGGAAGACATGAATAGTCTAGTCGAAAAGGCACGAGTTCTGGAACCATTTTTCGTTTTTGGGACCGCCAATCCAATATTTTTCATAAAGCAAAGGATTCTCTCTCTAGCTAATGGGGGAATTAGTTCTGTAATAATAAACAAAGATAAGCCAAGTTTAACTCATTTAAATGTATTTTTTCAATATAGCCAACCGACACGTGTTGGTTTTAGTAGCACTCACAAAGACGTGCATTGCTGTCGGTTGCCACTTGCAGCCGGTAGTAACCTTACGTTTAGAACTTAGAAGACACGAGTCTCATTCCAGACACTCACAGTCAATCCATAACCATGGAAAGGACTTAGCAGGAATTGAAAGGAAAAAATATTTTTTTTGGTAAGTATCGAAAGGAAAATATTAGTAGTAAAAGAAAAAAGCAAAAAAAAAAAAAATAAATAAAAATACAGGAAAAGGCCTCCAACCAACCAAAGCATACCCATTGCCGCTGATCTTTCTTCTTTACAAATGTGTTCCTTCTCTTCCCACTCTCTCACCCCACTTTTTCCGCCTCTAGTAAAAACTGCCGTGGCCATCGCCATCGCCGTCGTCCATCATCAAAATACCCCTGTTTGTGACGATTCTCGGCAAAAATTCCCCTTGTACAACTTATTTTGTCCACTCTCATGCTTCCCCTTACTAAAATACCCGCCTCCGAGCCTCCGTCGAAACCCAGAAGCCCTGAATTATTATTGAATCGCAAGAATTCTTTCAACTCCCTACAGCCTTACCTCAGCTTTTTCCACCTTCGAACATGGCTTATCCTCTCCATACTCTTCCTGCAAATTTTCCTTATCATCTCGGCTCGTTCTCGCCGTTTCTTCTTTTCCACAACCATTTCTCCCCCGCAAAAGCAATTTCCACCATCTTTTCCCACCACCATCATCCCCGCGGACGGTGTCGGCACCGTTTCTGCAGAGCTCCCGGCTGCTTACGAGAGCACCGTTAATAACTCAGACAGTACTGTTCACGAGTGCCCGTACGGAAAGGTCTACATATACGACCTTCCTTCATCCTTTAACGCTGAAATACTAGAAAATTGCCGAGACTTGAATCCATGGTCCCACGCGTGCGATACGCTTTCCAACAATGGGTTTGGCAAAACAGCTAATGGTATTTCCAGCCTCATTCCAGAAAACCTTAGGCATGCTTGGTTCTGGACCGACCAATTCGCTCTGGAGGTTATCCATCACAACCGCATGATGAAATACCGTTGCAGGAGTTTAGAGCCAGAATCTGCAACTGCGTACTACATACCTTTCTACGCTGGACTCGCCGTGGGCAGGTACTTATGGTCCGATAATTACACGGCTAAAGACCGCGATCGAGACTGTGAGATGATGCTCCAGTGGGTCCGTGATCAGCCGTACTGGAACAAATCGGACGGATGGGATCATTTTATTAGTATGGGTCGCATCTCATGGGATTTCCGCCGATCGAAGGATCATGACTGGGGTTCAAGCTGTATCTACTTGCCGTCGATGCGAAACATCACACGATTGCTGATTGAACGGAATCCTTGGGACTATTTCGACGTCGGCGTGCCTTATCCGACCGGATTCCACCCGAGCAGCGCGGCCGACGTCACAAGCTGGCAGAATTTCCTCCGAACGCGACAGCGAAACACACTGTACAGCTTTGCCGGAGCGACTCGTGGGTTTATCAAGAACGATTTCCGAGGGAAACTACTGAGTCAGTGCGAGAACGACAGGGGTCTATGCCGAGTGGTAGACTGTGTGAGGGCGAAGTGCGCGAACGGGACTTCAGCAATTCTGGAAACGTTTCTGGACTCAAAATTCTGTCTGCAGCCAAGAGGGGATAGTTTCACTCGGCGGTCGATATTCGATTGCATGATAGCAGGTTCGATCCCTGTATTTTTCTGGAGAAGAACAGCATATTTGCAGTACGAGTGGTTTTTACCGGTGGAGCAGCAGAGTTACTCGGTGTTTATAAACAGGTACGATGTCAAAAATGGAACATCCATTAAAAAGGTTCTTGAGAATATTAGTAAAGAGAAAGTGAAAATGATGCAAGAAAAAGTGGTAGAAAACCTTCCACGAATAATATACGCAATGCCCAGGGAAGGATTGGAGGGGATTAAGGACGCATTTGATATTGCAATTGAAGGGGTTTTGAGAAGAACGAAAGAACAAGAAGGAGGATACAAGTGGTAAATATTAGATGTAATTATTTATTTCTGTAATTTTATTTTTATTTTTTTATTATTATTATTTATTTTGCCGCGGCGTAGGATATGGTTACTACTAAAGTTAAGGCCAATGGGAAGGCGTTTGAGTTTCTTCTGGTATGCTACACGTACAATGCATACTGCACAGGTGTAAAGATAGAGGAATTATTATGTTATTATTATTATTATTATTATTGTTCTATTAATAAGAAAAAAGGGGGGAGTAATTATCCAAAAAAAAAAAAAAAAAAAAAAAAAAAAAGGGGGGGTTGGGGGAAGGGTGTTGCGTAATGCTTAACGTGAACTCAGGATGAATAGCTTATATATAGTACAGTAGAGTAAAAAAAGAATTATTTTTTAATTTTTACGTTACTAATAAAGATGATGATTGCTAGCTGGTGCGATCTTTTCCCTTTTATGATTGGTCCTGCTCGTTGCAGTTTGGTGTATTTTCGTGCATTTATTTAAAGTTTGGTACCAATGGAAGAAGTTGGTTATTCGATATTGGAAACTTGATGAATTTCGTTCTTTATTTTTTAATTATTCGTGTGGTTAGGTTTTTTTTTTTTTTTTAAAAATAAAATTTCAATGTATAATAAGTTAGTATTTTTTAACTTGTCTAAACAAAGATTTTAGGAAAAAAAATGATCAAATATACCAATTTATTATACATTAGAAATTTATTAAATAAAAAATAAGACCAACCACACTAAAATCATATTTATCAATTTTTTTTAAATATATATTTTAGTCCCAATTTTCCTTTATATATATATTTAAAAATTTGGTGGCTTCATTTTCATTTAGAGGCTATTTGGGTAATTCTAATTTGTGAACTATGAATTTTAAAATATATATTTTACTTATTTTTTATTTTTATTTTTATTATTTGATAAAATTTAAAATAATTTTTGTATTAATTATTTTGACTTAAAATTTTAGTTGAATATTATAAACATTAATTTAAAAATTATATTTTATAATAACTATGCTTATTATAAGAGATTCATCAATTTTAATAAAAACGACAATCGCGTCGAAGACTAATTTTATTAAATTTAGGTGTTTAAAATTTCAAATTCAATTTGATTGTATTTAAAATTTTAATTTAAACTTAATTTAATAATTGTATTAATTCAACTTAATTATTTATTTATCTAATTATCTAACTCAAATTAAAAAAAATTATAAAATTATCTTTTTAATCTTAATAATAAAATTAAAATTATATCACGTGTTAATATTATTTATATTAAATGCAAACAAAATTTAGTTTCTAATATGTTTAATTAATATTATTTTTTCTAACTTTGTAAGTTTGCAAATTTTAATGGATTATGGAGGTTTAACTTATTTATAAACTTAACTCATTAAATTTAAATGTGTTAATTCTTTTTGACTCAAATCTTACAAACTTTCAATTATAACTTGTTAATATTAAGACCCCTAATTTTTTTTTTCTTTTTTTTGACAGTAAGACCTCTAAATTTTAATTACATGAAAGGGGAAAACCTGCCGAGAGGTCCTTAGCCCAGTAGCATGTATCAATTCCCTCTCACCGATAGGTCACGGATTCGAATCCATGCATCCTCAAAAAAAAAAAAAAAAAAAAATGAAAGGGGAAATTCTCAAATTAAAAAAAAAAAAAAAAAAAAATCATATTTGTTCCCCAAAACCAAATTTATGTAGGATGCCGCCATTCTTTTTTTTTTTTTTTTTTTTTGAGGTGGTGACCTAGGGTCAAATTAATCTACTTAGGGAGACCCAATAGTGTAGATATACCTACACTTGCTAATATATCTCGAGCTGTGGAATATTTGGGTGAGGTTCGAACTTCGAACCTTAATCTCTTGAGAAGTCAAGAGATAAGGGAGAGACTCCTAAACTAAGAGTCTAAGAGAGGAACTTTATGTCGCCATTTATATATACATAAAAATTAAAATTTATAATTAAAATTCGATAATTCTTATTATAGACACAATTAGAACATAAATAAAACTATTTATATATGAATGATCAATGGCGTTGGAAGTTTCTTAATATATATTTTTATTTCTCAATATAATCATCACAATTTAACTTTAATTAATAATTACTTGTTGAAATACAGGAAAAATCTTCACAAATGTAAACTCCAGGAAAGAAGTAAGAAGAAAATGAAGAGCCGAGAATGAGAGACAATAATGGAGAAATGGAATTTCATTTCATTAATTGAAATTAAAGGAATGTACATATATTTATATACAAAGAAGAAAACTAAAACTGAAATAATATCTATACTAAAATATCAAAAATGAGCCAGTCTAGTTGGCAGTACATTTGATCAAAATATAAAATATCTAAGTTAATCTATGCCAACTAAGCTGCCTTTAACCAACACATTTAATTGCATGGGTTGCTGTTCAAGCTGATTCCTTCTTATCATAAGCTTCACTAACAACCACATCATAAGCTGTTTTATTAGCTGCATTGTGGAGTGATTCATAGGCTGCATCACAGGCTGCACTATAAGCTGCATCATTAACTTCATTAGAACTTAATATGTAATCTTGATTCTTAACACGTCCCTCAAGTTGGAGGATTGAACAGATGAAATACCCAATTTGACAAGAATATTATTATGCCGAGGACACATTAATCCCTTGGTTAAAATATTTGTAAGCTGTTCTAAACTTGGAACATGTTTTAAGATGATAAAACCATCCATGATTTTCTCACGGATGAAATGGTAATCAAGTTCAATATGCTTGGTCCTTTCATGAAAAACATGATTCTTTGCTAATTGTAATGCAACTTGGCTATCTACATATAAGATAATAGGACTTGCCATAGAAGTATCAAGTTCATGAAGTAATTTGCTAATCCAAACCAATTCTGCAGTAGCTTTACTCAAAGCTCTATATTTAGCTTCAGCTGAGGATAAAGAAACAATAGGCTATTTCTTAGACTTCCAACATACTAAGCATCCTCCTAAGAATACAAAAATAACCATTGACTGACCTTCTAGTATCAATGCAAGAGCCCTAATCAGAATCTAAAAAAGCAGAAATAGTGAAATCATTCTTGTTATCAATGAAAATCCCAACATCAATACTTCCCTTCAAATATTTCAAAACATGAACTACAGCTTTAAAATGAGGAAGTCTAGGTTCTTGAAGAAATTGACTAAGTTGTTGTACAGCAAAACTTAAGTCAGGTCTAGTGTTGGTGAGATAATTCAGCTTTCCAACTAAGCTCCTGTATTTCTCTACATAAGAAAATATATCTCCAATTTTAGCACTTAATTTTTGAGAAGTGTCAAGAGGAGTAGAACAACAATTAGCTAATGCACATCCTAAATTATGCAGCAGATCTTCAGCATACTTCTTTTGGTGAATAATAACACCTTTATCACAATACTGAAATTCCATGCCCAAGAAGTAATTGAGAACTCCTAAGTCTTTGATCTTGAAGGTTTCATCAAGAAGCTTCTTAAGGACTATGATTCCTTCAAAGTTATTTCCTATAACAATTATATCATCCACATAAACTGCTATGAATATGCTCAACCAATCCTTATGCTGAAAAAATAAAGAATAGTCATTCTTTGATTGACAAAAATCCATTGAAAGTAAAAACTCAATCAATCTATGGTTCCACTGTCTAGAAGCCTACTTAAGTCCATACAAAGACTTCTTTAACCTACAAACTTCTTGTGGCTTGGATAAAACAAGTCAAAGAGGTGGAGACATGTATACTTCTTCATCTAAGAAACCATGGAGGAAAGCATTGTTAACATCCAGTTGAAAAGAGTCCAGCCATGCTTGATAGCAATAGTAACTAAGCATCTAATAGTTGTCATTTTCACCACAGGGGAAAAGGTTTATGTGTAATCAATTCCTGCCTTTTGAGTGAATCCTTTAGCAACCAGTCTTGCTTTACATCTCTCCACAGTCCCATCAGCCTTATATTTGATTTTGTAAACCCACTTGCAGCCAATAGCTCTTTTACCTTTAGGTAAAGTGACCATATCCCAAGTGTCATTATCAAGTAAAGCATTAAATTCTTCTTGCATAGCAGATTGCCATTTTAGTATAGTAGCAGCCTCTTCATAATTTAGTGGCTCAAATAAACTTTCCCTTGTAGCATGATTGAGAACTTGTGCAATAGAATCATGGTACTTTCCAACCATGGAAGGAGAATTATGAGTGTTGATAGGGTAAGTAGGATTAATAGAAGATAACATAGAGAAAACATATTGTTTAGAAAAATGAGAGGAGCAAACATAATCATGCAAGTATTGAGGCCTTCTCTTTGTCCTTTGTGGTCTGATATTTAATTGTGGTGAATGATGTTATGATGAGGGCTCAGAATTAGTACGAAAAGTTGAAAGGTTTTGAGAATTTGAAGAATGAAAGGGTTCATTATGTTCTGAAATAGGAAGAGGTAAAACTGGAAACTACATAAGATGATTCCAATTTGATATGTGAAAAGGAAAAATATTTTCATGAAATATGACATCTCTTGAAACAAAGATTTGTTTGGTAAAGAGATCAAGAACCTTGTATGCCTTTTGACCAATGGGATAACCTATGAAAACACAAGCTTGAGACCTTGGTTGTAATTTATCTCTCCCTTTCTTTTGAGTACTTACATAACAAAGACAACCAAAGGATTTTAGGTGTGAGTATGATGGTTTGGTTCCAAAGAGTTTCTCATAAGGTGATGAGTTTTGAAGAATAGTACTAGGATACCTATTAATCAAATATGTGGCAGCAAGCAAACAATGACCTCACAAATGTAAAGGCAAGTTGGATTGAAAAAGAAGAGCTCTACAAACTTCTAAAAGATGTCTATGTTTTCTCTCAACAATTCCATTCTACTGTGGTATGTCTCTTACAGAAGTTTGGTGTGAAATGCGCTCTCTTCTTGAAAGAAGGAGGTGATCTCTTTACTACAACCTAATTCTAGTGCATTGTCACTCCTAAAGGTCTTGATAGTGGATGAAAACTGATTTTTAACCGCAGAAGTGAAAGCCTTAATGATAGAGAAAGCATTGCTTTTATGACTAATTAGGTAAGTCCAAGTGTCTCTACTATGATCATCTACTATGGTGAGGAAATATTTGCAATCCGTAAAGGTAGCTGTATGATATGGTCCCCAAATGTCCAAGTGAACAAGATAGAAAGGATGTAAAGAATTAGAAGTGCTCAAGGTAAAAGGAAGTCTGGTTTGTTTGGCTTTTGCACAGATAATGCAAGAATCAAAAACAGTTTTATTCATATCACAACTAATCCCAAGTTTACAGATTTTGTCAATAGGTAAATGACCTAGTCTATAATGTCAAACTTGAGAATTCTCAGTATTGGCTTTGGATGTGAGACTATAGACAAAATTAGGAAAAAGGAATTTGCAATTACACAGCACAACTGAATTCAAATACTGAGTATTGATATTGACAACAATATTGTCCTTAGGCCTAGAGTGTAAGACATATAGACCTTGCTGCATTTTACCAAGAACCTGTGGCCTCTTCATTGAAGGGCCCTGCAAGTAGCAGCAAGAAGGTGTGAAGATAACAGAAGAATGTGAATTCTGCAGTAATTTCTGAATAGAGATCAGGTTGAAGTGAAATTGTGGAACATATATAACATTCTTTAAAACAAGATTTGAGGCAAAGTAAATAGTTCCACTAGAAATAACTTTCACTTTAATTCCATTAGGTAGGATAACAAAGAAAGGTTGCTTCAAAGTATGATGATCAACAAAGAATTGTTTATTATGAGTCATATGATTGGTTACACCACTATCAATTATCCAAGGTTCATCAACCATACTACAAGAAAAGCATTTAAGATTACTGGAACAATTATGAAGAGGATTACCAGTCATACCTGCAAAACTTGTCAAGGCTATTCTTGTTCCCATATCTGTGTTCATACTTGTTCCTCCTACATTTTGATCAGCATTTGATTGCTTGATCAGATTCAATAGGCGAGAGAATTGTTCTTCAGTTAATCCTGTTCCCTTGATAGAATCAGTGTTAAAAGTGGATATATCTGTGGGAACCTGTGTATCTCTATCATGTTGTACACAAGCAGCAACATTAGGTTTCTTTCCTCTTCCAAACGTAAAATGAGATGGATATCCATGAAGCTTATAACATTTATCCATAGTGTGCCCAGATTTCTTGCAATATCTGCATTCAATTCTCTTATTTCCAGCCTTACCATCATGAACACTCCTTAAGAAGTTTCCTTTAGTCTTATCTGTGTTAACATGGAAAGAATCATTCTTTGCAATAAATTAAACATTTGAAGTAACCTCTCTCTGTCTTTCTTCCTAGGCCTATCAATGGGTCCAAACGGATCTGGAACTACTAGTTCCAGACCCGAACCCGATTTTTTTTTTGGACTTGTACCCTACGCGATACTCGACGAGTCCAAAAATCTTATACCCGTATCCGATTCTATGGGTCTCGGGTCTGAATCGAGTATATCCTACTAGAAATTTTATTTTCAAAAGAATAAAAAATAATTTAATTATTAGAAAATTATTATTTATATTTACATAATTTTATTATAATTATAATAGATAATTCATGTTAATTAAATTTTAAATTAAAATTCAATCATCTAAAAATTATCATACAAATTAAAACAAAATTTTAAAATTTAAATTTAAAATAAAAACAAAAAGATAAAATAATAAACTATAGTTTATCTTTTCTGTCAAATTCTTCTTTTCAAAAAGACCAATGGAAAAAAAGATCGCTACTGAAACATCACTCTGATTATATATGTTAAAATCTTGAAAATATATATATTTAAATTTTTTTTAAAATCGATTTGATTAGTTTATTTAGTGGATTGAACCAATATTTTGTTTATTTTTATTTATTTTCAATATTTTAAAAGAAAATTATTTTTAAAAAATTTATCTTTATTATTAGTTATATAAATTCTATGTTTTTTTTTTATATAATTTTTGAACGTAGTTCTCATTTATTTTCTAATATTATCTGTGTTATACAGCAGGAACATAGTTTTTTTTTTAAAAAAAATTGTAATTTTATATAAATAAATCTTCATTTTAACATTGTAAATGAAAAATAAACAAACATATATATGAAATTTATGAAAAATAAAGAATATTGCCTTTTTATCTTTCTAACAATGAAGAATATGACAATAGTTTGTATATATTGAAAAATAGATATTCTTAACTCTTGAGTCTCTGAAGATGAAGAAGAAGGTGAGAAAGTAATAGCCTAATAGGAAATGGAAAAGGAAAAGACGACAGTATATAAATATTTTTATGAGTTAATGTCTTTAGAAGTGGAAAAACTGCTAATAGTGTTTTAAGATTTTTTTTTTTAATTTTTTTTTAAAAAATAATAATTACTATTAATAATATAATATATTAAAATTTATTTATTTAATTAATAAATTTTCGGGTCGGGTATGCATCGGGTACGGAATTACAAATACCGTACCCAGACCCAATTAGCATTTAATTTTCGGGTATGGTAATACCTGGGTACGAGTATAAAAAAAAATGAACCCATACCCAATATTTTTATGCTCAGGTCCAGGTCGGGTCCGGGTATATTAGACCCATTGACAGGCCTATCTCTTCCTGAATTAGAATAGCATATGCTTATGTAATTGTAGGAAGTGGCTTCATCATTAGAATGTTCCCCTAACTGTTACATAGCTTTCATTCAATCCCATTAAGAATTGTATAAGTCTTTGCTCTTGCTGGAATTGAATTATTTGTGAAGCAGTTCCACGAGAATAAGGAGGTAAGTAGTATAAATTGGATAGTTCATCCCACACCTTTTTAAGCTTACTATAATAAGTAGCAATGCTATTAGATCCTTGAGAAATAGACAATAATTCTTTTTGTAACTGGAAAAGTTGAGTCTCATTGCTTTGTTCAAATCTATTTTCTAATTCATCCCAAAGATCTCTAACATTACCACAATATAATAGATTGTCAGCAATATCACTCTCAACAGAATTTAATAACCAAGAAATTACTATGTCATTGGCTCTTTCCCATGCTCTGAAATTTGCATCTTCCTGAGCAGGTTTCATCACATCACCATTGATGAGTCCTAATTTATTGCGACCTGACAAGGCAATTTTAATAGATCTTTTCCAACTTTGAAAACCAACTCCATCGAACAACTTGTTAACAAGAATTTGGTTAGGATTGTCTGATGAATGTAGGTATAATGGATTGTGTGTATCCATTAGGAGGTAGATGACATAACTAGAAAGAAATCAGAAGGAGAAAAAGGAAAAAAGAAACTAGGGGTGGCAATCGTGTCGGGTTGAGCTAAGTTAATTATACTTAACTTGTCAACCTGAACCCAACACGAACCCGCAATGACACGAAAAAGTTGAACCCGAACACGATAAGAAAATTAATCGTGTCAACTCACCAACCTGATTATAACATATATATGATTCGAAACTCATTGACCCACCAACACGATTACACGATTACACGATATCAACCCGCTAACCTAATTTTTTTTACCTATTTTAACTTATAAAAATTATATAATTTATTTATACAAAAAAATATTAAAATTTAAAAATAATAAAAATTATTAAATAATTTAATAATAAATTAAATATATAATTAAAAAATAATAATAATTAAAATAAAAATTTAATTATTATTTAAACGGGTTGGCGGGTCAGAAACGGATTGAGCGGGTTCAACCATTTACAACCCGAGTACGATTAAACTTAAACGGGTTGACCCGCACTGACACGAATCTGCTAACACTCAACCCAAACCCGCTATTATCGTGTTGGGTTGTCATGTCGGGTTCAATATTGCCACTCTAGAAAGAAACAAGAAAGTGGTTAAGATGATCAAGAAATCAGATTGAGATAACAATTGTGCTCTGATACCATTTTGAAATGCAGAAAAATTTTCACAAATGTGAACTCCAGGAAAGAAGTAAGAAGAAAATGAAGAGAGAGAATGAGAGACAACAATGGAGAAATGAAAATTTCATTTCATTAATTGAAATTAAAGGAATGTACATATATTTATATACAAAGAAGAAAACTAAAACTGAAATAATATCTATACTAAAATATCAAAATGAGCCAGTCTAGCTGGCAGTCATTTGATCAAAATAGAAAACATCTAAGTTAATCTCTGCCAACTAAGCTGTCTTTAACTAACACCTTTAATTGCATGGCTTGCTGTGTAAGCTAATTCCTTCTTATCATAAGCTTCACTAACAACCACATTATTGGTAAAGGATAAATTCGAGGTTGTCGTCAAACTGACCAAGATTAATTTAAAAACTAGAAAGCAATATAGTGCTTACCAGGTGATCTCCCAAGGAAGCCGTAATCGTCAAATTAAAATTAAGAACCCACTAAATCTAATTAAAGTCGAAAAAAGGGGGATTTTTATGTTTAACAAATAATTTCAAAAGCAATTAAACTAAATAAATTTGAATGCAAACACAATAATGAGAAAACGTAATCAGCCTAAGGTTGATGCTCCAATTTAATTCTTCATCGTTCTTCATAATATTATGAGTTATTAATCTGATCCCTTGATTGAACACTAATTTAGAATCCCAAATTAGAATTCTATTCACTTACTAACAACCCGTTAGAATTCGATTAAGTATTAATAAGTTTCCTAGACAACCGTCAATTCCATCAACTCATGTTTAATCTAAGACCCGTGAACATCAAGGTAATCCATAAACCCATGAAAAATCCAAATTTGAAAGCAATCAAAATAGAGATAAACACATAGATTCAATTAACAACCGCCAATCAAAACTATGATAAATCTCAAAAATCTATTAAAACGAATAAACATTCAATCTCATAGATTAATGCAATCAAATCTGAAAACCAAATTAAAAACCCAATATCAATGATGTTCTGGAACTGTGAATTGCCCTGGAAGCATCTTCCCTTAGACCGATTACAAGGTGTTTAAGCTGTCATTACAAAATCTTGTAACGCCTTCATGATTTCTCGAAAATCTCTCTCAATAGTCACGATGACCAGTAACCGGCGTGAACAATACTGCCGATGAACAGTAACTGGCGTGAACAGTGCCGGCTTGAAGCCTCTCTTCTCTGATTTTCGAACTCACACCCCAACAACAGACATAGCCGTGTCGACCTTTTCAAATCTGATCTGTCCTCCTTTTATTAGGGTTTTCGCCTCTTTTTCTTGGATTTTATGGGCCCCTTCAATCTAGACCGTCTTTCTTGCATATTGGGCTTCACTAAAATTATAATATGAGGTTCGTTCTAACTTCATTTGGACTTGGGTCTGAAATAGAATAAAAAATATAATTAAGAAACCCAACAATTTAATATTAATCTTATTAAAGCATAATAATCTAAATAACACGTAAAAGTCCTAAGAATGGTAGAAAAATTTATTAAATACAAAGTATAAAGGGTTCAAAATATATAAATCTACATGTTATCAATCATAAGCTGTTTTATTAGCTGTATTGTGGAGTGATTCATATGCTATATCACAGGCTGCACTATAACATCATTAACTTCATTAGAACTTAATTTGTAATTTTGATTCTTAACATTACTTGTGTTTGTTGTAATTTAATTTGTATATAAATAAAAATTAAAAATTTAATTATCATAAATATAAAATTACTTTTCAAATAAAAATAAAATTATCAAAATTTTTTAAAATAATAAATGTCCAAATTAACCTGTTAGGGTGCCAAAAGAAGTTGAATGTAGAGAACACGTGACTAATAAGCGAAAACAGGATCTACTTAGTAATTTTGGTGAATAAATATTATAATCAGTATTGATTAGGGATGGCAATTAAAACCATACCCGATGGGGAACTCGTATACCGACCCGTTTTGATCGGGGAATCCCGCTTTGACCAGGTTCGGGGATGGGGACGGTGATTCCCCGAAACAAAAAATAGGGGATGGAGGTGGGGATGGTAT
>JAXGGT010000001.1:6584029-6609167 GCA_035583425.1 Marsdenia floribunda
TTTAAATTTAAAAAAAAAAAAAAAAAAAAAAAAAAATTTGTGAACTAAACTTTATTTTTAAAAAAAAAAAAAAAAAAACAAAACAAAGCTCTAACATTATACATATGGTGAGTGAAGAAGACTGAAGAAAAGCTCTCTTCTTCACTGTCACTGTACACTATCATCCCAACCATACACTGTCATCAAGGAAGAACGGCTTACGTGCCGCGCTTTTGACTCCTGATAGGAACGATTCTCCGGCAAGAAAAGCGACTCCCCAAGCACCGGCCGGTTCTTTGCCGAAATGGCTAATTAAGCTTTTGGTTTAAGGTGGATATAGTGGAGCAGCAAGATACATATACATACATACATATATATATAAGCATTCAGAGATGAGATGTGGTTTGGCTAGTAATGGAAGAAGGGTGAAGAAGAGTGAAGAAGAGATCGTATATACTTACATATGTATATGTATAATATTAGAGTTTTTCCTTTTCTTTTTTTTTTTTTATTAATGTACAGTAAAATGATGATAATGCTTTTATACAATTTTTTTTTTTTTTAAACTAATGGTAAGTTTATAAAAATTTTAACTATAGGGACAATGTCACAAAATGGCCATAGTTTAGACGCTATTTATGCCAATTTGTCAAAAAAAAAAAATGTATAACATATACTTTTGGTTGGTAAGAAAAAAGGAAAAGAAAGAGAAGGAATGAAAAGGAAGAAGAACAGTGGGAGAGTAGTGTTCTTCGAAAGGCTGGATTGTTTTTTTTTTTTAAGAAATGCGAAGAGGGAGAACTGAAACCTGCCTCCATTTTTCTTTTTTTTTTTCTAATGATTGTGTCATCACCATCCAACTGCATCTGCATGGCTGGATAGTTAAGTCAGTGTTCTTTCATCTCCTGCAACACTTTCTGCATCAAAATGCCATCATGAAAGTTCATGTTTTTCGAATAAATTCATCATTATACGAAACAAGACCCACTCCTCCAATTGGGTTCCCAATATTTGTTCAAGAAACCAAGAAAGAAAGCATTTTGAGCTCAAGTCCCCAAATGGGTACCTTTTGAATGCTATTGCTTTCCAAAATGGTATCGTTTTTGATTCTTTTTTTTCTTCTACCATTGATGCCTTATTTGGTTTCTGCTCATATTACCAATCAAAATTATTCATTCCTGATGCTTGTGGCTTCATTTCTGATTGTAAGCCTTCAAATTTTTTAAAAAAATTTCAGCCTTTCGAAGAACACTACTCTCCCACTGTTCTTCTTCCTTTTTCCTGCCTTGATTTCCGTCTTTCTTTTCAATCTTTCTTACCGAATTGAAAGTATGCATAGAATTTTTTTTTGGTATAATTGAAGGCAAATTGGCATAAATAGTCCCCAAATTATGTCTATTTGGTAACATTGGTCCCTAAATTAATTTTTTGTGACATTGGTCCCTGAATTATGTTAAATTGTGTGAGATTGATCATTTAGTTGAAAATTTTTGTAATTTTACCGTTAATTTAAAAAAAAATAAAAATTACCCAAGGTAATTATAGTAATTTCATAATAATATTATACCGAAAAAAAAAACAAAAAAAAAAAAATGCCAACATATATGTATATATGTACGGTGAAGAGAATTGAAAAAATAACTATATGTATATGTATTTTTCTTTTGTATAATATTATTATAAAATGACTAAAATATCCTTAGACAATTTTTTTTAAAAAAAAAAATTAACAGTAAAATTACAAAAAATTTTAACGGAATGACCAATTCCACAAAATTTAATATAATTTAGAGACCAATATCACCAAATGGCCATAGTTTGGAGACTATTTATGCCAATTTGTCTATAATTGAAATGTGAAAGGACAAAAATGCCCTTTAAATTTTTTTTAGAAGTTGGAGTTAATAGTGGGTTAACAGAATTTATTGACAGAATGACTAATTTAGCATGATTAAGATAGTCTATGGACAAATTTAATTAAAAAAAATAGAATATGGACCAATTTCACCAAATATCAATAATTTGAGGATTATTTATGTCAAATTACCATAAAAGAATTAACATAACCTCGAGATACTTAGATGTGGAGCAATTGAGAGTTTTTTCTAAAGTCACTGTTGTAGACAAAGGAATTTTGGCAAAAAAATGATTTATTTAATCAAGACTATTAAAAATATACTTAGTCTTGATTATTTAAATAAAGTCCATAGAAGTCCAATTATTTTGGACTATTTGTGAAAGAGCCATGTGAAATAAAGTCTTGGGCAAATATCATATCGATCCAACATATCAGAAGCTCGTGAATTTATTGGAAAATAATCCTGATTGAAAGACTTTCAAGAAGTTGCCTAATTCTTCTTTGATCTTCTTGAATATCTTGAAGATTTTGGCAATTGCCTAATCATTATTTTCTGATCTTTACAAATCAAGAATTATGCTTAAATATATCTCGAAGATATTCTACCACAGTAAAGATGGAAATAATCGAGATTCGGATTACCTAAATCATTTATGGTAACACCTAAATCATATTCCACCATGGCCTATAAATAGGGTGCTACATCAGGGTTACAAAGATCAACAAACACATCAATGGAGACATCATTAGAATAC
This sequence comes from Marsdenia floribunda, assembly GCA_035583425.1. Taxonomy (NCBI): domain Eukaryota; kingdom Viridiplantae; phylum Streptophyta; class Magnoliopsida; order Gentianales; family Apocynaceae; genus Marsdenia; species Marsdenia floribunda. Next base: position 6,586,622 of record JAXGGT010000001.1, read on the forward strand.
ATCAAGATCAATATCAGAGAAAATCTGAAATTCAAAAAAGGAGCTCCGAAAGTTCGAGTCTTCTTCAAATATTCGAGATATTTTTCAAGTCTTCTTCACATATTCAAGGAGTTCTTTGAGGCGTTTCAAATATTCAAAGTGTTCTTCAAGGCGTTCTTTATCAAATAAGCTGAGGAGGCTTCAACAACAAAAGATCCGATATTTGTCGCCAAATCTCGTTCGATCCAAAAATCAAGGGCATCGTCAACAAATTGGCTTTTCTTGCTGAAGAGAAGAATCGGATGGTCCTTTTCGCAAATTGAAAAAATTACAAGAGATTTGTACCTACATATTTTAATAAATTTATTTGTCCGTATTTTTCTTATCTTTAATTTTGCAGACTCAAAATTTATTTGAGAACAACTGTATCAATTAATTCGAAATCAATTTAAATCGCTTGTAAATTCTAATTATTATTTAAAAAAATACATCATCTTAACTCTTACGTGACATTCATAATAAATATTAAATTTGTTACAAACATTTATCCTCTCGTGAGAAAAGAAAGGTTGTATGGCTAAGAATACTTCAAATCCTACTTCATGTCTACTTGTACTTTAAATCTTGAATTGGATGGCGATAAAGCAACGCCATCAATTTAAAATTTATGTATATAATTTTTTGTGGTTGAAAATTGAAATATATGTAATTTTAATACAATATTGAATTTGATTGGCATTCCATATATTATTAAGAAATATATTTTTCCCACAATCTTTAACTAATGAATCTCCTATGTTTGGTTTAGGATTTAGAAGATATCTACACTCCGAGATAAATACACACACACACACACAAATATATTAAATCTCTAAAAAGTACTATAAATAAAAAAATTAACTCTATTATTAAGTTTTAAACAATTGTGTATGACACTACAATTTTGAATAGTGATTTTACTTAAGAGAAGGTTAGGAACATTATATATATATTTACACATTTAAATAAAAATGTTAAAATTAATATGTATTTCTAGTTAACATACTAAAATATGAATTTATTTATCGTTCTTAATTAATATTAATATTAAAACAGTAATTTAAAGATTTTGCAAGGAAAATTTTGAAAAATAATAAATATTATCTCGATATTTATATATATATATATATATTTACTTAATGCACTAAATATTTTGAATGAATTTTAATTATGAGTATTATTTTTAAGTTATATTCATATACACATTAATTTTCCTGCAAACGTAGTAAGTCCTGAAGCTTTCGCCTATGTAAATTTATATTTTGGATGGTAAAATTTTGATTGGGCCACTCGGGCCTAACCCAAATTAGATAGTCTTCTTGGGCCATAGGTTGAGTTGAGAATTGAAAGTCAAACTCCCAGTTTTTATATGGATCTACTCCCCTCCTCCGTTGACTGCAATTTAGGGTGTAAAATTTATTTTCAATGAAATTACTAGCAAATTTTATTTTGAGTATAAAAGTATTTTTTTTTCATTTTAAATGTTGATCAAAACACACCATATTTTAGAGGCATAGATGTATAATAATAAATTTTAATGGCATATAATTTATTCTTATTTTTTACAATACATTGTATAATATGTCAATGAAAAAATCAGATAAATATGGTTCAATTAACCATACAAAACAACACAATATACTCAAAGTAAAATGTTAATAATAATTTTTAACTTGTGGACACAAGTGAGTTGGTAAGAATCACTGTTTTGTGAATTGGATCGGATCGGTTGGTCAAACTATAAACCTATCTTCAAATCGATTCGATTTAATGGTAAAAATCGTTTTATTTAAAAATCGTGCTAAAAATAATAATTCAATTTGGACCGATCAATTGATTTTTTCTTTTTTTTTTTTTTAGAGGGAAATAGGGTTTTCTTGGTTCACGGTGACATTATGACATAATTTACATTAATTACTTTTAATTCTCCCTTATTTTATTTTTAATGCGATGGGTCTTTTTTCTCAATATTTTATACTGTAATTTCATTTTTTATCTATTTATTTTTTAAATAATATATTTTTATTATTGTGATTTTGTTAATTATAATTAATTTTAAATTTAAAAATATATAGAATATAAATTTTTACTAAATAATAAATAATAAATATGTTATTTTTATATAGTTTAAATATTTATAATATTTTTATAAATTAAAATTACATTAAATTATTAAAAATATATATTATTTATAGTAAATATTTTTTAATTTTCAATTTAAGATGTCACTGATTCAATTACGGTTCAATTGCGATTGAACTATTAAATTGTAAACCACTAATTTTTTTAATTCGATCCTCAATCCGATTCTGAAAACATTGGTAAGGAGCTTTATTGATTTAAGTAAGGTAACAACATTCACATATGTAGTTATTTAAAACTTGGAACTATATCTTAACTTCTTAAAATAACCTATTCAACTCGAGTGAGAAGTTAATTTAAATATAAATATAAGTATTACACATAATTATAACCTATCCAAAATAATCGTGTAATAAATAAAAATATTAACAATTATAAATTTATCAAAAATTAAAAAATAAAATCAAAATACTTTTAACTATTTGTACTAATAATAAATGTCTTAAATGTGTCCGTAAATTTTTTTGTTAATAAAATTAAAAGGAAAAAAAATGGTAAATATGAGAAAATAATTAAAAAAATAATTTTGTATCTTTTTTTTTTTTTTTATCAATGTATAACCTCTTAAATCATATTTAAGGTTATTACTCACTTAGCTATGCTTTTCAGGTAATTACTTACTTTATTTGCATTTAATTATAATAATTAGTGAATTTGATTTCAAATGTTTATAATTTTAATATAATTAATTTTTTTTTTCTTTCTTTTATATCTAATAGGTTCCAAATGCAATGTTTTGTGAATCGGTCCCCAAATTGGTTCGATTTAATTGTAAAAATTGTTTTGTTTAAAATTTATGCTAAAAATAACAACTCATTTTGGACTAGTTAGACAGTAAACTGACCGGATGACTCTTTCTTTTTTTTTCAAAGGGAAAGAGGATATTTTCTTGGTCCAAGGTGGCATTATGACATGATTTGCATTAATTACTTTTAATTCCCCCTCATTTCACTTCTAATGCGGTGGGGCCTCTTTTATAAATATTTCTTACGGTTATCTCATTCTATTGTATATTTATTTTTTTTAAAAAAAAAATGTATTTTTACTATTGTGATTTTGTTAATTATAATTTTTTAATTTTAAAAATGTACAGAATGTAGATATTTATTAAATAGTAAATCATGAACATGTTATTTTTGTATGGTTTAAATATTTATAAATATTTTTATAAATTTAAATTACATTAAATTATTAAAATAGTAAAAACAAATTTAATTTTCAATTTATGACGTCACTAATTTAATTGCACTTGAACCATTAAAATATAAATCAATAACTTTTTTTTTGTTCGATCTCCAATTTAGTTATGAAAACATTGCCCAAATATATAGTAAATTGGTGTATTTAATTTATCTTTTCATAAAATTTATTATTTGAGCAAATTAAATTTTGTGAAAAAATAGATCAAATACACATTTGTATTATCACACCAATAATTAAAAGGTTAAAAACCAAATTCATTAATTTTTTTATTATAGGCGTTGAACTTTCGGCAATGAAAGTGTTTTGTTAAAAAAAGGGCATCTTATGATTAGGGATGACAATTAAAACCATACTCGATGGGGAACCCGTATATCGACCCCGTTTTGATTGGGGAATCCCCGCTTTGACCAGGTTCGGGGATGGGGACGGTGATTCCCCGAAACAAAAAATAGGGGATGGAGGTGGGGATGGTATTCATCATTAATCCCCGACCCCGCCCCCATCCCCGTCCCCGCAAAATATATATATAATATTTTTAATTATATACTTATATAAAAATAAAATTATAGTAGGAATTTTAAAATAAATTATAATAATTATTTAATAATACAAAAATAAGTGGTGAAAATTCCCCGTGGGGATCCCCGATCCCCAACGGGGCGGGGATGGTATGAAAAAAAAATTCCCCGCAGGGGATGGGGACGGGGATGGGGAATATATGTGAGAACCAAGGATGGGGATGGGGGAAGAAGTCCCCGTATATCCCCGTCCCCGTTGCCATCCCTAGTATTGATACGCCTATATATATATATATATTTTGGTAATTGTATTGATACACCTATATATGTTAATAAAAAATAACACTTACATTATTAAATCTGGTTATTTAACTTAAAATAATATTTAACTTTTACCCTTTTTTTTTTTTTTTTTTCTGGCAAATTGTCGTATTTAGTTCCTAAACTATTTTCGATATACAAGTTACGTCCCTGTAAGTTTGTTTTATCTTTTTAGATTCTCAAACTATTTTTTTACTTGCACATTACGTCCTTCTGTCCACAATTGGACAGTCAACGTAAAGTCAACGTTAATTTTTTTTTTTTTTGAAAAATGAGGGGTAAAATTGGTATTTCACTCTTGAGAGATAGGTTTTGAACCTCAATCCTCTCAAATATAGAGGTAAATTACTAACCAATAAACCAACTAAGGCTTTATATTTATTTTAAAACATTTTATATTATATAGTAATGTCAACCGCCTTAAACTCAAACCTTAAATACTAAACCTTGAACCTTGAACACTAAACCTTAAACCCTAATTCCTAAACACTAAACCCTAAACCCTAAACCTTAATTCCTAAACCTTAAACTCACACCCAAAACCCCAAAACCTAAACACTAAGCCCTAAACCCAAAACCCAAAACCTTAATCCCAAAACACTAAACCATAAACCCTAATCCCTAAACACTTAACCTTAAACCCTAAACCCTAAAGCCTAATTCCTAAATACTAAACCTTAAACCCTAAACCTTAATCCCTAAACACTAAACCTTAAACTCGAAACCCTAAATCTTAATCCTTAATCCCTAAACCCTAAACACTAAACCCTAAACCCTAATCCCTATACACTAAACCCTAAGCATTTAGTGTTTAGTGTTTTGGCAAGTTTAAGGTTTAATGTTTAGGGATTAAGGTTTATGGTTTAAGGTTTAGTGTTTAGGGATTAAGGTTTAGGATTTAGGGTTTAGGGTTTAAGATTTAGGGTTTCGGATTTAGGTTTAGGTTTAAGGATTAAGGTTTAGGGTTTAGGGTTTAGGGTTTATGGTTTAGTGTTAGGGTTTAGGGTTTAAGGTTTAGTGTATTGGGATTAGGGTTTAAGATTTAGTGTTTAGGGATTAAGGTTTAGGGTTTAGGGTTTAGGAGTTAAGGTTTAGGGTTTAAGGTTTAAGGTTTAGTGTTTAGGGATTAAGATTTAGGGTTTAAGGTTTAAGGTTTAGTGTTTAGGGATTAAGGTTTAGGGTTTAGGGATTAAGGTTTAGGGTTTCGGTTTAAGGTTTAAGGTTTAGTGTTTAGGGTTTAAACTGTAGGGTGTAGGGATTAAGGTTTAGGGTTCGGGTTTAGGTTTAGGATTTAAGGTTTAGTGTTTAGGGATTAGGGTTTAAGGTTTAGTGTTTAAAGTTCAGGGTTTAGTGTTTAGGGTTTGATTTTAAGGCTGTTAACATTACTATATAATATAAAATGTTTTAAAATAAGTATAAAGCCTTAGTTGGTTAATGGTTAGTAATTTACCTCTATATTCGAGAGGATTGGGGTTCAAAACCCATCTCTCAAATTTGTTTTTTTTGAATTAAAAAGAGGAAAATGTCAAATTGGCAAGTTTAGTCCCGAAATAATTTATGAGTGTAAGTTACCCCAAATTAAAATTGGAGAATTAAAATTAAAAAAAAAGTGAAATACCAATTTTATCCCTCATTTTTCAAAAAAAAAAAATGTTGACTTTGCGTTGACCGTCCAATTATGGATGGAAGGACGTAATGTGCAAGTAAAAAAATAGTTTGGGATCTAAAAAGATAAAACAAATTTATAGGGACGTAACTTGTATACCGAAAATAGTTTGGGGACTAAATATGACAATTTGCCCTTTTTTCCCTCTGGCTACGTAAATAAAAATCAGGGCGGAAACAAAATGTACGGTGTAGATTGAAGAACAATAGGATTTCTTTCTTTGGCTGTAAATTTGGGCGGTTCGTGATCTGACGGTAAACCTTAATGTTGGTGAAGCGAATGTATCGAACGGTTCCCTAACCCTCCAACGACGCGCCTTTAAATTAGAAACCCTAAACCTTATTTCGGCCTCTTCAGTTCTCCTGCTACCGCGGTTCCATTGCCGAGAAACCCTTCCAGCAGGAGGCGAAAATTAAGCAGACGAATTTATAGAAGGTCTGCTAATGCCTTCCCTTGCTGTATCTGAGACTTTTTCCTCAATTCCTAAAGAAGATAAGAAGAAGAAGAAGGCCTTAAACGCAGACGCCGTCCTTGAGGAAACCCTAAAGTTTGATTCTTTGATGGAGAAGAAAAACAGGAAAGAGAAGAAGCCTAAGAAGGTGAAGGCAGGTTCGGAGTCTGAATCAGACGAACTGAAAGATGGTTTGAATGATTCTGAGAAGAGGAAGAAGAAGGATAAGAAGCGAAAGACTATGGAGGCTGATGGGGATAATGAAGAGGAGAGGAGCGAGACGAGCTCCGAATTAGGGGATCCTGTGAATTTGGTGAAGGTGGACGAGAAGAAGGGGAAGAAAAAGGCCAAGCTAACGGAGATCAATGATGATGACGAAGAGAGAGAGGAGAAAGAGCATCTTAATGCAATATGGAAATTTAGGTTATCTGAGAAGTTGAGAGATGCACTGAAGGAAAAGGGGATCACGTATTTGTTTCCTATTCAGGCAATGACTTTCGATACCATTTTGGATGGTTTTGATTTGGTTGGCCGAGCAAGAACTGGTCAGGTATGTCTTCTGTCGTACTTATTTCTGCGAGGTTGGACTTGAATGTTTGAGATATACTGTATCCATTTTTTTTTAATATGCAATTTGTGTTGGTTACTTTAATTGCCAAAGACGCTTCAACATTGCACTTTAGTGATGATTGACTAGCTAAGAGCAATACTGCTGGGCATGATTTTGCAGCTTTCTGATTTTTGTTCAAGTAGCTTAAAATCATGCAAGGTGATATGATACTAATTCAATGAGTACTTGTTTATGACTATTTAAGCCACTGTTTGCAGCATGAAGTACATAATAAATTGCATGGACAATTTAGCTTTAAGAAACTTTATTTAACTTTCCTTTGCTCTACAGTAACTGAAGATATGTGGTGTTTATATAAGAGTATTCTTGAAATTTTTTTGTTTTTTCTTTCCCATATTTTATTGAAATATTGGCATGCCTTTTATATTACAGGGAAAAACTTTGGCTTTTGTTTTACCTATATTGGAATCTTTAACGAATGGTCCTGCAAAGTCCTCAAGAAAGACGGGATATGGGAGACCACCTAGTGTTCTTGTACTTCTACCCACCAGAGAATTGGCCAGTCAGGTAATATTTTGGAACTATTGAAATTTGTATCTTTTCCCCTTATGTTTTACCTTAAAGTATATCATTTTAATTCACCATTTCTTCATTTGGTATTGTTATTTTAGGTGTTTAAAGACTTTGAGGTATATGGTGGGGCATTAGGCTTGAAGTCGTGTTGTTTATATGGTCAAACCCCGTACCAACAACAAAAAGTACAACTACAAAGAGGGGTTGACATTGTAGTGGCGACTCCTGGCCGCATTAAGGTAATCTTTCATTTTATTATTTTCTTTACTTAAAAACAAATGTAAAATGTTATTTTAATGGCAATTGAATATGGAAGGATTTTATTCACTTTGTTGCAAACATGGTGTAGGATCTCTTGCAGAAGGACTATATTGACTTGAGCTCATTAAGGTTCCGCGTTCTCGATGAAGCTGATGAAATGTTGAACATGGGTTTTGTTGAGGATGTTGAACTTATTTTAGGTATATAATTAACTGTGAAAGTAAATCAAGTGTGTGCATTGTCTTCTCAACTTCTTTCCCCAAGTTTGTATCTCATGTGTTTCTTGTTGTGTATTTAAGGCAAGGTTGAAGATGCCAGCAAAGTTCAAACACTTCTCTTTAGTGCTACAATGCCTGATTGGGTGAAACACGTGAGTACTGGACACATATTTATATATCTTACTTTTATCTATATTCTTAGATCTGACTTACGAAATTGTAAACCATTTGATTGTTTTATTTGTTTTAGAATGTATATTTTAAATGAGAATTTCTGCTTTCTCTTTCTTAAATTTAAAAATCAACAACTGCTCTGGATTTTTCTCATTTGATTGATCTCTCTGTTGGCACATCCAGATTTCGGCCAAGTTTTTGAAACCAGATAAGAAAACTGCAGACCTTGTCGGCAATGAGAAAATGAAGGCTAGTACCAACGTGAGGCACATCGTTCTTCCCTGTTCTGGTTCAGCCATATCCCAGGTTATTCCTGATGTCATTCGCTGCTATAGCAGGTTGGTTGCTTTCTATTGTCAAAAATATTTTTCTGCTGGTAATCCATATATCCAGAATTCTTTGACATTGAATTTTATTGATACAGTGGAGGGTGCACTATTATTTTCACTGAAAGAAAGGAATCTGCTTCAGAACTTTCTGGTTTATTACCAGGAGCACGTGCATTGCATGGTGACATACAACAATCTCAGCGTGAGGTGAGATTCTTGCCAATTTCATTTTTCACGTTGAACTCATAGACACTTGTTTATTTATCTGTATTTTTCAGTTTCCTTCATATTATCTCTTATGCATAACGTGAGAAAAGAATGTCTGAGACGCAGATGTTCTTATTGGAAAGGTAATTCTCACAGGGAGGGACCTGTAGCTTAAAAAGCCTCGTTTTCATGCTAAAGAAAAAGAATTATGAGCCATAATTCACTAGGCATTCATACAAATTTTTCTTTTTGATTTTGTTCAAGTTGTCGTGAAAAGTTTCCTTATGTCCTGTTTATAATCAATATCTTATCTCCCTATCTTAGAAAGACTTTTTGTAAGAGTTGAGAATTAACTACAACTCTTCATCTTATACTTAATAAGTAACATAACGTGATATGGTTTATCTAGACTACGATTGCCGGCTTTAGATCTGGGAAGTTCACAACATTAGTGGCAACAAACGTAGCTGCACGTGGATTGGACATCGAAAACGTTCAGTTGATAATTCAGGTACATCTTTAACTCTCCACACTCTTGGGCCTTTATTTTACTTTTGAGATGTGATTTTTCTGAGATCGAACCTCTCTTTGTCTAGTGTGAGCCCCCCCGTGATGTGGAAGCCTATATCCATCGATCTGGGCGAACTGGCAGAGCAGGTGAGTTGTGTCCATACTGTGGAATCCTTAAATGTAATCTTGGAGTTCGTTTGCTTTTATACATGCCATCTTGTTTATTATCAGGAAATACTGGTGTTTCTGTAATGCTGTATGATCCAAGAAGGTCAAACATTTCTAAGATAGAAAGAGAATGTGGGGTGAAGTTTGAGCATGTATCTGCTCCACAGCCAGCTGATATTGCTAAAGTGGTTGGTGCAGAAGCAGCAGAAAACATTACCCAGATATCTGACAGGTAGTATAGCTATTCTTTGTGTTATTTTGTAGACTAGTTTTGCAGGTTATTTGACATAATATACAAATACAATCTGTAGTGTAATTCCGGCCTTCAAGGCTGCTGCTGAGGAGCTGTTAAATAATTCTGATCTATCTCCTGTGGAACTTCTTGCAAAAGCACTTGCTAAGGCTGCTGTAAGTTATTATATCTCTATCTTTTGTTTATCTGCTTCATTAGAATATTGTTTTGACTGATAGTATCTATTCATGTTGTTAGGGTTATACTGAGATCAAAAGTCGCTCACTTCTGACATCCATGGAAAACCATGTCACTGTACAGCTTGAGTGTGGAAAGCCAATCTACTCTCCATCGTAAGTGTACTGACCTTATCATGGTTTGCAAGGAAGCAAATTACTTATGTTCATGACTAAAAGTAGTGGTAGACTGGCAAATTTCTACTTGTCATTGTATTGTGCTGTAATATGTCTCTACATGCTGGTTAAGATTTGAAAATACCTCTACAAATGCATTCAGTAGAGAAGGAAGAACAGTGGTATGGACTTAGTCTTTTGTTAGATGATATTGATGGTAATTTACTTAAATGATCGAGTGCTCACATCTTTTGTGTACTGTTATTTTTATGTAATTGTTGACATTATAAAACCTGAGACTAAGGTTCTAATGAATTGTTTTATGTGTGATTTTGGCATGTGACAGCTTTGTGTATGGTGTCTTGAGGAGGTTCTTGCCTGATGAGAAGGTTGAATCAATTAAAGGTCTTGCTTTAACAGTTGATGGAAAAGGGGCAGTTTTTGATGTAGCTACTGAAGACCTTGATACATTTCTCGAAGGTACAGGCTAATTGTCCAATTTAGATTCTGTGGCAATAGATTAGGAACATTTCACTTCAGAAATTATGCATTACTTGATTGGTCTCCCTTTAAAGGACTAAGATTCACATGATCTATTTGCTTTTTAATATTTATATGTTTAAATTCTGGTCAATGTCAAAACCTCATCTAGCCATTGGTTTACATGTAGTACTAAATTAATGTCGCCCGGCCTTTTGAGGTGAATAACGAAGAATTCACTGTGTTGCTTAAACAAGATGACCACCATTATTATTATTTTTTCCTTAACCAATTTATTGTTTGGACATTTGCAGGCCAAAAGAGAACATATGGTGTTAGCTTGGATGTAGTAGAGTCATTGCCTCGCCTACAGGAGAAAGAAAAGGGAAGAAGATATGGTGGCGGCGGTGGTCGTGGTGGGTTTTCTGACAGGAGAGATGGAGGTAGTAGATTCTCAGGGGGAAGAGGTGGGTTTTCTGATAGAAGAAATGATCGATTTTCCAGAGGCCAAAGTGGAGGAAGAGGTTTTAGTCGCAAATGGTGAAGACTGGTGGTGCCTCATTGGCTGCATAAATTTTGGCATTGTTTTCCTAATATTATTCTTTATATTTATATATCAATTTATGGCTGTTTTTAACTTTTCGTTCCTCTATTTTCATATGTATGTCCTTGTTAGTGGCTACCTTTAAGTTCTTCGTTGTTATATTTAGTTCTATAGAAAAAGAAACATGAGATGCTTTTGCAATATTTAGTTCTATAGAAAAAGAAACATGAGATATTTTTGCAAGTGTAGATGGTCAAGTCTACTCGGCAGGAAGTGTATCTTCAGATACTTTTAGCAAATGTTTCCCGTAGTGCTTTTCATGCATTTCATTCCTTTGCTGCGACCATGATGAAAATTGTTAATAATGTGTTGTAACTTACAAATGTTCAGAGGTAACTTTTTTTTTTTTTGTGTGTAAAATTAATATTTAATTTTAGAACTATTAAATGAATAATTCATATATTTGAAGTTTTATATGTATACTTATCAAAATGAAGATACGAATTTAAGGATGCATTTGGAATCTTGGAAGAAGAAAGTCTTTTTTTTTTAAAAAAAAAAAATGTTTCTTTTGATGGAACTCAATAAAAAATGTTGGATTATTTAAAAAAGAGAAAACGGTATTTGAAAATTTTAATTATGTTTTATTAAAAACAGTCAGTATAATATTTAAAAATGGTATGAAAAGTGGGTTTTAATTTAAATTTGGATATAAGTCTTTTGAAGAAGTGTTGTCTGAATAAATATAATTTGTGAAATAAAATATATTAATTAAAATATTTCTAGAAATTGATCATATTATATTTGTTTCTGAACGTCGATACATTAAATCTTAAGGGGAAAAAAGAAGTGAAGGTCTATTTGGATTGATATTTGCTGTAAAATTCTTTTTTTTTTTTTTTTTAAAGTATTATTTATATATATATATATATATTTTGTTCGAATTATTTATATTTTTAAACTTACCAAAAAAAAAAAAAATTTATATATTTAAATGATAAATCGAACTGATCAAAACTCAAAAGCATCTTTAATGAACATATGAACAGAGCAAATCCACTATGATAACGGCTGATGTCTCTGGCTCGTGAAACGTTACTGTGGAGAAAGAAGAAGGCACAGCAACTTCCAGATACGTCCCCCGACTTCTTTACCCTTCATCCGCCGTTCACCACCGCATTAAACCTCCGCGGATTGGATTATGTTTTCGCACCCCAACTTTGAAACCAAACCATCTTCCTTCCGTCCTCGCTAGCCGTCGCAGTGCCTATATCTCTCTTTTCTTGATATTTCTTTCTACTTATGTTCGTCTTCCTCCCCAGTTCATCAAATATAGGTGAAGAATTTATAGCTTTCTTGATGATATTTGTTCTTGCAAATATTCAAACTCTAGTGTTACAAAATTATTATTTGAGAGAGAGAGGTATAACAGCTGCTACTTAGAAGGTACGAAATGGGGTGGTACAGACGACCAAAGTTTGCTTACGATGCTCTCCGTAGTTTCACTTCGAAAATTGCATCCAATAACTCTGTCATAGGGTCCTATCTTAGAATCCATCAACTGCCCATTTCTTCCGCTCCTGTATTTCGTAAATCGAATGCTTCTGGCTTTGCTTTTTCGTCGCAGATTTTGAGAAACTCAGGGTCTCAATTGGGTCTCCGACAAAATCAGTATAGCCCATTTATTCGCGGGGCAAGGAGGTATTATTATGTTGACCAGAATCAGGTATATCACTTTCGACAACGAGGTTTCAGGAGATGGTCTGAGAATCCAAGAACTCTCTTAATTGTTGTTTTGATTGGTTCAGGGTTTGCAATTACCGTTTACTTTGGGCATTTGGAGACTGTGCCCTACACGAAACGAAACCATTTTGTGCTTTTGTCCCACAGTCTTGAGAAACAGCTCGGAGAATCTCAATTCCAGCAGATGAAAGCGGCATTTAAAGGGAAAATCCTGCCGGCAATACACCCGGAAAGTGTGAGGGTAAAATTAATAGCAAGAGATATTATTGAGGCTTTACAAAGGGGTTTGGGAAAAGAACGGGTTTGGACTGATCTTGGATATGCCTCCGAGAGCCCCATATCCCATGAAATTAGTGGACATGATACTCTGGTTGCCCTCAGCGATTCACCTGAGGCAAACTGGCACAAGGATGATGAGATTCTTGATGATAAGTGGGTTCAGCAAAGTAGGAAGAAAGGCCGTGAGAAAGGGAAGGAATCAGCCACTGGGCATTTGGAGGGATTCCAATGGGAGGTTTTGGTGATCAATGAGCCTATTGTCAATGCCTTCTGTTTGCCTGGTGGAAAGATTGTTGTCTTTACGGGGTTGCTTGAGCATTTTAGAACTGATGCAGAGATTGCTACCGTAATTGGGCATGAGGTTTGAATTCGTCATTTATCCCTCCTCCTGATTTCTTTCAGTCATCCTTCTGGATAAATCAAAGTGCCGCAGTCTCTTAGTGAAATATATATATATATATTTGGCCTGATGTTCAATATCTTATCTATTATATTCAGGTAGCTCATGCCGTGGCTCGACATGCTGCTGAAGGGATTACAAAGAACCTCTGGTTTGCAATTCTGCAGTTGATTCTTTATCAGTTTATCTTCCCTGATATTGCCAACACGATGTCTGCACTTTTCTTAAGGCTTCCGTTCTCAAGGAGGTAAGTAAGACACTGTAGTTCCAATATATATGATGCCTTTTGTTCCGAGAGCAATCCCCCATTGATTTGTGGAAATATATGATTTATCTTATCCTGAATGCAGTTGGGAAGTTCGAAGTATTCATTCTACTTTGTCCTCCCCATGTACACATGGCTGTATTCTTGCATACATTTTTCAATTACTAATATTTGTTGTTAGTAAGTTCAGGAGATTGATATTTGTAACACTGAGTGGTAATTTACACTATATGTTAATATGTACAAGTAAATAACAAAAAACAATTCGACTCTTGGAGAGTGTGATAACCTCATTGGCCAAAGGATGTTCCTTCTCATTGTAAAAGAAACATAATACATTACTGCTTGTTTTGATACTTCAGAAGTGCTCTGCTTTTCTTTTTGCACTTGGAGCAGCACTGATAGGATGCAGGTTATAATTAGCATGAGATTAAATTAGTTTTTTGCATGAGGTTCCATGTGCTACACTCATGCTGCAGGTCAGGAAAGCTAACATGAGTTTAGCAGCAGTAGATCAGCAGGTTGTTCTTGTGATGCCTAACAGTTGCTGACTTGTGGTGGATCATTGTTTCTCTTTCTTTGGCATTTAGGTGCTTGACTTTCCCCAATCCAGAACCAGTTTATCTTTAGATTTTCAAGAATGCCATTTAGAAATTAGAAGAATTTTGATGTGTTTCTGCTTCTGTGCTAGCTTTACTAAACAGCAGAACCTCCTGGAGTGAAAACTTTATTGCTGATCAGTCCCCTCATATGATTGCTGGGCAACAAATTATCAGTTTGGATCATTTTTTTAGGGGCCCTGGGGGATGGGGGTGGGGGTTAAGTATCAGTTAAATAATGTATTATATGTAATTCAATGGTACAAGAAAATAACTCTCATCTGTAAAAGATAGAAATGCAACTAGAGCATGCCAGATTAAGATGATATAGAGTTTTATCGGGCATTTGATTCATAAAACTTGTTTACTGGAAAATTAGATAACTCAAAACATATGTGATACGAACTCTTTATGCATGTAGACTGCCGCTTCAGAATCTTGAGTTGACTGTTGTTGTGCTATGACTTTTCTACTTATTAATAACATTGGCTCCATTGTTAGGATGGAGATGGAAGCAGACTACATTGGGCTGCTGCTAATGGCTTCTGCAGGTTATGACCCTCGGGTAGCTCCTAAGGTCTATGAGAAGTTGGGTAAAGTTGCGGGTGGTGATTCGGCATTGAGAGATTATCTTTCAACTCATCCTTCAGGGAAAAAAAGAGCTCAATTATTAAGCCAAGCGAAAGTAATGGAAGAAGGCCTTCTTATCTACAGGGAAGTACAAGCAGGAAAGGGAATTGATGGTTTCCTTTAATCAAAGAAACAATTCATACTTACTATTTGAATGAGCCCTCTGTCCTTTGTTCTTTGCTTTCCGCCATTTCCATTTTTCTTAAGGCTGATTACATTTTTCGGCCAAAAAGGTTGTGGTTCCTTATCATACATGTCTATGCACCAGATGTTTTAGCCTAATATTCAGAAGGGATAGTGGGAAGTTATTTCTTCTTTGTCAACTTTTGGTCCTCCTTTTTCCTTTTTATCAAGATTCCAAACTTCTTTATTTGTTACACTTTGTCCCAGCAATTAATTACTCCAGTTTGTGCCTTTTTCCCGGCAGGGTAAGCTGAGATTCGGTTTTTTTTTTGTTTTGTTTTTCCCTTGCTCTTATGAACGTCCTAATGGAAATATTTGTAAGATTCAGCCTCGCCATTGTTTCTTACTTACTTCTTGCTTATCGGCGAACACGAATTAAGGATGAAACGTTCAGCCAAGCCCGTTAGAAGGGCGGCGGCATTTATTGCAATTGCAAAATTTTGAGTTAGCAAGAGCTCGTCTACAACTAGAGCGCAGCCATTGTGTGTGTTAGCGTAAAATGTTTAAGAATAAGCTTTTCCTGCTAATCGAGAGCTGCAAGAATACGAGGGAACTCAAACAGATCCATGCCCAAATCATAACATCGCCCACGCTGTCCAGAACCGATTGTTACTCTCTCATCTCTCGCCTTCTCTTCTCTTGCACAGTTTCTGAATGTGTTTCTCTCAACTATGCCAAAACCATATTTCAATCCATTGCTAACCCAAATCTGTTTGAATACAATGCTATGGTCAGAGCTTATGCTTCCAAGGTTTACAACTCTGCTTCATATGAATCTTTATTACTCTACAGAAACATGTTGCGTGAGGATATTCCCCCTGATCATTTTACTTTCCCGTTTGTATTGAAAGAAAGCGTGAAAAGAAGTGACCGTTTGGCGGGTAGAAGCATTCATGCCCATGTTGTGAAATTTGGGTTTGATAATGATGTTTTCGTGCAAAATTCCTTAATTAGCTTGTATAGCGAATGTGGGTATTTGGGTAATGCAAGGAGGGTATTCGATGAAATGCGGAACAAGGATGTTGTTTCTTGGAATTCAATGATTGGTGGTGGTTTGAAAAACGGAGAACTTGACATGGCATGTGGTTTGTTTAGGAGAATGAAAAACAAGAATATCATTACCTGGAATTCCATCATCACGGGATTTGTTCAGGGTGGTAGGCCCAAGGAGGCTTTGGAGTTTTTCTATGAAATGCAGGTTTCTGGCGATGGTAATGTTAATCCTGACAAGATAACAATTGCAAGCGCACTGTCTGCTTGTGCTTCTCTGGGAGCCGTAGATCATGGGAGATGGGTACATGGCTATTTGAAGAGGAGTAGGCTGGAGTGTGATATGGCAATTGGCACTGCATTAGTTGATATGTATGGGAAATGCGGTTGTGTTGATGAAGCATTTGAGGTTTTCAGAGGAATGCCGAAGAAGGATGTTTTGACATGGACAGCTATGATCTCAGTGTTTGCCCTTCATGGGCGTGGTACAGAGGCATTCCAACTTTTTGCAGACATGGAAGCGAACGGGATATGGCCTAATGCTGTCACATTTACTGGCTTGTTGTCTGCTTGTGCTCATTCTGGTTTAGTGGAAAAATGTCGCAGTTGTTTCCATATGATGAGGAGAATATATTCTGTAGAACCACAAGTTATACACTATGCTTGCATGGTTGATACACTTAGTCGAGCTGGGCATTTTGGTGAGGCTCAAGAGCTTATTAGGACTATGCCAATGGAACCAGATGTTTTTGTCTGGGGTGCACTTTTGGGTGGCTGTCAGATGCATGGATATGTTGAGCTAGGAGAAAAAATTGCTATGTACTTGATCTCTTTGCAACCCTTGAACCATGCTTTCTATGTTGATCTCTGTAATCTGTATGCCAAATCTGGTAGATTTGAGGGGATGAAGAGGGTTAGATCTTTAATGAATAAACAGGGAATTAAGAAGACAGTCCCAGGGTGCAGCTCGGTTGAGATTGATGGAATTGTTTATGAGTTCTCTGTGAGAGGAACTAATGAAGTTGTGATGGAGGAAATCAAGTGTTTGTTAACAAGGTTAAGTACTGAAATGAAGATAGAAAAAAATTACAGCCTCTATTATGATTGACACATCGAGGCAGCACCAAGTTCTGCAAATTTGAATATGAGGCATTCTGTAAAACTCTTGACTCAATAGCTACCCAGCTGCTGTGGAACAGTTGAAGGTTCACGGAGGAAATTGAACATCTCCAGAAGGACGAGGTAAATATCAGTTCCTCATGATTAGCAATTTAATATAGTTGTGCACATATTCACGTTTGCATATATTTCATCTCAAGCTTGTAGCTGGGACAGCTAATTGTGGTTTGTAGATGTTTCATTTTCATATTTTCTGATGCTTTACAATTTACTATCACATTCCATTCAAAATACATACAAATTGTTTTTCTTTGTTCAGGACGAAAAGAGAAAAGCTTGCATTTGTTATATTTTGGTGCTTCTTTTTAATTCTTGGACTGCTGGCACTTAAGAGATCATCTACAGAAGGAGATGCTCGTTTAACTGTATTTGTTTGCCATTGACTTCTGTTTCAGATTCTTAAGTCTATCTGATTCCCAGTTTCAGCAGTGAACGTATGGGCATGGAACTAATGTAGTCTGACATGATGCTGAGCGTAGCTGCAAATGATTAAGAAAAAAGCTTCAAATATATATGAATTCCATGAGAAGGGCGGCAGGAGGTGCATCAATGTTTGCAAGTTAAGTGTCAAGAAACAGCTTGGAGGATTGTGTTTAGTCCCCAGCAACTTTGTGTGATCCTTTAGCGTAAACACCTGCTTTTTACAGCTTTTAACTACTTTCTTTATAACTAAAATAATTATTGAAATAGTAAATATTATTCTCAAGTCCCTGAAACAGATGGCAGATAATACTAACATTCTTGTTCTGAGATTTTTTTATCAGAGTGGTACAAGTGTTTGTTTGTTTGTTTGTTTTTTTTTTTTTTTTTTTCCTTCTTATTCTGGTTTGTGACAGGATAGAATGTGAACTGAGTGAGGACACCAGAGGGATCTTGTGATAAGCCGCAACTATAGAGGGTGTTTGCAGTTAGTTTCAGCTCCAGCAGAACAAAATGCATTAGATTTGAAACGGTTCGAAGGTTTTCTTGAGTTGCTTATAACTTGGTATTTGAAGTTTTCTAAAGGATTCTAATCTCATGTGATTTAACTCCCATAAGAAGTTGCAGAGAGAGAGAGTTCTGTTAAATTTCAGATATTTTATTTCAATTCAGTCTATTAGGAAAAGGCTTAACTTCAGTCAAAAAGTAGAAAAGGCACTTGAGGGTGGATGAATTGCTGAAAGAGCAATTGGATAAATACTTCGGGACGAAAATGCTATATACCACATTTAACCTTTCTGGTTTGTGGAGTTGAGATTATTTGTCTTAATATTCCTCCTTTCAATCAAATTAAGGACAGATTAAAGTTAAATTCCCTATCATTAGAGGATAATTCTGCCGACTAATCTCCTTGTCCGTTTTGATGATGGGTGGAGAAAAACAAGAGAGTGATCCCATACTTCTTGGTGCGGATTAAGTTCACACCAGCTATTAGGAGGCTGGGAATCTGGCTACTGCTATTCATTTCTTTAAGGTATTACGTGTGATTCACGCAGATTGGAGTCATAATGAAGGACAAGAAGTTCAACAATCATTCATAATATTTTATGCTTAATAATAATAGTTTGTCGATATCTAGAATGATCCTGGGATCATAGTTCAAGAAGCCATTTTAAAATTCTTTTAATTAGTTCTTGGTCATCAGCATCTGTATTTGTGATTAGGCAGCAGTCTCTCTCTCTCTCTTCTATATATTTATGTGTGTGTATCCTGGTTTATATTTACATAAGCATTTCAAGCCATACTTCAAAAGATAGAAAACGCATATCCCTACAAGAAAAGGATTTCAATGGATGTTTTATTTAATCTCATTTTTCTCTTCACAACAGCTTTTGGTGCCAGTTTGATTGTATGTATGCTGAAAATTATAAAACCAGGATCAAAAAATAGGTACCATCCTGTTGCTGGCACAGTCTTTGACCTGCTATTCAATTTCCACCGGCTGCACGACTATATGGCTCATATGTCAAGCAAATACAGAACATATAGACTGATCAACTTCTTCCACGGAGATTTCATATACACTGCAGACCCAGAAAATGTCGAACACATTCTGAAAGCGAATTTTGCAAACTATGGCAAGGTGACTTCACATTAGAATACCTGTTCTGGTTTTTTACAGTACAAAAAAACATTTCTGATGTTCATGGTTTATCTTCTAAACATCATCATATAGTTTCTTGGGTGAAATTTTCTGAAGTTTAATAATTTTTTTAGGGATGGTACCACCATGACATTTTGAAAGATCTTCTTGGCGATGGTATTTTCACTGTGGATGGTGAAAAGTGGCGTCATCAAAGGAAGACATCAAGCTATGAGTTCTCCACTAAAATCCTGAGGGATTTCAGCTGTGGAGTCTTTAAAGCCAATGCTGTAAGACTTTCAAATATTATTTCTGAGACTTTGTCATCAGACCAGATTATAGAAATCCAGGTAGGAATTTATTATCTTTATATATTATGTTATGTTATGTAGTAAGGAAGGGAATTTGTCTCATGGAATGAAAATATCTTTCACCAGATGATGATGATCTAATTGTTTTTCACCCTCAACTTTGACAGGATTTGTTTATGAAGTCCACCCTTGACTCTGTTTTTAAGGTTGTACTTGGAGTTGATCTGGACAGCATCTATGGAACTAACGAAGAAGGCACATATTTTTCCCAATGTTTCAATGAGGCAAGTGAAATAACATTGTACCGTTATGCTGATATACTCTGGAAGTTCAAAAGGATGTTGAATGTTGGATCCGAAGGAAAATTGAAGAAAAATATCAAAGTAATTGATGAGTTTGTTTACAAGATTATCACAAGGAAGGCAGAACAAGTGGACGAATCACACGATGATAGGACTGTAAGTCTTGAGCTAAAATGACCTTCTTTCTGATTTATTTACTTGAAGTAGGTCTTGTTTTATACTATCCATGAATTGCAGATGAAGAAGGAAGATATTTTGTCTAGATTTCTGGAAATGAATGAAACAGATCCAATGTACCTGAAAGATATAATCCTTAGCTTCATAATTGCTGGGAAGGACACTACTGCTAGCACTCTTTCCTGGTTCTTTTACATGATGTGCAAGTACCCTCACCTACAGGACAAAATTGCCGAAGAAGTGATTAAATCAACACATGTTGCAGAGAACTTCTGCGTGAATGAATTAGCTAAAAGCATCACCGAAGAGGCCCTTGACAAAATGCAGTATCTTCATGCTGCCTTGACTGAAACGCTGAGGCTCTACCCTTCTGTTCCTGTGGTAAGTTTTGTGGGAATCGCATGCTTGATTGGTACTGGTACTGGTTCATGCGAGCATCTATATATTAATCCTTAGGTGTGTATATTTGATCGATTATCATTCAAGAAAAACTTACATGCATATCAAGCGTGTTTGTGGCATATTATTCCAGGATGGGAAAATGTGCTTTTCAGATGATACACTCCCAGATGGATTCCAAGTCAGGAAAGGGAACATTGTGTCTTACCTACCGTGGGCTATGGGTAGGATGAAATTCATATGGGGAGATGATGCTGAAGTTTTCCGGCCAGAAAGATGGCTCGATGAAAATGGGATTTTCCGGCAAGAAAGTCCATTCAAGTTCACGGCCTTCCAGGTAAGAAAGATTGTGAAGTTCCACATAATGTAACAGGTCAAAAAAGAAAGGAAAAACATATATATATATATATATATATAGTGATAATGTAATGTCACAAATGCAGGCAGGACCAAGAATATGTCTGGGAAAGGAATTTGCGTACAGACAGATGAAGATCTTCTCAGCTGTGTTGCTAGGCAGTTTCAAGTTTAAGTTGAGCGATGAAGGGAAGAGAGTAAATTACAGGACCATGCTGACTCTGCACATTGATGGGGGATTACATATTCGTGCTTACCGGAGAGATCCTTTGGTAGCTCTTTGAGTTCATTTTACCTACCATATCATGGTCAAGAAATTCTGTGTACAGGTAAATTAATAAGTGTTAAAGAAGTTGTCCAAAAGGGTATAACCCTATTAATTACCAAAAAAAAAAAAAAGGGTATAACCCTATTTAACTTCCTGACAAAATACTTAACATAATACCATAAAAAATCTATTTTGAGAATAAAATAGTAGTCTAGTAGTATAATTTCTTTTATTTATCTATTTATATAACTTGTTTAGTGAGATATCATAAGTTTATGATCTTATGACACATGTTCATCTCTTCTTATACTCTGTAAAACCAAGAAATATATATATATATATATATATATATATATCATCTATAAGGATGTGACGGAAGATGATTATTTGATGTGCAATTTTGATAAGTAACCATTGTACTAATAAACCTCTTGATTAAATTACCTAAAAAATTGATGGTAATGCATGATGTTTAAAATAAGGAAAGAAAATCAGGATAATATTTCAGTAATGCATTCATCCTTTTACACTGTAATTATAATTAATTTTTGCACTAATTTAATATATTTCCTCTTTCTTTCACTGGTAAATTATATGATTTATTAAACAAACACAAGTCGGTAAAAATTTTCAAAAAATTACTTCGAAAATTTTCACCTTTTGAGAGAGAGAGAGAGGGAGGGAGGATTGGAACTACAAATGGGGAAACCAAGTCATGCTTCAAATTGGATATTTTGGCCTTTATTTTGTCTGCTTTCATATATATACATATATATATATATATATATATTTAAGAAGTTGGAAGAACGTGCTTACTGTAACTACGAATAGTAGTAGTAGTAGCAGCAGCAGTATAATTTTAAATTACATCAACAATATAATTTAATTTGAAAAATATTTTGCATTAATTCTTACACAACATTTACAATAACAATCGAATAATAAATTTTATAAAGCATGCATTTAAAGAACTATTTTGGTTAAACACGTAATTTTTCAAGTAAGTTTTATTATCAAAATGGTACAGTTTGTTTTTTATTTTTTTTCCAAAAAGACTTAACTTTAATCCTTTTATAATATAAATTAGTACAAGTTATTAATATTTTGAAATTGATAATAGTTTTAATTTGAGTTCGTGTTGAATAATTTTTTAAGGGACTATTCACGTGATTTTTCATGCAAGTTTTATTATCAAAATAGTATATTTTTTTTCCCCCAAAAGGACTTAACTTTAATCATAGTATAAATTAGTAAAAGTTATTGAAATTGATAATGAATTTGATTTGAGTAGTGTTGAATACTTTCTTAAAGTACTATTCACGTGATTTTTTATGCAAGTTTTATTATCAAAATGGTGCATTTTTTTTTTTTAAGATTTTGAAATTAATAATGGATTTGATTTGAGTCGTGTTGAATACTTTCTTAAAGGACTATTCATGTGATTTTTCATGCAAGTTTTATTA
>JAXGGT010000001.1:6656156-6666570 GCA_035583425.1 Marsdenia floribunda
GGAGGATGGGGTAGTTGGTTTTGTATGATAAAATTAAAAACAAGTCAAAATTATTAGGTAGTCAAATCAACTAATAATTAGATATTAATTTTATAGGACGGTTTAGAAATAAAAAATGACAAAAGAGACACAATTAATTAGTAATTGTGTTACCATAGGTGCAAATGGGAAGGGCCATGTGGCTTCAATTATTTATCGGAAAAGATAAAGAAATGAGCTTCCTACTCTTGACTTGCTTGATGTTTGGAAAGAGATAATATCTTTGCGTATAGATGGAAAACCCTCAAAACTAGAAGATAAGGCAAAACAAAACTATAGACCAAATATATATTTATATAAGACGATTATTTTTAAAAGAATTTTTTTTGACTTAATTTTTGGAAAGTTCTTCCATAAATAAAAACCTTCCTAATATCATGTTATTCATCATTTCACATCATAGGCATCATCTAATTCGTTTTACTATCAACGAATAAATTTTAATATTTTCTATTTTATTATTAACTAAGACAATGGTGGCCCAAACGGAATTTTTAACACTTTATTATGCATCTCCATAAGTCACATTTTTAAAAATGATATAAAAAATAGTAAAATACTCTTAAAACATAGAAGTAAATTAGTTTAAAAGAATATAGACAATTACATAGAAATAGAATAATTTAGATGAGCTCTATCCACCGTTAGATCAAATTGAGTGGAACTGAATGCCTTTTTTTTTTTTTTTTTTTTTTTTTGTTTGTGTATGGAGGAAGTAGTAATTGCACTACAATTATGAAATTGCTGTTTGAGCTGGACGAATGATGAGGTTGATTAAAGATTCTCCACAATTATGTGTATCCATTTTCGAAAAATTTCCTTAATATTAACATGCAAATATATATATACTAGGTTTGCAATCCACACCTGAGTGCGGATAAATATTAATTTTATAATTTTTTTAATATATTTTAATTTTAATAAAAATAAAGGACTATTATTTATATATATATATATATATATATTAAAAATAATATTTAAATATTATTACAACTTTATTTTCATTTTTGTTGAATTTGAGTCATTGATATTTATTTCTATTATTAATGAAATTTGTAATTATGAGAAGTGTTGAAACACTATAAACAACCCATTGGCATCGGACAAATAAGGACACTTCTGAAGA
Organism: Marsdenia floribunda; assembly: GCA_035583425.1. Lineage (NCBI taxonomy): Eukaryota > Viridiplantae > Streptophyta > Magnoliopsida > Gentianales > Apocynaceae > Marsdenia > Marsdenia floribunda. The sequence goes on from JAXGGT010000001.1 coordinate 6,657,322, forward strand.
AGTAATTTTCACCAAAACTTACCTAAAACATTAGCTAATATAAGAAATTTCTCCCACAAATTAATTTCATGTGTCTTCAATTATTTATTAGAAAAGATAAAGCATTGTGCTTCCTACGCTTGACTTGCCTTTGATGTTTGAAAAATAAAATAAAAATAAAAATGAATACCATTATTTTAAAAAGAATTTTTTCTGACTTAATTTTTTGGAGAGTTCTCCCATAGATAAAAACCTTCCTAATATTATGTTATTCATCATTTCATATTAACTAAGACAATGGCCCAAACGATTTTTTAACGCTTTATTGTGGATCTCCATGAGTCAAATTTTCAAGTAATGTGTTACTAAGTCGCATAATTAGAATTCTTTAAAAATTTTTATACCGTACTTAGATCTAAATGATATAGAAAATATTAAAATACTCTTGAAAAGTGTATGTAGAAGTAAAATAGTTTAAAAGAATATATACATTTACTTAGAAATAGAATAGTTTAGATGAGCCCTATCCACCGTTAGATCAAATTGAGTGGAACTGAATCCTTTTTTTCTTTTCTTTCTTTTTTTTTTTTTTTCCTGTAAGGAGGAAGTAGTAATTGCAGTACAATTATGAAATTGCTGTTTGAGTTGGATGAATGACGAGCTTGATTAAAGATTCTCCACAATTATGTGTATCCATTTCCGAAAAATTTCGTTAATATTAACATGCAAATATATATATATATATATATATATATATATATATATATTGTATCACTTTTTATCACGTATTTCAAAATTATGATCTGGCCAATTATCCTTATTTATTCATTTTACTTATTATTACAAGTAAAAAGATTAATGTGGCCAAATAATTATGAAAAAATCTCAAAAAAAAAAAAAAAGAAAAGAAAAGGACTAAAATGACCAAAAGAAAATAGTTTAGGGACTAAAATGACCAGTTGTCTTATTATTAAAACATAATATGAAAATTACTCATATATAAACTTAAAAATGGTTACTAGTTTATTAAGTCTTTAATTAAAAGGAAAAAAAAAACTAATAAGTATTTGGAAAGAAGTAAAATAGAAATGATTGAAAAGAAAAAATTAATGTGAGAGTATGTTATAATTATATGTAAACTAAGAATTCTCTCTTTCTTTTGTTTCGAAAAGTATGTTAATTTTTTTTTTCTCTTTTTATTAAATTTTTTTGCCAATAACTTAAATGAATAATAAGATAATATAATACAAAATAATTAAGAAAAACTAGTGAATTTGGTTCCTAATGTTCATGACTTTGGTGTGATTGGTCCCTTTTTTTTTATTTTTTATTTAGTAGCTCCCTAATGTATAATAAGTTTGTACATTTGGTCCCTTTTTTCACAAAATTTATTGATTGGGTTAGTTAAATTTTGTGAAAAGACTAAATGCACTGATTTATTATACATTGGGGACCTACTAAATAATTTTTTTTTTTTTTTAAAAAAAAAGACCAATCACACCAATGATGAAAAGATTAGAGACTAAATCCATCAATTTTCTCATAATTAATAATAATTTTAAATAAATATTGAATAATTTACTAAAATTATAAAATACAATAGATTAAACAAATATAATTTGAAGCGAAAAAATAGCAATAAATATATATATATACTAGAATTACAATCCGCACCCAGGTACTGATTAATTCTAAAATTAAGCATAAAATTAAATTGGTTATTTAAACTAAATTTAATTATACATGTATTATTTTGTTATTTAATCTTTATAAAAGATGTAATACATTTTAAATTTAATGTATTTTATCTGTCTATTAGGTGAATGCATTATATATATACATATATTGTTCAACCTTCAAATATATATATATATATATATATATATATTAATTCTATGAATTAGAATATATTAAATTGATTAAGAGGATATTAGATTACGTGAATTTGATAATTTTTTGTCTTTAATAAGTATATACGTTGAATTTAAATTAATTTATATACATTATTTTAATCTTTTAAATTAATTAAAATGATTTTTTTAAAAAAATTATTAAAATATTATTGAAAAGTAATTTAGATTTTAATTTTTTTTATTTTTTTAATATTAATATATCTAGATTTTGTTAATATGTGTATATATATAATCATATTTTTAGATTATATGTATATTTATTTATTTGTTCAATGCACCATACATATATTAAATATGTCGTATTATGTATGTATGAGGAATATATATTCAATTCACGCGTACAATATCTCAGTCCTCCTACAAAGAGTGGAAAATCTAATGAACTTTATTATAGTAAAGAATACCTTAAAAGCTCGAATTTAACCTTCTTTTTTTTTTAAGTCAATTTTTAAATAAGATAGTTATATTATTTTTAGATAATTTAAGTAAATACATTTATTTTTTAAATAATTATAATTTTTAATCTTAACTTAGTTTAAAAATTATAATTATTATCAAAATTTATTTATATACTCTGTACTTTGAATTGAACAAAGTATATCTCTAAATATAGTCATTTAAATTTTAAAATATTTATCAAATAAATATGCATATTACTATCATAAAGTATTTTTTTACTTGTAATATTTCTTTATTATATAATAAATAAATCATAATATTTCTAATTAATATCATAAATTTTTTTTTACTTGTAATTAATTTTTATTTATTATATAATAAATAAATCATGATATTTATAAAATCTTATTTATTTTTGTAATTTTAATTTTTTTTTATAAATTTCAGGTGTAAAGAAAGGTAACGTGTGGCTTATTTGCTATAAATGCCAAAAAAAAAAAGAAAAAGAAAAAGACCTACGGATAAAATTACAAAAAAGTTAAATAAAAATACTAAAATTACTAATCTATACCATTGAAAGAAAATGAGCCTTCTAAAAAATTGCTCTAAAATCTTTTATATATATAAGATATACATAAGAATGAAAATATATATTAATACATCTAATATAATATATATATATATATATATATATATATATATAATAGTTAATAAAAAAATTAATAAATTATAAAAAGTAACTTTAGAGAATGAAGTTATAAAGTTATAAAAGGTGATATATATATATATATATATAAAATAAAAAAAAATTAAAAAACAATCAAATCCAGAAAGTTAAAGAAAAAAATAATAATGCCATCAAGAAAAAAATTACTTTTAGAAGCAAGACATGTAATCTTATATATAATAAATATATATTATACATAGAATATTGATAAGATTTTTGAGTCTACAAAAATAAAAGTTAATGGGTAAGATTTTTGGAACAAAACTATAAAAAAGAACCCAAATTAAAATAAAATAATAGGAATTAGGTATTATTAGGTTAGGTTACACTTAGATTCATGACCATAAATCATAATATATATATATATACACACACCAAACTAGGGAAATAATAATGAGCAAATTAAATGGGAGGTTTAAGGAAAGAAAATATACCCAAAAAAAAATATGATATGTAAAAATAAAATTTTAAATCTTCAATTATTTTACTTGTAATATTTATTTTAATCTAATGAAAAATGTGAGGCAGGCCATCATGGCCGCCCATCATTTATTTATTTATTTTAAGAAATGTCACGCCACAAAAGTGTGTTGGATTGGATCCTCATGGTCAAAATATTTGTGCATTTAACATTGTATCAAAGAGATATAAATATGGATATGTTAAAAGTCTAAATTCGATACTGACAAGGAAAATGAAAATTTCTCAAACCTACTAAATATTTTCAAGGGGAATATATATATATATATATATATGGAAAATTCGTCCAAGTTATGGTTTTTCGTTAATTAGATCTTTATCTATTTTTTTTGTCTATTAAGTACTCATAGTTTTTAAGAGCCACTAATTAGGTTCTTTCGACTAATAATTCAGGCCACAATTGTTGCCTAGATCTGAGCATAGGCATTGTGTAAGACACTTACACAATAATTCCAAGAAAAGTAACAGTGAAGATGCTTTGAAAACAATATTTAGGAGCTGAATTATTGGTCAAAAAGACCAAACTAGTTGCCCGTAAGAACTATGAGGATCTAATAGGTAAAAAAAAATATATGGACCTAACAGACGAAAATGTAATACTTTAAAGATTGAATGGACTAATTTTCCTATATATATATATATATATATATTAATTTTTTTTTAAAAAAAAAGGAAAAAAAAAAAAAAAAAAGTAGAAGAAGAAGTGATAAGAAATGATAGGAAACTAAAGTCAAACTTGACCAAGGAAATAGAGAACCCCTATGGTTTGAAGTCTTTATTTGTTTGTTTATTTTAATGATGAGGATGGACTATTTTGTGTTTGGTGAAATTCAATGGGAATGCAAACAGAGGAAAGCAACCTACTCCCCAACTATTCCTATTCTTTTATTATTATTATTATTGCAAATCAAATCCTTTGCTCTCTGCTCATGCTTTCTTGTATTTAGTATTTCGTTGATTTTAGGACATTATGGCATAAATCATAATTTCCTTTTTTTAAGCCTATTTAATATTCATAATTATCTTATTTAAATGAAAAATAAATAATATTAATAAAATTCTTTTCATGAGTATAAAGTGAAAGATGAAGAAGATTTGACTTAATGTCAATTTTTTATTGGACAGAAAAGGGGAAAAAAAAATGAAAGAAGGACAAGGACTACCGTCTCTACAGAGAAGAGTGTCATTTGCTATCAATGGATCCGAAAAGCAGGTGAGGAGTAGTCAGTAATTTGGGAGTTACCCTCACTCACTCTCGCTCCTCATGAATCATCGTGATCCGTTCCGTTAGTCCCATTCCATAATAAACATTTCTCCATCTCTATATTCATTTATCCGTTTTTACCGATAATTACCGTACACATATAACACCTATTAACTTAACGTCCCCCTTTCCGCTGCCGACCATGCCTTCTCGTCCCCTACCTCCTCCGGCGCCGCCGCCCCTACCCCCGATTCACCACAAGGACCACCATCTCGTCCCTCCACTCGCCTGCTCCTTCGCTGCTGCCTTCTCTCTCCTCATTCTTCTCACTTTCTGCTTCCGCAAAGTCTCCAGGAAACGCACTGTTCCATCCTCCGAAACGGACTCCAAGCCTCCCCATCGATTCTCTTACTCTGCCCTCCGCCGCGCCACCTCCTCTTTCTCTCCTTCCCTCCGACTCGGCCAAGGCGGCTTCGGTTCAGTTTATCGCGCTACCCTTAAGCCGGACCTCCATGTCGCTGTTAAGCTTATGGACTCCGGTTCCCTCCAAGGCGAGCGTGAGTTCCAGAACGAGCTCTTCTTGGCTGGAAAAATTGACTCCAAATACGTCGTCTCTGTTGTCGGCTTTTCTTCTGATCCCAAGCGACGTCGTATGCTTCTGGTTTACGAACTCATGGCTAATGGTAGCTTGCAGGACTGCCTTTTACATCGTAAGCCCCCTGAACTCAAGAATTGGACTAAAAGGTTTTCAATTGCTTTAGATGTAGCTAAAGGGCTTGAATATTTGCATCACTTCTGTGATCCGCCTATTATACACGGTGATGTTAAGCCCAGTAATATGTTGCTGGATGCTGATTTTAATGCCAAGATTGGAGATTTTGGATTGGCGAGGTTGAAATCGGAGGAGGTTCACCTTGAGGTCGAGGCCAAAAAAGAGGATAATTTGGGACATGGGCTTGTGGAAGACAATGGCTCGGTACTTGAGGAAACAGAGAGCGTGATTACCGCCAGCGGGTTCGACGGAGGCGTGGACCAGTCGCCCGACAGCTGTTTCGTCAGGGTTGAGGAGTCGCCGGAGACTGGGGTCACTGGGGTGGAGTTGTCTCCAGAAGCAGCTCCCGTGTCACCGAGGACTCTGGCTGCAATGGTATCTCCGTTGGAGGGGCACGATAAGACAAGTGTGTCCGAAGGGAACTTTGATAAGGCTAGTGTGGAGAGTGGAAGAGAGACAGCTAATCTTAGCGATAAAAGATGTGGGAACAACAAGAAGAAGAAGATGAGTTTCTCGGGAAAAGATTGGTGGTGGAAGCAAGATAATGGAGGAAGTGAGTCCGGGGTAGTGAAGGATTATGTGATGGAATGGATTGGGAATGAGATCAAGAAGGAGAGGCCCAAGAGTGAATGGATTGGGACTTCCTCAAGCTCTGGGATTGTTGGGAAAACTGAGAAGGATAAGAAGAAAAACCGTAAGCGATTAGATTGGTGGGTATCACTAGATGACGATAAGACTTCAAAGAAGGAGAAAAGGAGGCCGGCGAGAGAGTGGTGGAGGGAGGAGTATAGTGAGGAGCTTGCCAAGAAGAAAAAGAAGAAGGAAAAGCTAGAGAAAGGTTCAGTCAGTGATGAGTATACTGATAATTGGTGGCCCAGGGATGGGGAGCTTTATTCAGACACAAAGAAGAAAAGGAGTCGAAGCAGGAAGAGTAGTAGGAGTAGTATGGACTGGTGGTTGGATGGGTTTAGCGGTGATCTCTGGAGAGCTCGAAGAAACAGTTATGATTCTGCAAGCGGAGAAATACCTAAGAGTGGTGGTATCAGCAGCACACCCAGCATGAGAGGAACTGTATGTTACATTGCACCAGAATATGGTATTGGAGGGGATTTGTCCGAGAAATGTGATGTGTATAGTTATGGGGTTCTATTATTAGTTCTTATTGCCGGTCGTAGACCATTGCAAGTGACTGGTTCACCTATGTCAGAGTTTCAGCGTGCTAATCTTCTATCTTGGGCTCGCCATCTTGCCCGTGCAGGGAAGCTTCTTGATCTGGTAGATCAGTCAATACATTCATTGGATAAGGAACAGGCTCTGCTATGCATCTCCGTGGCCCTCCTCTGCTTGCAGAAGTCGCCTGCTCGCCGCCCTTCAATGAAAGAAGTCGTAGCAATTCTGTTGGGAGAACTGGAACTTCCGCAGCTACCAATTGAATTTTCACCTTCTCCTCCATCTAGAAATCCTTACAAGTCCCACAAAAAGGTTCGGTGAGTGGCTGTTGGATCTCTTTGGAGAACCATATATATAATCTTCTAGGCCATTGTTTTATCTATTGTAAATTGTATAGAGCAAAATATATGATATTGACAAATGAAAATATTTCAGGTTTTTTCTTAACATACCTTACTGTTGATAAAAATCTAGCTTTTGCAATTTACTTGCCAAATTTGTTGACGTGTTTTGAAGTAAATGAATTTATTATCCCAATTCTGGATTGTGTAACCAAGAACCGCATATATGCTGATTGAGATCTTCATCTATTTTTTCTCCACATCTGTTTGTATTAATTCAATACTGATTGTTCAACTCGAACCATAAGCAGGATTTTTAATAGTCTGAATAAAGTTCAGGCCAACTGCTTTTCTTATTTGTCCTCAAGGCAGTGTTATTAACTATTATGTACTGCAGTCGTTGCTAGTTGACCACTAAATATGAATATTGTGGAAGTGACTGTTCAGACATGATACATAAGTGTAGTACTCCCTTGCATTGGATGAGTTTGAAATTTCTGAATCTATTGGAGAGTTAAATTTTTGTTCTACCTTTTACTGCTGTTTGTGACATCTGAAATTTTTCCCAAATTAGCATTTGAATGCCGGGTACTAATAATTCTTTTCTTTCTTGTTGGAGATGCAACTATATTAGTACAAAATTTGTTTTTTCAAGCAGTAGAAATTAGTCATTTCCTGACATAGGTTTCACTAAGTCCTAGATGTATGGTATGGAGTTATGGCTATGAATTTTGCTATTTGTTGTTACTGTGAATCAAATATTAGCACTTATTTATACTGATCTGCATGCAAAATCCTATTAAAGGTAATAATGCATTGCAGACAGCTTTACTGGTATGTTAGATGTTAAAGTTGGACTATGTTTCTAAGAGAAATTAAAATTTATGTTGTCCCGCTATGCATTCAGACAAAGATCGTGGCGTTTGGAGGAGATGGTGAGAATGACTAAAAATTTTCATTTTCTTTCCATCCCCTCCTTCCCTTTTCAATAATATAGTACACTAGGTTTTGGCATTCAATGCATTAGTGTGCTGGTAAGCTTTTGCGAGTCCTGGAGTTTTTTCCTTTCTTGTTATCCAGACTCATTGAAATTTGAGTTCAACAATACCATTATCTTCTTTTTGTTAAGTAGAAGAGGGAAATAAGATAAGCGTGATTTTTGTCCAAGGGAGCTTCCATGAATAATTGAAGTATAAATACAGTGTTGCCTGATTGTTCTCTGCTTGAGTGACATAGTTCAATGAATATGGACCTCGTAAAAGATTCCAGGGGAGGGGACTTTTTCTGATTCTTCCTAGAGAAAGAGTATTCTCTTTTTGTTCTGGGCCTTATCTAAATATCTTGATCCCTTTTTGTGAGTGCCAATTTATATTTTGTATTTTGTGTATTTATGGTTGTATTATTTGTATAATTAATAGTGGTTTGAACATAATAAATTAGCATTTTTTTTTTTTTTCCTTTTTTCTTTTCCGGGTGCAAGTTTCTCTCAGATGGAATTTACTTTTCAAATAAAATATCCTGTGTTACCTTTGTAATATCTCACAAGGGTTGATGATGGCACTATGGAGTAGGAGCAGAGGCACCTGAAAGTTTACATCTTTTATCTATAATTAATGTCTTCGCAGCCGATTTTGAGTTTGTTAAGTTCTATCAAGCTATGGTTGCAACAAATTTTTATCTCAAGATTTCATGAATTCTGGCCAACTTTTTTTTTTTTTTTTTGTCTAAAATCTTTCTTATTTGAAAAAAATTCAGTTGAAAAATCTGATTTCTAGTACATTCTATCTATGCGGGAGACAGTGATTGATGTTGTATCTTGAATCCAGAATACTCTCAATAATGCAAATGCAGTTATGATAAATAACTACAGACTACAACAAATTGTCAATTTTTGAAATCTTAGCTTTGATAATTGTAGATTACACGATGTTGTTAAGTAGATTTTTGTCCAGAATATTCCTCTATTAATGGATTTTTTTTTTTTTTCCTAAAATAATAATAATACTGTCCAGGTAGATTTGTCACCAGAACAAGCCCGGGTAGATTACACGATGTTGTTAAGTAGATTTTTGTCCAGAATATTCCTCTATTAATGGATTTTTTTTTTTTTTCCTAAAATAATAATAATACTGTCCAGGTAGATTTGTCACCAGAACAAGCCCGGGTGTAGAGGGTAGAAAATAGATGGGCAAATTGGCACATTTAGTCCCCAAACTATGGGCATTTGGTGATTAAGGTCCCCAATCTATTTTTTTGGTCAAATA
>JAXGGT010000001.1:6679678-6695560 GCA_035583425.1 Marsdenia floribunda
AGACATAGAGTAAGCCCTCTCTAAAACTCTAATAATGATATAACTAAACCCTAATTAATATAGGTTAAATATCTATTTTTCAAAAAAAATGTGACTTTCCAAATTTGCCCTTACTAAATGGGCTGGGTCTTACATATTATCTATGACTACTACTCATGACCTACGCAACGTTGCGTAGGTCTCCCCACCATAATTTAGTCTATTCTTCTAATATTGTCTTAAAAATTTAAAAATAAAAGCAACATATTCAATTCAGCAAGTCATTCCTGTTGTTACTTCTCCCCACTTCCATCATTACTCCGACTTCAACTGCCTCTTGAAGACATTTACGAAGTAAATGGCCACTGAGATCCCATCTGCAGTTATTTACCCAAAAAGTCATCATATATACCTACAAATACAGAGTATATTAATTAATAAAATAAATCAATAAGCTAAGTTACACTTACTTACTATAATAGAGATATCTTGTCTAACATCAGATTTCCATTTCCTCCTTCAAAGGAACAGCAGGGATTTTCCCCTTATTGCCTGAATTATCTCCTAAAACAACATGCATTTTATTAAGAAGTCTATATATGTATATATACATATTTTGTCTCCTTCTCATGTCAATTATAAAATGAACAATAAGTTAAGTCACACTTACCAGTAGAAATACATTGTTTAACATCAAATTCCATTTCTTCCGTCTTAGGAACAAGAAGGATTTCCACCTTATTACTTGAGTTTTCTACTATAACCTCGTGCATTTTATTAAAATCTATCCTTTTTTTCCCTTCTCATGTCAATTGTAAAATAAACAATAACTTAAATCACACTTACCAATAGCGACACCTTGTTCAACATCAAATTTCCTTTCCTCCCCTTAGGAACATTGATAGGGATTTCCGCTGCCTTATATCACGGACTTGGCCTTTGCTTTCGACGAACCGTGCGGCACTTGATCACCTTCACTCGTAATCAAGTCAGCCTAACTGTCTAGTAGCTAAGTGAACCAAAAACTAGCTAGAACAAGAGAGCTTGGGAGAATGTTAAGAGCTTCGTTTACTCTTGAATCATATATAACTCTTGGTTACACTCTTGGTTACCAACTCTCTCTCCTTCATTTTCACTCTCCTCTTGGTTCCTCTCCTTGTTCCTCTCCTTCGTTGGTTTACAAATGAGGAGCCTCCCCTATTTATAGGCCTCCTCCATCTAAACGAAGGGCTAGGATCATCTTGATCCACGGTGGTTAGGCTTCTTCTAGAATAGCCTACACCATCCTAAGTATATCAAGTATATGCTAAACTATTTTACAATGTACAAGACTAGTCTAAACATGTCTACATGACTCTAGAATGCTCCATCGTTTTCCAGCATCTTCTAGGGTCATCCTTCGTCTTCCAACACGTTCTAGACCATTCTTGGCGCTTCCAGGGTCTTCTAGCATGTTCTAGCCCTTCAACGTTCCTCTCGACTAAGTCAATAGGCCATCGTTTCGTGCCGTTTGGAACTGTCTGTGACACTTATTACTTGAGTTATTTGCTAAAATAATGTGAATTTTATTAAGGGGGCATCAATTTTAAAAACTTAAATCCCCCCGGTACCCCTCGAAAAAGAAAGGAAGATATTCTACAAAAATCTCAGAACCAAAGATTTGGCACAATAAAGTGTCCAAAAATGAGAATAAAGAAATTGAACAAAGATCATACTGCTCGCAAGATTTTAGAACAACAAGATTAAAGAGGTGTAGAATACACCTAACCAGAGAAGGAAGACAGGAAGAGCCAGTTCCAGAAACCCAAATATTTCAAGGAAAATGAAGCGCAAATATTTCCTTCTAGCCTATATATATATATATTTGCTTCATATATGTCATTTATAAAATGAATGATATGTTAAGTTACACTTACCAGTAGAACCTTGTATAACATGATCAGATTCTATCTCCTCATGCCAAGCATTAGCCGGTATCTCTACCATATTGCCTGAGTTATCTGTTATGCGCAATCTATCAATAAGTATCCTTATCTTGTCAATTAAAAAATGAACGATAAGTTAACTTACAACAATTACCATTGAAGATCTCTTGTCCACCATCAGATTCCGTCTCCTCATTGAAAGGCATATCGAGAATTTCTGCCCCATCATCACCTGCGTTATTTGCTACAACAACTTGCATTTTATGCAGAGGTATTCTTTTTTTTCTCATGTCGAACTTACATTCATAAATAAATCATATACAGTTACAACTAAGTATCAATCTACCATGCATAGAATTTTTGGTAAGAATTCTGTAAAATATATATATATATACAAAAGCAAAGTCTTGAATGACCTGAAGCTTTTGAGGACTCCAATAATTGCCTCCAATGAACTTGGACACTTAAACCAGAGACCTTTATCTTCTCGAGGATCTTGGATGGGAATAAACCTACAATTCAGGAACAACAAAATCAATAAAAGCAACAAACTAAGGAAGATTTCCAAAGTGCAGTAGAGACTGGAATTACTTTGTTACGCCTTCCAGTGTCCCGTTGTCTAACCTCCAAATCCCACAGTTCCAGCAGGTTAATCACCTGTAATTTCTCCATATTACTTTCTTCTTAACAGAAAAATTTAACCAAAAGGACCAATGTCACACAATTCAACATAGTTCAAGAACCAATATTACCAAAAAATTAATTCAGGGATCAATGTCACACAAATCAACATAGTTCAGGACCAATATCACAAAAAAATTAATTCAGGGATCAATGTTACCAAATGACCATAATTTTGAGACTATTTATTCTAAATTGCCATAATTAAAAGATTGTGACTAAATTCACCAATTTTCCATAAACTAAACATCATAAATTTTGGGTTTATCTCCGAAGGCCCAAAAAAAGTTAAGAAGTACAAGGACGAAATACGTGAAACTTGGGCTAATGGATGCAAATAATAGGTCTCCTACAGGCCTGGAAAGTCAGCCCAAAGAGGACTCGTTTATATATATATATATATATATATTTTTTGATAGTTAGAGGACTCTATTTTAAGTATATAGTGTGTTGTTAAAAAGGTATAGCTCAGTAACCGCTTAATTTATGATTCGTGAGATTATGAGTTTGAGATAAAAACGAATATACCTCAACCTTAAAAAAAAAAAAAAGTATATGGTGTAATCTCAAATTTACAAAAACGTAATTTTATTTGTATTTTTTTTAATAATTATAATTTATTGTTTTTAATCGAACATATGACAATATTTTTTTTTAAATGTACGTTTTGAAAATCGTTATTTCCAGTTTTAGTTGTTTAACCTTATGAATAAAATATATATATATATATATATATATATAGTATTAATAATTTGTCCTTGCAAATGAAGTTTAACACAAGGTACTAAGGTTTAAGGAAAAAAAAAAAAAAAGAAAGAAAGAAAAAAGAAAAAAGAAATATAATAGTAATGATTATTGTTACTAATATTATTAAATTAAATTAAAGACATATATGAAAAGTACTTAAAATATACCCAAAAATAAAAAATAAAAAATATATAGAGAAATGGCTGGGGAAAAGTGCAGTCTATTCATGTATAAAGGAACGTTGTCGCCGCCCTATAAAAGATAGGGCCATCAAATAGAGCCCAGACCAGTTTTGTCCACTGAAGCAGATTCTATTTACTAGTCATTCCGTGTCCACCCACCCTCGTACACATTCATCCGGTTTTCGGCCGTCCTTCTTTCCGTACCGGTTTGTCATGTTTAAGGGAATCCGACCCGAATTCTCAGACCCATACATATAATTAGAGCTGTTAAACAACGAATTGAATTATTCGCGAATAAAGTTTGTTCAAACTCGTTTATATTCAATTAAAGTTTGTTTATTTATTAAACAAATCGAGCTCAAACATTTTATTAAACTCGATTAATTTTTGAACGAACTCGAATAGTGTTCACAAACGCTCCATTGTTCGTAAACAAATTTTAATATTTATATATTATATAAATTATTATATATTAATATTATATTTATATGGCAAATTGGCATAAATAGTTCCCAAACTATGGCCTTTTGGTGACATTGGTCCCCGAACTATTTTTTTGGTGACATTGGTCCATGGGGTTAGATTTTATGTTAAACTACCGTTAATCTTCAAAAAAAAAAAAAATTGCCCAAGGGCATTTTCGTCATTTCACTGTTCATCATACAAAAAAAAAAATAATAAAAATAAAAACATTATACATACATATACGGTGAAGAACACACCTGATTAATTTGTGAAAGGTGTGTTTTATATGCGATTAATCATGTGTGTTCTTCACCGTATATGTATGTATAATGTTTTTTTTTTTTGTACGATGAACAGTAAAATGACAAAAATGCCCCTGGACAAAATTTTTTTTTTTGAAGATTAACAGTAGTTTGACAGAAAATCTAACCCCAATGACCAATTTCACACAATTACTTATAGTTCGGGGACCAATGTCACCAAAAAAATAGTTCAGAGACCAATGTCACCAAAAGACCATAGTTTGGGGACTATTTATGCCAATTTGCCTATTTATATAATTTATAGGTTAAGGTTAGAGTTTCATTTTCTTTCTTTTTTTTTTTTTTTTTTTTTCCTTTTATATTAATTTTAATTGTGTACTATTAAGGTTAATTAATATGTTTTGATATTTTTATTATTTATAATTAATTTTTATAATTTTTTTTTTTTAAATTAAACGAGACGAACTCGAACAAAATTTTATGCTCGAAACATTAAACAAGTTTACTCGAACAGTGCTCGAAAATTAAACGAACCGAACTCAAACATTCAATGTTCGTTGGACTCGACTCGTTTACCGCTCTATATATATACACTACTATGTTGGGTTTAAATTTTATTGGAAAAGGTTCCTTTATAAGTAATAAACTATGCGTACTCATCAAAAAAAAAAAAAAAGTAATAAACTATGCGTAATATTTTATGAAAATTAATACATTATTCATATATACATATATTACTATTTCAAAATTAAGATTTGAATTTTTATTTTAAAAAATATGTTTTTTACTATTTTGATTCGTTTATATAGCGTTTATTCTTTTTATTGCATAATTTATTAATATAGTGTTATTCTAAATTGTTTTACAAAATTACTAATTTTTTTTTGTCATGTGTATAATGTATTTCAATCTTTCAAACAAATGAAATATTAGTTTTAAAAAGATTTTAATATTTTTGCCAAAATTAAAATAACTTATATTATGAACATGAGACAGCTCTATAAATTATCTTTACTAGAACAATGCGATATGCATGTCTATAACATGACATTATATATATAGATATCGAAATCCATAGTGTGAATGAAGGGTTTTTATTGCCGAAACTAAAGGTGTTTTTGAATTAATTTTTATTTTAAGTTTTTTTATTTATTTTTGAAAATAAGTTAATGATTTACATTTCGAGAATATTTTATCTTAATTTACTTTTTGTCAAATTATAGGGTATGAGATTCACTAAAATTGTCAAATTATTCTAAAAACTAACACTCATCACATTATTTTAAAAACTAATACTCCAATAAATATATCATCATTATACCTATAAAATTTTACTTTTATAAAATAAAAAAATTATCGCTTTTCAAAATAATATTTACTCAATTTTTTAAAACTCAATTTACTTAAAATAAAAACTAATCCAAATACACCCCTAATTCATTTAATTGTGGAAATGATCACGAAATGTGCTCTATTTCCGTAGGTCATATTCAAAGGGATGAGCTGAGTAATTACGATGCTGCACTTTGTGGTAATAAAAGGTTTTGTTAATCCTTGTGGTTTATTTCCTTAGTATGTTACTATAGCCTAATTTATTTAATTTTTGGTAAAAAAAAATAAATAAATAATTGAGCTGAATCAAATTAAATTGTAAAGATAAGTTCTCCTAAATTTTTTTATTATTATTATTTACAAAATTCAAATAATTTTAAGGTGTGTTTAACTATCAAAAATAAATAAATAAATAGGTATGTTTGGATCACACCTGAACTTGAGTTGACGGAAGGATTTTTGTTTCCAAAAAAAAAAAAAAACATGTTGGATATTATTCTTTTTCAATTAATGTTTATCACTACGTGTAGGATGTAGGTCATAGTAGTGGGTCCCAATTTAATTAAATATTATTTTTAATATTAATAAAATAATATTATATACTTTTATTAATATATATATATATTACAAAACTAAATCATTACACTCTATAAAATCTATATAATAAACCATATTTTTTCTAACATAAAATTCATTTTTAATAAAATTACACACAATATTCATTTTAAGTGTTATTGTATTTTAATAAAATCAAAATTTTCATGAAAAATAGTAGTTCGAAAGGAAAATTGGTCATTTTAGTCTCCATACTAATTTCGTTTGGATAAAGGGATCCCTTTTTTTATTTTTGGATAAACAAATCCCCATTTTTTTTTTGGACAAAGGGTCCCCGTTTTTTAATTTTTGAATAAATAAATCCTCATTTTTTTTTCATTTGGACCCCAATTTTTTAATTTTTAGATAAATGAATTCTTTTCCTTTTTTTGTTTAGACAAACGGATCATTTTGACCAATTTTATTTAGAAAAAAATGTTAATTTTTACATGATTTATTATTATTCTACATATTGTGATGATAATTATTTCATTTTATCTTTTAATTTCTCATAATTCCTCTCTTATTTTGTTGTATTTTTAGACAAAATTTAATCAAAAGGACACGTTTGTCCAAATAAAAAAAGAATAAGGATTTATTTATCCAAAAATAAAAAACAGAAATCCCTTTATTTAAATGAAAAAAAGAATAAGAATTCGTTTATTCAAAAATAAAAAATAAAAATCCTTTTATTCGAACGAAATTAGTTTGGGACTAAAATGATCAATTTTCCTAATCCCGTAGTTGATTATTAGTAGTTATTGTTGGGTGTGTGTGTGTGTGTGTGTGTGTTTAGAGATTTATGCAGAACGAAGGGGTTCATAACTTATAAGGTGTTTGACCGAATGGGCTTCCTCTCACACTTTGATGCCTTCTGTCCCCAACTAATATGTTTGCAGTCTTTTTATATGCAAAAGCAAAGGCCACTCACCAGT
The DNA here is from genome assembly GCA_035583425.1 of Marsdenia floribunda. Classification (NCBI taxonomy): domain Eukaryota; kingdom Viridiplantae; phylum Streptophyta; class Magnoliopsida; order Gentianales; family Apocynaceae; genus Marsdenia; species Marsdenia floribunda. The sequence continues at coordinate 6,686,782 of JAXGGT010000001.1, forward strand.
GTGCCTATACATATACATATATACATATATATATATATATATATATATGTATATATATACGTGGTGTATATGTATATATGTGTGTGTGTGTATGTATATATTAGTCATTTTATTAAAAATAGTGAGCAGGTCATTCAATGAATGGATTTACTATATATTAATCACTGCCTGTCCATTAATTATCAAAAAAAAAAAAAAAAAAAATCACTGCCTGTCCATTGAGTATATAATTGGTTAAACTAAATATGAATTCATTTTATATTTCGGTCAATCAGACTTGTGGCCACGAGGGTGCATATATAATCTTATATATATATATATATATATTTATTTATTTATTTATTACACTAAAATTATGTTTAGATTATCATGTAACTTGAATTGAATTGAATTGAGTGAAAGATTTTTATTCTTCAATAATTAAATATATTTGAATATTATTTTATAATATTAATAAAATAACATTATATATTTTTATAAAAATAATTATTACATCATATAAAACTTATATAATAAATTTTATTTTTTCTAATATAAAATTTATTTTTACTAATTTTACAAACCACAACATTTATTTTGAATTACACCGTATTTAAAAAATATATATTTTAAAAAAAGTAATGATAATTCAAACACTCTAACTCTTTCATTTTTTTTAATAAAATTTTCCATCATTCTCAAATTGAGTGAAATCAGATTATGTTTTAATAAATTATCTTAATATTTATTTATTTTATTTAAAAGTTTACTTAAACTAATTAAATTGTGAGTTGTATAAATTAACTCAAGTACGGAAAAATCTCAATTCATTTGCAGCCGGATGTGACACCTAAGTATATTCATGTTTGCCCGTCTTGACATAACACGTAAAAGGAAAAATTTGTAACTAAAATTTTGCTCCTTTTTTTTTTTTTTTTTTTAATGTAGTTTTGTTTAAACTTTAAACTGTAGAAAAATGATATCAATAAGGTGTAGATTAATTGATAACAACGTCACTTATGATTTGAAAGGTTATTAATTCGAAATATAACAGAAGTACTTCAATTTAAAAAAAAAAAAAAGGATATGAGTCAGAAAATTTATTTTATTTTATTTTGGTAAGTTGTTTGTTTGTAATTTTTTTTTTTTTTTTTTTTTTGATGAGTTTGTTTGTAATGTTAGAACATTTATATATATATATATATATATAGTTGGAATGAAATACGTTTTTCCTTTTCAAGAAAACGAATAACAAATAAGGCAACGTAAGAGAAGCAGGAAGAAACAAAAGTCAACATGGAAACAAGCTGCTGGAAAATTATTTTGGGAAAGCAAAGAATATAGGAAAATTTGCAGGAAAAATGTCGGAGAGACGAAGAGAAAAAAAAAGGAGATTGGAAACGGAAATGATGCGAGATGCATGAAGGCTATTGAATTTCACGCTGCGTACGAATTGAATGATTCAAGAAAGATATACAGATCCAGAGAGAAAAAAGTTGGCGGCCGGACGGTTTTGGTTGCATGCTACTACTGAATAAGGCTTCTCTGGCGCCGCCTGACTCCGCCTCACGAGAGAGAGAGAGAGAGGAAGCGAAAGAGAAACCCTGTATATATATATATATATATGTATATATCAACGGATTCCCCCCCTTCCCCCTTACTAAATGTAAAGCCCTAAAAAGAGAAAATAAAAGAAAAGAGCAGAGGGAGGAGAGATGGGGGGAGTCGTGAGTCCACCAAAGCAATCGATTTGAACTGTCCACATCATCTCGCACTGCAGAAAAAAGCAAATCTTCCCTCTTCTTTAATCTCCTCTCTCTCTCTACCGATCTTTCGACTGTAAATTAATATAACTAAACAAAAAAGAAGAAAACTAGCTACTCACTCTCTCACTCGCGAGAAGTCGGAGGACAAACATTTCCTTCCCATTAATTAATTGATGAAACGGAGCGGCGTTTTTTTTGTTTCTCATAAGTTGCTCAGTACAATCATTACTTTACACCTCTCTAGCTAATCAGCTCTGCTTCACCGTACTCACTCTATCACTATTCTCTTCTCTCTCTAAATGGACCTCTTAATCAAGAGGAGACGTCTTATTCACAGCAGGTTCCACAATCTCTCGACTTTTTCTGATGTTTTGTGCGTTTAGTTTGGCTTTTTGCTTTCAAGGTTTTTAAACAAGCTAGCAAACAAACAATCAAGATCATAAACAATAATCACTTTTTTTTTCTTCTTTCCCTTTTCACACAACCGTAGATTAGTTTTTATGGATTTGTTTTGTTTACTTTTATAGTATAAAAACGAGAGAGAGAGAGAGAGAGAGAGAGAGAGAAAGAAAACAATAACATGGAAGATAGTTTGGTATTTAACGGATGGGACTTCTTTCTTATATATTTAGTTCTTGCTGGTAAGAGTAAGAGGTCTCCAAGTAACCGGTAGCTAGCTAGCGCTAGTCCTACTGTAACGGTGCCGTTCCGCTTCGTTCTGGTTTTAATAAGATTTCGTTTAATTATTTGTTTGGGCCCATGTATGTAAGTAAGATAGATAGATATGAGTGAAAACAGAGAGAGAAAACAGCCAAACCACCACCATCACCACCACCATTTATCAACTCCACCAGACGATCAGCCTGATCAAGAATCATCCGCAGATAACCCACAACAACCTCAGGTGGTCGACGTGCCCACTATTGATCCCTTTCTCTCCGTCCCTTCCGCCGGCCCCCCCGGATCATTCGACCAGCCGCGCAAGCTACAGTTTGAAGCTGTGAATCCTAAAAGACCAAGATACACTGCTACCCAATGGAAGCCTATATCCTCACCGTCTCCTCAAAAGCAGAGTCGTCAAACCAACGTATTATTGATCGCGGAAGCAACCTCATCTCCAACCACCCAAGCTCCAAATATCCCGCCAATTCCACCTCACAGTATGCCTGCTTCATCATCAGATACCACTGCTTCATCCCCTTCTCACTCTCCGCGGCCGTCCCTCTCCGCTCCGTCCTCGGGCCAGGACGCTACCAAACCCGAGGGGCATCAGCAATTCCGGAAAGGCAAGTACGTGAGCCCAGTTTGGAAACCTAACGAGATGTTGTGGTTGGCTAGGGCTTGGAGGGTTCAGTATCATGGTGGGACGTCGTCGTCGTCAGGGGGAGCTGGTCCTGGTACTGCTGGTGGTGGTGATATTGTAGCCACAACGGGTAGGGGAAAGAGTAGAGGTGATAAGGACAGAGAAGTTGCTGAATTCTTGAATAGGCATGGGGTCAATCGAGATGCCAAGACTGCTGGCACTAAGTGGGACAACATGTTGGGGGAGTTCAGGAAGGTTTATGAGTGGGAGAGAGGTGGAGAGCGAGAGCAGGTGGTTGGAAAGAGCTATTTTAGGCTTTCACCTTTTGAAAGAAAACTTCGTAGGTTACCTGCTTCATTTGATGAAGAGGTGTTTGAAGAGCTTTCTCAATTCATGGGTTCCAGAATGAGAACTTCTTCTCATAACCGAGGAACCTCCTCCTCCTCCGCCGCCGACGCTCTCTCTGGCGGTGACGATGGACGAAAACCACTGGCTGTCTCTACTACTTCTTTTCCCCCTCCTCTTCTCCGAGAAGAAGAGCTTTCTTGCTCTGGTAAGCAAATTGAGGATTGAAGTTGATAGTTTTCAAAAATTTCCGATTCATTTTACTGTTTTCTACAGTACTAGAGATATTATAAGATCTTTGATTTCTTTTTTCCTTTTTTTCTTTCCTCAAATTCCGAAAAAGTCAAACAAATTGTTTATGTGATGTGTATACCATTAATTAATCCATATGTTGCTGAAAAGCGCTTGCTTGTTTGCTATACATATCCATTCAGCAAGGGCGAAACAGTTAGGTTTGACCACCGGAAGTGAAGCCTTTTTCCATGGTGCAAGAGGGGACGTCATATTAGGGTTTGACAGTTCCATAGATGTAGCAGCTGCTGCATCATCCATCTCTTCAAAAGAACTTCGTCGAATTGGTAAGATAAGAATGATATGGGAAGAATCCGTGAGCTTGTGGGCCGAAGAGGGTGAGCATCATAGGGGCCGTCTAAAGCTTGAAGGTTCAAACTTCTTGAACGCTGATGAAATTACTTTCTTGGACGATTCCATGGTTGCCAGCACCATGGAAGCCTTCGAGGAGGGACCTCTGAAGGGCTTTTCCGTTGATAGATTCCTTCCAGGACAGCAAGTCAAAGTCTTTGGAAGAAGAAAATCTTTCTCAGCTCCTGTGACTGCAGGTACATTTTCAAGCTTTCAGAGCAAATTCAGGTTCTTGAAACTGTAAATTATAATTTATATTCCACTCGCAGGTTTTGGTGAGAGAGTTCAACAGCCTTCTAATGAGTTCTCCATCAGATGTAAGTCTGTATTTTATTTATAAAAATAATAAATATCTTCCCCAAATCCATCCTCTTTAAGTGATCTCTTGTTCCTTTTCCATATCCCATACCATGAATAGTATAGTCTAGTTCATAAATTATACGCTTGTAGTGATTCTTACATTTCTGTAGATGGGTGCACTGGGTTGGATCCATCACGTTTTGAATAACTATAGCTAGTATATCTTGCCGCAGCTATTCCCCCATGGGAATATCAAGATCCAACCGAGTCTTACCTGGGTTGCCTGCGGATTCCTTCGCCAACGCTACCTAGCTTGTTTGAGTTATCTTGGCACCTGCAGGAACCGCCTCCCGAAGAACTCCGATTCCCTTTACGGAAGGATGTCTACAAAGACCTCCCTCAAGGAAAAGAACTGTTCTTTACGACCTCAGTTGAACTGTTAGACTGTAGGGCAATCGTCTATGACATTTTAAGCGCAATTATGAGATCAAATAATCCCGGTCTCACCGGACCAACCACAATGTGTCGAGAATCATTCATTGGTCTCTGGGATGATTGCATCAATAGGATTGTTTCAAAATTCTGTTCCGTCGAAATGGTATTTGTACGAAAGGGATCTTCCTCGTCGGTGCCGCTGGCTGAAACACTGCAGGATCAGTGGCCAAACGTGACGGCATTCTTGAGGAATTTCTGCTTATGGAGAGGTGAGGAGACAGATCAATTAAGGGAAGGCCATGTTGATCCTTCTTCTTCGATTGTTGAGAAGCTTTTGTGGACTTTCAATGACCTTCCATATATTTTGGGCTATTATGCAGTCGGCTACGTGGTGACGTTTTGTGCAATAAGCCGATCCCAGGATCGCATTATTAGAACCGATCTTTACACACTAGATCTTTCAAGCCCAGTTGAAAGGTTAAAAGCCCTAATCCCATGCTGGAGGGTTGCAGGATTATTACCCTTGTTAGCCGAGCGTTGCTGCAATGCCACCAGTACTAACAACGGCAACAATTTCAAGTCATTTCCGTACAACGATTTCGAGAGAGTTGATTTGGGTGGTGACAACCTTATGGAAATGACCCCAAACACGGTAATTAGGTTCTTCTCAGCCAAAAAGAGATGGGCTGCGGTGAAAGAGATATACGATTTCCTTGACCGCCGAATCCCACATGCTGAATTCCTTTTTCAATCATCTGAGAAAGATTTAGCATTGGTATTCAAGCCAAGATGCTGCAAGTTCAAGCCCACAAACTGTGATCAACTAATCGAGGCTCTCAAGCACGTAACAAAAGCATTAGTTGCCCTTCACGATCTCTCCTTCATGCACCGAGATTTATGTTGGGAGAAGGTGGTGGTGAAAAGAAGTGATAGAGAGAACGACCAGTGGTTCGTAACTGGTTTCGATGAGGCAGTGAGCGCACCTCAGATATACCCCCATGGCGGGGCGGCAAGTGGGAGGCACGCTCCGGAGATGTGTAGGGGTTTACATGGAGTGAAGGTTGATGTATGGGGTGTGGGTCAACTGGTTAAGACTTGTGGGTTGGTGGTTATGCCGAAATTGCTGAGGGATTTACAGAACAGGTGTCTGGACCACAACCCGGAGCAGCGACCTACGGCGGCGGATTGCTATCACCACCTGCTGCAGTTGCAATCTTCAGTGTCTGCAGCCTCCGGAGTTTATTGATATATAATGGGATCCAGTGATTGATGTCTGGTCAATACTACGTAAATTAAATCACTTGGGTGCTGTAATATGCAGCTCTTTTCTTTTTTTTTTTTTTTTTTCCCTTTTTTCGAGTTTATTACCTGCCTGCTCGGCCTGCCATATTTATTGCTCTGTTTACTGATAAAAATAGCTTCGAACTTATTTTTATTTATATATTCCACATGAACTCGAGCGAGAGAAATACACTAGCTTAGGGTTTTCTCAGTCAATATTTTCAGCAGTTGCAGCATTGTTTTCTTCTTCTTTTTTTTTTTTTTCAGTCATATCCCAAAGAAGAAGTAAAGAGAAAAGAATTAATCAAGGTATTTTCTCCAGTGGGTGGATTGCTTCTGTAATCTATTCTTTATTTGATCCTTCATGGTGTGATCCAAATTTTGTTTTATAATTTTCTGGGTTCAAAATAATTCCTCGATGATCCCATTCTAGTTATATATATATATATATATATTATATATAAATCACATGAATCAGTTCTTCAGCTCTAGTAAAGATTTACTACTCTTAAAAAGTGTTTTCTTTCAGTTCACAAGATTATGAATTGATCAGTAGAAGGCATTTTTATCATAGAGATGAATAGAAACGTTTCATTTGTGGAGAAAATAAACATGTACATGTTTTTTAATCTCACATGAAATTTGTAAGATTAGTAGAAGGCATTTGGAGAGTCCCTTAATTACTATATTAATTCTAACATGAATTACCAAGCTAGGTTTTCATATATATATATATATATATATATATACACACGTATAGGAGATTCTCATTTACTTCCGGGTATAAAAATTGGAAATTCTAAGTGCTAAATTGAAAATTGTATGATTAATTGCAGATCAGTAATAATATAATACTCAGACAAAGAATAATTGATGTAAGAGAGTGTAAGAAAGGATGTACCATGAAATCCTTAGTATAAATGTGCCCAAAATAAATAAAAAATAAAATAAAATGGATAAAAAAATATCTTAAAGAGTACTATATATATATTAATCCTTTATTTATTACAAATATTATTATTTGAGGGATTTTCGTTTTCAAAGCATAATATCCCTTTATTCTCGGAGAGGAACCAAAGTTTAAACATCGGCTTCTAACCAATGAGTCAATGACTTTATCATATGTGGTGGAAAATGAGAATGTAGTGTTAATAATTGTGTATTTGGTTAACCTAACATATATATATATATATATTCCTTATCCATCAGAATATATATATATATATATATATATATATATATATTTTTCTTTAAAGCTGATGCCCATGTATTGTGCTTCAAGGTTTTTTTCCGTCCCCCTTTTTCCTAAACATTTTTTTTTTTTTTTTTAAATAATAATACTAAATTAGAGTAAAATTAAATTAGATTGAATTAAAATGATTTTTTTTTTTTGAGTAAAATTCAAATTTTACTGATATAAAAAATAAATAAATTATTTTCCTTCCATTTTTTTTTTCTCTCGTATTTATACTAACAATTTCTATATTTGGTATGAACTAGGAATAACTATTCTATTGGACCCACCTCAAGTCTTTCTTAATTTGTTTCTCTATTTGAGGTTATTGACGGAAATATTCCTTATTAATTCTTAATCTTAATTTGAATTACTCATGATTGTTCTTTTGTAACCTAATAATTTGTGACAATTTTGAAATAAATTTTTTTACCTATTTCTTGAATACATGTAACATATATATAGTAACAATAAATCTTAAATTCTTTTGTAAGATAATTTGATATCTGAAGTCACTATTTTCATAAATCTAAATTTGATCTGGATTGCACCCGTATAGAATCTAATTCTTGTTTGAGAGAAGTTCTTATCCTAATTTTTAAATAACGCTCACAAATGTTGAATTCGTAGTTTCACATTAAATCTCAATTTTAATTAATTAGGGAGGCAATTTCACCACAAATTAAAATATGAACGAATAACTTTTAATAAGTTGTACAAAAGTTTAGCCATAAACAAATTTATTAGTTATTATGAGTATAAAATATATTTTGTTTAATAAAAATAATAATTATGCATATAAATTATAATACAATATTCATAACTTCACGGATCTGGAAGGGGAAAAAAAAAAGGCCGGCCGTACAATTTTGAAGAGAAAAAACCTAAATCCGTTAAGATGGCACAAAATCAAAATCGATTGAGTGGGGCAAGTCCCTCTGCCACTATTGAAAAGCATTTGAACGAGAGAGAAGGTGTAGTGGGAATCCTCTTAACGCATTGAAAAAGTCTTGCCCTAATTTTTTTCTTGCCGGGACCCAGTGATGTCCGCCTTGTGATATGCCTGTCCAAGAAATGCCGACAATCTTTTGCCCTTGTAAAATGCGTTGTCTATCATATTCTCCCTCCTAGTACTAGGTTCATGTATTTCTTATATATCTGGGTTTATACCAAGTTTGGCCTTAATTAGGCCAAAGAGTCGTGCAATGGCCCTGGGTTGAAACAGTATACCAGTATGGCCTCAACGCACCCAGCAGCTGTGATGTAGGCTGAAGACGCAGCCCCCGTGTGCAATATGAAGCCACAACGCAGCTTTGAGCTGCGACATACCATCAACGCAGGTCGTACCTACGACCTACACAAACAACGCACCCCGGAGCTGCGATATTACCCAAAAATGCAACCATGGACTGCGATATACCCAAAAACGCAGATGGTGGCTGCGACCTAGCGTATGCCTTATCCCACCCTTCTTTCTTCAACCATTCATTTGCC
>JAXGGT010000001.1:6707294-6729012 GCA_035583425.1 Marsdenia floribunda
TCGAGAGAGAGCTATAGCCAGAAGAAACAACAAAATTTGCCACGTGAAGCGGGCCTTTTGGAACGGAGTACGGGACAGGGACTCTCCTTGTCCTAACTTCTGGCGGCTGCGCATTTAAGTTTCAGGTTCAGGCACCACTTCCATTTCTTCTACCCCTTATATACGCCGGTGAAACCCCAACGCTATCCTTCACAACAATAAACCAACCACAACCACACCCTATATATTTCATAAGAAAAATTAATTAATTAACCCGGTATATTCAAATATTAATTAAATACATTAATGTTTTAGATGAGATAATAAATTATATTAAAATAAATACGAGCGAGTTAAAAGTTCGGATCAAATTTATAAACACAATATAAATCAAATTCAAATTAATTAAAATAATAATTTTAAATACCGAACCGTCTAAAAAAAAGAAAAAGAAAATTTGATGAGTGGCCACTGTTTCCATGAGAGGCAAACTGGTCAACTCTTGTGGTTCCATTTATGTCCAGGATAGTCTTAGTCTAATTTTCCCACAAAATTAGATAGGTTTCATTGTTAAAAGTAAAGATTGAAAGCAGTGAAATTGCCATTGACCAAAACTTCGTAGACCAGACATTTTGGTGACCTTCTGTTTCCATGCTTGTTAATTCTCTGCTCGCCAAACTTTAGGCACTTTACCTACCTAAAAGAATTCTAAATAGTTTCTTCATTTCATACTTTTTTGTCTTTTTTTTTTTTTTTAAAATTAAAATTAACTATTGCACTTATTAAATTATGGAACCATAGGATGAAAGAAGTACAAGAAATTACTACAAGGAAAAAGAATAATCTCTTTGGAAGCAGAGGTTTTGATAAGTGACTCACCATGGTCTTTGTTGGCTGATTTCATTAATTCAAATAGTTAAAATAATAATAAAAAAAAATTGACGAATTTGATCTTTATATTTTTGGTATAATTGATTTTTTTTTTTTTTTTTTTTTTTTTTTTTTTTTTTATTTAGTAGGCCTTCATATGTAACAAACAAATATATTTGGTCTCTTTTTTCATTAAATTTATTATTTAGATAAATCGCCGAAGATTTACTAAATAAAAAATAAAGAAAAAAGATTAATCACAGTATATAATGATTGAAAAATTGAAGACCAAATGTAACAATTTTTATTATAATATATATAAAAATTAAATAGTATATGACAATTGGTAATAAGTTAACCTACTTTATAATCATTTTTTTGGAATCATAATGATAATAAACCTTTCAATGAGGTATAATCCTTCTTAAGTATATATACAAATATAAATATAACTTTAAAAAAAAAAAAAAAATCCATTACCGAGAAAATTGTGTCCCATTTATTCTATTAAATAAAATGATTATCTTGAACATTCTATATTGTTAATCAAAACTATATACCATTTTTATTTTTAAAGAAGAAATAGAAAACATATGGAAGTATATATAACACTAAATGTTAACGATAGGGACAGGAGTGATGAAGTCATTACTATGTGTGATGGAGATCACTTGTTCTAATTATATTTAATTTTTTTTTTAAAAAAAAAAATAATAATAAAATAAAGAAAGAGGGGGGAAAAAAATATCAGAGGAAGAATGTTGAAGCATGTGAAGACAAATGGCGAGACAATGTTTGCAAGAGGTTCCTTGGCATTCATTCTACATATATATATATATATAATATTGTCACAAGCTTCCAAAACTCCAGATATTAAATAATGCCAAGAATAAAACCAAAAACAGTTTGCAGAAGAATCCATTAAAATGAAAGCACTGTCAAACCCTCAAATGGATTCTAGCTCCTATGCATCTGAATGATTCATTTCGTGGGGGCCAATCAGTTTTCATACACTAGCCATGCACAGTGATCGATCCTCAACAATCTCCATTCACCATATATATATATATATATATATATATTGTATAAATGTTAATTATATGTATTTGATCTCCTCCTGTAGCATGGCTTGTATATACGTGTATATATATATATCTTTATTATTATTAGTATTATTTTAAACTGTTAATTAACTGGGAGTAAAATGGGAAAAAGGAAAAGTTAATTTGTGCCACTTGAAGAATTATAATGGGGTTTCCCAGTGGAACTGTAATAAAAAGATACTTTATTATGATTCCAATTGTGGGATAAACCATAACACGACAGGACATATTTATTAATTAAACAGCAAAAAGAAGGGAAAGGAAAAAAGGACAGGACACAGAGTAAAGTGTTTTTAATTAACAGTAACATTATATATAATACTATGTAAGTCAAAAGAAATTACAAAAGAAAATTCTGATAATGTAATTATATTATTTATTTGTAGCTTTGTGACTCTTGTACGTTCTTCTTTTAAAAGCATGGGAACAAGAAAAGAAAAAGACCAGGCGTTTTGGATGAGCAATATATAGGGTTTGTCCAAAACTTTTGACATAAACCAAACATTTTCTGTTTTTTTTTTCTTTTGTTCTTTTTCTTTGGCCTACAGAAAATTTCTTTCTTTCCCTTTGGCTTTCAACATCACGGGTCATTCTTTTGTAGGGAAATGGAGACATAAGGGAAGTAGTAGCTCATCCAGAAAAGAAAAGAAAAGAAAAAGTACATCGTGGGGGTCTGGGAGTTGGGGGGAGGGGGGGCGGGGTAACAGTGGGACGTCGTCGTCCCTAGCTAGCTAATTACATAAATAGTGTTTTCAGCTGTTTTTCTGTTGAAGCCAATTTGAGAAAACTTGAAGGGTGTTCATGTCGGCTCTGTAATGCTTCTGCGTAAACTCAAGCAGCTTCGCCCATGTGAAGTCTGGATAAATTCTGGGGTTATTGGAATCAACCAATTCAGAGGGTGGGCTCACCATCTTATCCTCCTTGGGGCAAAGAAAGAATGCAAGAGATTTCCTAGGAGTTTTGTTGTTTACCACTGCTCGATGTAGGCAACTTTTGTATCTTCCGTTTGATAGCGCCTGAATTTTAATTTTAATTTTTGTTTTTAATTCCCCACCGCTTATCATCAAAAAAAAAAAAACTTGTACATGTTATAGCCATTCAATTCTTTTATATATATATATAATATTACCGTGAACGTGTCGCCTATGTTGATGACAAAAGCGCTGACGTTTGGGCTGATGGACCGCCATTCGCCATCTACACACACTTGAAGACCACCAACTGTGTCTTGATGGAGGATGGTTAATGATGTTGGATCGCAGTGAGGTCCTGTTCCTAAGGTGAGCTCCGGTTTCTGACACGGGGGATAATAGTTCAATCTCATTATGGATTCGTTGTCTTGAAAGAAATCTTTGAAACTTTCTTTGTTTATGCCTAGGCTCATCCCCAACAGTTCCATGATCCCTAAAGATAGGGTGCTCATTGCATTGCAGTATTCTTGGTAGACCTTCCTGTACGTATATATATATATATGGCCGAAATATACAATACAAATTAATTAATATAGTTCAGTACGTATGATCATACATATATATACATATATATATATATATATGTATATATATATATGTATATATATGTATATATATATATGAATGGCACGATCGAATTATTAACAAAATTTAATTAATTAATTGTGTCCTACGTACGTACCCAAGATGTGCGAAATCATCCCCCAGTGTCTTCTCAAAGTAGTCTTCGACGATGTGGGATGAACTCTTTTGAGCAGAGAACCGAAAAGAAAGTGTCTCTTTCCAGGGTAACTTGGAAGAGAATCTTCCAGTGAAGCTGCTAGCATAACCGCAATGCTCGCCTAGCTTCCTCTGAGCCCTTTGTTTTTGGCAAAGCGGAAGTTCAAAGAAGTAGTCCATGTAACGGTGAGCATGGGCTATGAGTTCAGCACCTACGCCGTGGTTAACTACCAGGAAGAAACCGTGCTCTTGACAGGCATCCCCAACCAGCCTGGAGGCTTCCTTGGCCGCAACAGGGTCTCCAGAGAGGAAGCCACTTAAGTCGATGAGCGGAACCTGAAGTTCTCGAGAGTCAGGGCATGGCTTTTCATGGTCAGGCCATATAAATTCGGTGGGTATGTGGGACTGGCGTTGAAACAGAGATGCATCAAACACTAGTCCCGGGTTTTTCTCATCATCATCTTTGCACATTTCTGCTGCAGGCACCACTGTAGATTTACTTTTCACCATACAATCTATCGCCATTGCATGAGTGTAGTGACGTTTAATTGACTTTTATTTTTATAAGGCGGCAGGCAGACAATCAAGAAGTTCGTTGGATGGAAGAATATTAGCTTACGCACAGAGAGGGAGGAAGGAGAACAGTGAAGTTTGATACTTAATTATACGATATATATATATATAAGGAAGAAGAAGAAGAAGATGATGATGATGATGAAGAAGAAAGTAGAATCTGATAGTAGTAGAGCTACTATCTCTCTCTCTCTCTCTCTCTATATCAAACTCAACTTCAAAAAACTTTGGTGTCTCAAACGCCCACACAAGCAGAGTATTTAAACCCAAAAATTTTGCAAGGTAGCACCTGAAGGGGGATAATAATTGAAGAGAGGGGGCTGAAGAAAGGATAAATTGGAGGATTGGTCCAATAACAAAAAAAAAAAAAAGAGTGTTGACAAGAAAGCGTTTCCCGATGGGAATTTGGCGTTTCCTTTGGTAGGGAGGAGTAGCCTCACCTGCACTCTGCCTATAGTGCCTCGTCAAAACTAATGCTACTAATTAAGATGTGGGATTGTCTGTTTGCACTTTCCACCACCTTTAATTTGATAAGCGAAGATTTTGAGAATGGAAAGAAAAAAGCAAAATTCTAAGGATCTAAACGACGCCAGTTATAGCAAAAGTTAAAAGAGACCCAAAATCGGTGGGAGCCGAGGGGAGGTACAAAAAGAGATCTTTTACGGGGTTTGGCAGCCACTGCTTCAATTCTTGTATTCCCAAAATAAATAAAATAAAATAAAAAGCAAATTATATGTTACGGAAATTTGATTACATGCAAATTAATCACATATATATATGTATATATATATATTAAAATCATTGCACACTGTACTTTTGGCATCGCACTGTAATTTTCACCATTAATTAAGACAGCGAATCCAATAACCAGAGAGGTGCGCAGTTCCATGGATTCCAATACAAAACAGTCAACCGAAGGGAATATTACTTGCATATGATGGGAAAAATAATTGCAGATTAGAATAAGAAGACACAATTGCTTAGAGTTGAGCTGGTGGCGGTGGCGGTGGCGGTGGCCGTGGTGGGATAGATGGGGGATATATGTTCTAGAAAAATAATTACTACTATATACTAAATTCAGATGGAAACAGCTGAAAGATGTTTCAAATTAAAGGCACTATATATATATATATATAACGTAACGATGAACAGAAAGAGTTTCATGGGAGAGTTGTAAATAAATGTTTTGGGTTAATTAATTTGGTCTTGTTTATCTGTCAGTTTCCATAATATGGAATCCACTAAGAGAAAAAATGAGGGGGGGAACGGGGGAGGACCGCACCTCCGTTCTGGTGGGAGTACTGGCAAATTGAAGAAGGTGGGATTCATGGGTGACAACCTGATGGAAAATCAGCCCCCTTCCCATTTATTTATAACCGTAGTATATATAAAACAAGCTCCAAAATTCCCTTTTTATTTTTGTTTTCCTATTATAAATATACCAATTCAAATTCACTGCAACACTGTACCATTTTTATTTAATAATTTTTTTTTTTTGAAAAAAAAATACAAATTAATGTTAAATGATCATTAGATGCAAAATAATAACAATAATAATAAAATTTTCTATTTTCTTTGTCACTTTAATATAATAAATCTTTTGATATATACTTAATTCGTGTATATATATATAAAGTATTGAAAATGTTAAAAAAAAAAAAACAAAACAAAACAAAATTTAAATCTAAATAAAGAATGTTGCTATGACGGTAGCAACCAAATTGAGAACTAAAGCAATATAAAGAGTATAAATATACATTATAATTTAGTGATTGACTATTTAATTATTTATTATTCATTATATTGTTATATATATATATATGTATATGTATATATATTCAACAGAATAATAAAGATTTAAGTTTATAACATGAAAAAAAAAAAAAAAAAATAGATTTATTAAATAGTATATATTAAAAAAAAAATTGAAAATATTTTGCCCAACAGAAATGTGTAATGGTTGAAAGATTTAAAGCAACAATAAACAAATAAAAAAGAAAGATTTACTTAAAAAAAATAAAACTATTTAATAAAGTGGTGTACTTAGACATAAATATAAATATATATATATATATATATGCCCAATTTATATTAAAATGATCATTCTACCCTCAAGGGGTTTTATCTTGAAAATGAGCAAATCTCACATTGGAAAACTACTCAACTATTTTAGGATAAGTCTCTTATAAAAACTATTAATGTCTCCTATTTGAGGTAAATGCATTTAATTCCCTTTGTTATTGGAGTTTAACTTTACGGACAAATTACTAACTTCAGCATTAAAGCATTTTTGGGACACAAATTTCCCTCCTCCATGTTTTGCATAACCCTCGGATAGCTTGACCGAAGAACCTTTCGGAGAAGGACCATTCAGCCACATTAGACCAATTGAGGAAGAACTATTCGGCTACATCACAAACTAACAGGTAAAATAATAATAATAACAATTATTCTTATTTAATAGTGGCAAGCATTTAAGAATTTAAGAATAAAGGGAGGTGTGGTACCACTCAATCTTAGCTTTTATTCAAGAACATGCCATGAAACCATTAAAGATTTTTTGAGAGAAAAATAAGTTTTTACTGAAGATTTGGAAGGCAGATGATTTTAATCCTTTTTTAACAATTATTATTATTATTTTTTAATCACTTCTATAATTTATATTTTAAAAAAAAAAAAATTATTTTTCTGATTTCAAGTTAAAAAGACCAAACATATAACAAATACAACAACCAAAAAATTTTAGAAAAATATAATTAAAAGTCTAAATCAATCAATCAATGATTTAAAAAAAAAAAAAAAGGGAGGGGGGTGATTACTTAAATATGATAATATTTTTTATTTTCCATGTGTCAAATATAAAATTTCCAAACCCAAAAAAAAAAAAAAAAAAAAATTCATTAATCTTGAGAGAGAATGCCACGTTGTTAAAACAATGATATTTATAAACCATTATACAAAAATTCACCTAATATATATTAGAATTAATGCAAAAATAAATAACTGGAGCATAAAGAAATATACAATTCAAGCTATATTTTATGGCATATAAACAACAGCAATTAATAGTGGGATTACATCTAAATCTAATAAGCAAAAGACAGCTCCACATGTTAAAAAAAAAAAAAAAATGGTGAAACGTGCGATTACAATTAGGGCTTCAATTCAATAAATTACTAGGATTCCTTATTTTCTTGTTGGTGCATACGTGCGGTGGTGGAAACCTTACCTATGATTCCACAAAAATGGACGACATCTCTCTCTTCCCTCTTATCCATTCCATTATTTCCTGTGTGTCTTGTGAAAAATTTCATCACTAATTTCTCTGTTTCATTTTCAAAAGAAGAAGAAGAAGAAGAAGAAGAAAATATAATTTTTTATTTTTTTGGAGTCATTTTCTTGGGAAAAGGAAGTGCAAATCCAAAATTGAGAGAGAAATGTCATGTCTATATATATTGGATATGATCCTCTCAATAATTGTTGCAAGGAATGAATTGTGTGTGTAGTAACTTTCATTACCAGGTCAACTCCGCTTATGCATATTTTCTTAACCAGATATATATATATATATGTATATTTATAACCAAAAAAAAAAGAAGAACACTAACCCTAAAATTGAAGATCGGGAAGGAAAAAAAGGATTTTGACCAAATAGATAGTGTGATGTTTCCTGATGTTTCCCTTTCCTTAGTTAGCCAACCAAAAAATTATTAACAAAAGAAACACTAACATCGAAGTCAACCTTTTTATTTATTTATTTATTTATTATTTTAGTCAGGTTTGAATTCTAAAATATTATACTTTTTTATCAATAATATATATTTTCTTAAATATTAGGATTTTATTTTTATCATTGGCTACACCTGCGTTAACTTTATCCTCTGATTATATGGGAACTCACTGCAATTAATTCAGAAGAAGCTGATAAAAAATACAAAAGACGGAGATTACTACCAGCTGATCACCCATTCATCTCTCCTCAATAAATTTTTAAAAACAAATAATAATAAAAGAAGGAAATATAGAATGACACAAAAATCAAATTTTCATATTATTAAAGAAAAAAAAAAAAAATCACATTTCTGCCGGAATCCCATAATCTTCTTTTCACACAAGTCCTTCTGTAAGGGAACAAAAAAAAAAAAAAAAAAAAAGGGCTACTACTGCATGCATTATTTTGATCTGTCGATCATGAAAGGAACCTCTTTTTTTTTTTTTTTTTTTAATGTGAAAGTAGTCATTTTTGGAATTAGTGACATCAAGTAGCCATCTTACTGAGTAGAAAACGCCAGCAGTTATGCCGAATCTCTGTCGAAATGTGAATTATGCAAAGCAGCAGATGCAGATTGATGATAATGTTGTATTATTATTATTATTAAGGCAGGTTTTAAGAGAGGGGAGGGATGTGGGGGGGCAAAAAATGAAAAAAAAAATTAAGGTGAAAAGGAGGTTCATCAGACACAACAAATTGAGAACGACAAAAGGGGGCCTAAATCCACTGATATTATGAAGCATCTTCATCCAGTTCCCTTCTGGACTTGTCGCAACTTCTCCAACGTTATGCAGATCAAATTCTCAATTCTGCTGCTTCCATGTCTTCCTAAAATTGAAGGGTCCCCAGGATAGGTGATAGCTAATTCACCCTTCATTCCCTTTTTTTTTTTTTTAAAAAAAAATATATATATCCGATAATTGATTAAGTGTGTGTGTGTGTGTTAAATATATATATATATATATATATATATATGTATGTTTGTATTTTAAATTTTTCCTTATTTTTAGTGAATGAGATAGAGAAAGAAACAAATTGGGGGATAGATTGTGTTGAGGCAAGGTTTTATGGGTGTTTTGTTTTATTTGTTTTTGATGTTACGCTTAATTGATTGACAAACAAAAAACAATATGGTTGAAATAAATTTCTTAATTAATCTCCCCATCACAAAGAAAGAAAAAAAAAAAAAAAAAAAAAAAAAAAGTTAGCTATTTGCTTTGGCGTATTGTGGACATATGCAGTTGATATTCTTGCATTATCCACTACAAAGATGGCTAAGTTTTTTTTTTTTTATTCTTTCCTCCAGTTTGTGGCATTATTTGGGGGTTGGTCTGGTTGGGAGTGGTCATACAGGAGGCTGCTGCCCTTTTGCATTTAAGTTTTGAAGTGAAAAAGATGGGCACAAAAGAAAAGAAAGAGAAGGCCAAAGGCTAATCACGTCCAACCAAAACAAAAAACATGCCGTCATCACCCAATACACATTATATAATTAATCAGCTGCAAATATGTCCTCAACAGTACACCACCACTGCATCAATTTATATCCCTTCTTATAATCTGAGCCATATACAACACACACACATATATATATACATATATATCTTTGATCTTGTTTTGAAATTTGAGCAATTTTCTCTTTGTCGTATCTCGAACTCATGACCTCTCGAATTATAAATGAAGCTGTTAACAATTGAGCTACACCTTCTTGACCTATAGAGGATATATCTTTCATCTTCAACATTTTAATTTCGGAAAAAAAAATAATAATAATTTTGAATTAAGCCAGTGGATATGGACATTTATTAGAGGAGATTTTATTTTTTTTTCTTTTTTCTTTTTATACGCATTAAGTATGTGTGCGATGATCTCCGTTTCCTGTGATGTAATAATTCCTTCCAATACACTTTGCGCTGCTGAATTTTGAGATAGATCAATATAGGAAAATTTTTCGGTTTAGTCCCTTAACTATTTACGTTTCTCTGAATTGGTCCTATAACTTTAATTTTATCTAAATTGATCCTTTATCTATTTTCTATTTCTCAAATTGGTCCTCCCAACCAGAATTTGATCACTTTACCGATATATCTATTAAATTAAAAGGGAATTTTGGTCATTTTATGTTAGAAAAACAAGAAAAAATATAATAAATATAATATTTTAGCCAAAATACTCATTTTTTTCAAGAAAGGGGAAAGAGATGTGAATAAATTTAATATATCTATTCCATTTTTTCCTTTTTTCTAACATGAAATGATCAAAATAGTCTTTTAATTTAATGAATATGCCGGTAATTTGATCAAATTTTGGTCAATTTTTGTTGGGAGGACCAATTTGAAAAATAGAAAATAGATAAAAGATCAATTTGAATAAAATTAAAGTTATAGGACCAATTCCGAAAACCGTAAATAATTAAGAAACTAAATCCAAAAATTTTCCATCAATATATAACCGATCTAACCTTGAGTGACTGATTGATTGATTACTCAACACACAAAATGGAAAGCAGAAAAAAAAAAAAAAAAAAAAAAGGGTTTTTGGTGTGCACAGCACTTATATCAAATTTGACTCACAATCAGAAGTAGTCTCATGCACAGCATACTATTTTGAGCAATAATTATTAATTATTCATCCAGGAAAGAAGAAGAAATAATAATAATAATTATTATGAATGTACGAGGGCGTACAGTACGTATCTTATGGTTGGTGCTAGTCTCCGATCTGCTAGATGACTTTGTTTGTTCATCAGCCAAAAAGAAAAGAAAAACCCAACTTCTGTGGAAAGGTGATTGTCATGGCCAGGTTTTGTATATATACATTGATTATGGAATGATGAATGTGTAAACATAGCTAATCAAAGTTGTTTGTCGACTAAAAAATTGAAAGATGGACAGGAGAACAACCTTAATTAATAAAGTCATTTTGTAAAAGGAAACCCGGCGGGGAGATATATCTCTTCTTATTTATACAATCAATATATCAACGGCACATGGGTTGCTCCTCCACATATATATATATATATAATTGACAAGAACAACAGCAGCCTATTGCAAGATCATCATCCAACAGTTTTCCGGTGGGTTTGTGGTAATTATAATCTGACGGTTAATTGAACGAGGATTCATTATTTCCTTTTTCTCGATCGTGTCTCATACATATTTAGGTCTACAATTTTTTTTTTTTTTTAAACCTCTAAAGTGACGATCATGTATAAATGAAACTATGGTGTACTTAGGCATAAATGTAAGCTTATATCAAAGTTACCATTCTACCCTCAAGAGATTTTATCTTGGGATTGACTAAATTACACATTGGAAAACTACTTAATTATTTTAGGATAAGTCTCCTGTAAGAGCTATTAATGTCTTTCATTTGAGGTAAGTGCATTTAATTTTCTTTGCTATTGGATTTTGATCATACAAATAAACTACTAACTTAAGTATCGGAGCTTTTTTTGGGAAACAAAATCTCTTTCCCTATCTTTTGCAGGACCCTCGGACAGGTTAACCAAAGGACCACGTCAGAACCCCTGGAGAAAAACGGTTTGACCATATCATACTATTACTAATTGAGTTACATCTTGTTGTTATTTAGGTGTTAGAGTAAGAAAAGGAAAAGAAAAGAAAAGGGTGCAATTAGGCTGTTGGATGCAAAGAAACCATGATGTTGTAATGTTCCCACTTCACCGTGCTTTTGTTGTTGGAGATGGAACAGCTGGCCAAGTGTATATGTTGTCAGTGCAAAAAAGCTTTAAGACTTGACATGATTTTTATTTATATATATATATTATTTAAAAACCTTCGCACACACCAAAAAAAAAGAGAAAAAAAAAAAAAAAACTACATATATATATATATATATATATATATTTGTAGGGACGAGATTAAATAAGATTGTGTTTCTGTATGTTTTGGCATAGGAAGGAAAGAAAGAAAGAAAGAAAAGGGGAGAGGAGGGGAAGAAGATGACAGAGGTGGGTGGGGAATAATAGATGGGAAACAAGAAGGTCCATAGGGGAAGGCAACTAACATGATGGTGTAATGGTCATAATGCCATCAAGACAAAAGGTGGGACAAATGAGTTCTCTCTCTCACAAAGAAGAAAATCCCATGAAACTGACAGACCCAGCAAGATTGGGATCTCAACTCTCAATCCCTTTACCCCCACAAACAAACTGTACATACATACATACATACATACATAGTTGTACATATATTTATATATATACATACTTTTTTTTTTTTTTTCTTTTTCTTTATATATATCAAGAGTCAAGAGGAAAAGAAAAAAAAAAAAAAAAGAGGAAGAAGAAGGAAGCTGAAGAAAGAATATGTACGCCACTGCTACGTTCAGGACAAACACAGTTTTTTTTTTTTCCTTTTTTATCCACTGTATATATATATAACATAACACATAGCTTAACTTCTCTCCTTAGCCTATACGATTGTTTATTGGTGGGTGGATCTTTTTTAAGGGATTTAGATCTTATTACAAATGGGGAACAAACTCAATCTTTTTCTTGATTTTGTTTTTGGATTTTTTTGCATCCTTTAGAATTAGAAATTGCATCCCCCACCAAAAAAAAAAAAAAAAAAACTATTTCTTTCTTTCTTCTCTTTGATATTATACTGGAAATTACCATACATTAAGTACTACTATTTCCAGAAAAACTACAACCCATTCCCTCAATTCTCTCTGGTATAACTCTTTTTTTTTTCTTTTCTTTCCAGTTATGCTCAAAACTACTTTTATTTTGTCTCTAGATAATGTCTTCTCTGTATCAGAAACCGCTAAAATCTAACCATGACAGGCGCACATGAAGAAATGGCAAAACTCTCGTTCAAAACTATTCAAATTATTATTATTATTATTTTGGTAACCCGATATCTTTATTGATTAATCTGAGAGGAATCTATAGAAGTATACCTTCAAGATTGCAGCACATGACTAAAATTCGACACAAGACTGTTTCTAGTGAGCATCGAACTCAGATCCTCTACTTGGCTTGCCAAATAGAAGTACCTAAATAAGGAAAGTCACACCATTGATATTATTATTATTATTATTAAAAGAATTATCCATTAAAAATGTAAGAAATCCATAAATTACTTTTGAACTCTACTTTCAAGTCATGTATAATGATATATAAAATATATTTATTTGACAATCATAGTCAAAAAAAAAAAAAACTTTATTAAATAAATATTTATAATTTTATTTTAAAATTGCAAACAATAGATGCGGAGGGGGTTTTGAGAAGCAGCTAAAACTAAGGTCAAGAACTAAAAAGTAATACACACCATAAAGGTAGGTTGTTGTTTCTTTGTTAGCTTGGATTCCCTAGCAGGTCTGAGACACAGTCCTCTTTCTTATCATTCCTGATACATCACAAGTTGGAAAGCTTGAACGAGGAAAAAATGAAAAGTAGAACCTGTGCTGTGCAGTGCAGAAGATCCAAGACTTACAAAAGAACCGTCAATTAGCACGATGAGAGAGAGAGAGTGGCGAACTGTCGAATCAGTTACAGAAAGAACTTGCAGCCAAAACTGCTTTCAAACGGTTTTAACTGTTACAAGTCGAGAAAAGAGTCACTCACGTTCAAGTTGAACACATAGCTTCCCACATACTGCGGTCGGAAACTTAGTATTGGAGAAATTATACCCTCGAAAATA
Source organism: Marsdenia floribunda (assembly GCA_035583425.1). Taxonomy (NCBI): domain Eukaryota; kingdom Viridiplantae; phylum Streptophyta; class Magnoliopsida; order Gentianales; family Apocynaceae; genus Marsdenia; species Marsdenia floribunda. The sequence continues at coordinate 6,720,952 of JAXGGT010000001.1, forward strand.
TATATATATATATATATACATAAAATATCATTGGAAACGTGACGCCTTCTGTAAGCAAAATCAAAAGCTTCTTGTACGGTGGATTTCGATCAAGTAGTATAGGATCACCTCCTTCTGAGTTCTGACTTGCTTTCTTACTGTGTTTCGAACTGCATAAATGAGGTCCACCACAGAATGGGAGGGTCATCATGGAGGGAACCCAATACCTAAATAAAGATGTTCTCTGATTGGATCTTCTGATTAAAAGTATGTGACTTCATCCCATAACATTAAATCAAAAACAAAAAACAATATCTCAACTCCACTCTATCTTGTTAATTATTGTTTAAATGCTTTAGAATTTGTATTCAACTCACGCATAATTGTACTGTGTTATGCTTTCAGCAAATTCACTAAGCAGTATCCAAGTTGGTTACAGGCTCCTTATTGTGCTTATGTAAATTCCCAGCCCATTTATGGTTCTTGATACAGGTTGGCTAGGGGTGGTAGTGACGATTATTATTCCCCCCTAGAAAGCATTTGTCTTGAATATTGTAAGAAATAATAAAATTTATCTCAGCATGTACATTGATATTTAGACAAACTGTTTCAAATGTAATCTGTGAACCTTTTCCCATTAACAAGTGAACTATGTGATCACTGTTGGCTTCTCTCTTCCGGTAAACTCCTTTAGCTTAGATATTGAAAGCGCCACATCTGAGAATCGCATATAATAACTCTTTCAGGGGATAAAAAAAAAAAAAAAAAAATCGTAAAACTATAAGAGAGCTCAAATACTTTAAAGATCATACTTATTAGAGGTCTTAGTGCATCCTGGGCATCCAAGTTGTGTTTTGAGGCATCCAGCTCAAATTGTTCAATGTACATTCGAACAGTTGCACCAGCAGAGCCAGTACCCTGAGAATTACAGATGTTATTAATGCTAGCCAAATAAGTAAATAACAAGAACAAGATCTGAAACAGAGTTTGTAAATAACAGACCGATAATCTAAATATGATCCTCGATCCATCTGTGAAGACAAATCGAACACCTTGTTTTGATGCCACACTTCCATCGACCTGATGCAATAGAAAACACAATATTTTCCTCTCAGAATTTTTTATCTTGGTTTACGCGGGTAGATCCTAGATAAAGACTTAAGGTATCAACATCAAGTGCTACAACTTACTGGATCCGTATATGTGAAGTCATCAGCAAATTCAAGGATATAATTTCCTGTGACATGAATTTTCCTCTGAGACATACAAAAGAAGGATGAAGCCCATTCAAGACACATTATAGAAACAATGGTGAGGAGACTAACCATACTTATCACCAGCCCTGCTACTAGAAACTAAATCCCTAAGATACCCTATCATTTTATTAGCACCTTCAGATTCACATTCCTGCCCACAAAAGTTATCCACAAGATATCAATCATCAAAAACAATGCAGCAGAAACACTTTAGTATAGAAATCTACGGTAACTGTCCTTAGAGATTTTCAAAGAGTGTAGGCAAAAGACAGTCATTAGGTATTGATATTTGCCTCGTAGTCATATCGTAAAAAGAAATTTCTTCCATATGTAGCCCAGTGCTCCTTTACAACATCAGAAACAGAAACCAACTTCTCCCCAGGTTTCTTGCCCTTGTTACGGTATGCAATTATAGAAAGCCAACCTAATACGGCCCTGTTATGAGGCATCGCGAATGTCAGTTGACATTGGAAAAGAAACATTATCTTAGAAGCAAGATTATCTATTAGATACACACGTTGTATCGCCATCATATGTGGTAAAAGTTTGGTTCACCAAACAAATCAACATAAAACCAAGAAATGAATGGATAGTATTAGCATCCCTATAAAAATGTAATGAAACATTTAGGTGATAAAAATAGTTTACCCATATAGTTTCATGAAACCAAGACTCAAAAATCATAAAAATAACTGCGACGGGTTTCAATAATCTTTCAAAAGAAAGCAATTATCCCCAACAATAAATTTTAGTTCACCAAACATACTTGTATTTGGTGCCAAAAAGGAATAACAGACAAGTTTAAGCTCTTTATGGAAAAACAACCAATTACTGATTATTTTCAAGAAACATGTCTAAATTAAATAAAGACTTTCAGCAACAAATATTAAACATGTGCAAAATGAGAAAATCTCAAATTAATTTCAGACTTTCTCTACAAAACAACCCAAGAAAAATCGCTATGTTCTATCTCTCCATCTTAAAAAATCTAGTAAACAATTTCCATTTAGTTGTCCAAAAGTACTTGTGAATCTCTATGTAATAAGAGTTTTGTTGCCCACTTTTTTTTCCCTAAAGATATTCTTACTTGACTTACATTCCTTATAAATCATTACATACATTTGAGAATATATTAAACATTTTGCATAAAATTCCTACAAGTTTTAGTTATTTTCTCATAGATGTGATTATTGAGACAGAAAGCATATATCTTCAGAGCACTTATGACCAAGGAATACACATAATTAGAGGATAAGTAATACCATATGCCATCTTTTTCACGAATGTGATCAGAACCGGTTCCAAAACTTTCTTCTCCACAAATTGACAATTTTTCTTCATCCATTAGATTTCCAAAATACTTCCAACCAGTAGGCACCTAATCATCATTGCAGACGACACTTAACTTCGTAATGTTGTGGGGAATATAATTATTCAAGCCATGATATATCAGTGGAAAAAAATGTTTTACCTCAAAAAAGGGTAGATTTAACTTCTGAGCAACACGGTCTAGGGCACCACTTGTTGGCATCGATCGAGCTAAACCCTATATATTTTATTAAACATTTAAAAAGCGAAATATGAGGTGATGTTCTGTGCTTTAAACGTTTATCGCTATCTCTTCCTACCTTAGGGCCATTTTGGAAGTATGGAATAGACTCCTGTGCATTTGCCGCAATAATTGCTACAGAATCAGAAGGAGTCACAAAAAATCCTCTACCAAGAATCATGTTTCTATCACCATCTCCTGTATAATCACGAAACACATTATATTCTTGTTTTATTGACAAACATGAACTCATTGTTGGGTAGCAAACCCAAATCCCACATCGGGAATTCAAGGAAAAATGTCCTTGAATATAAATGTTCACCTAACTTCATTAGTATGAGACCTTTTAGGAAATTCTCAAAAACAAATCCGTGCGGGTTTGACCTAAAGCGGACAATATCATACTAATGTGGAAGAGTTAAGATAGTATTTTGGCGATCCTAACAAATGGTATAAGAGCCAGGTTGTTCGAGAGGTAGACTGCGTTGTATGGGAGGCCCTCAGTATGCCCTCGCGACGATTGGAGATCTGAGTTTTGAGTTCGGTGCCTTGTGTCGAAAATCTTCCTGACAGCCTGGTGGTCAGGCGGTGGGTCCCGCAAGTTGATAGTAGCGGTACAAGATAATTTGACAGATCAAATGAGTTCGCTAGAGGGGAGGCCACAAGCTGTGTAGTCCTTTAGTTTGAGGGGAGGATTGTTGGGTAGCAAACCCAAATCCCACATTGGGAATTCAAGGAAAAATGTCCTTGAATATAAGTGTCCACCTAACTTCATTAGTATGAGGCCTTTTGGGAGATGCCGCGCCAAAACAAATCCGTGCGAGCGTGGCCCAAAGCGGACAATATCATACTAATGTAGAGTTAAGTTACTGTTTTGGCGGTCCTAACAATGAACATAGATATGTTCCTTATGAAGCAGAGTATTCCTACTTTTACAGTATTGAAGAGAATTTCCTAGAACTGTACAGGTGTGTAAATTTCTTGCAAGAACTGAATGGTAGATACATATAACGGCTGAAAAGTTAACATGACATCCAATTTTGGACAGAAAGATGTCACTTTAAGAAGAAACCAATTGGGTAATACAAATACTGGAAAAAGGAAAAAATAGGGGGTGAAACTTGCAAAACACAAATGAACTCACCTTTCCTTGCACATTTGTATTGATGTCATACATTTGGTAACAATGGACATGGAAATATATCAATCTAAGGGTTCTTTATAAAGAACTTGGCTCACTATCAATCTGCCAACTTACATATGTCATCTTTGTGCATGAGAGAGAGAGAGAAAGAAACTACAGAATGCAATAACAAAGTACAAGTCTATAGAGATCTATCACAGGGTCAGTATAACCATGTACAATAGCCTTGTTCTTAAACAAATTATTGTATAACACTTCAATACAATGTCATGCAGCTTATTAGCATCAGACTAGTTAAATGCATGAGTTACTTAAGAAATTTTCAAGTTTTCCTCAAATTATATTTAGTATGATCCAAAAAGTCAAGCGCAAAATACTTCTTATTATATATATGACAAGTGCAATACGATCTTCTAGAACATTTAAAATAGAAGTATCTTCTCATCATCTAAGAAAAATTATTGGGAATATCCTGAACAAGCCCAAAGGGTAACAGATCACAGTCATAAAAGGCAACTGATTTTCATGGTAACTAGAAAGGGGTGTTCATTATAGCAAAGAAATGGCAACGAAATTGTGTTACGTATAGATCAGAGCTAGCAGCTGTAACCATATTTTAACTTCTGTCAGCAGTAAAAGTAATTGTATGATGAGTCAAAACGCCACATAATACATTATACGAGACACACGCTGGACTCAAAGGAAAAATGCTACTCTTTAAGGATAGTTAGATGAGTGCAAAGATAGGAATCAAAGACAAAATTATCCATGAAATTAGCATTGCATATCGTACCATCACTTGCAGCTCCAAAATCAGGTCCATCCTTGCCATACATGACATTAACCAAATCCTTGGCATATCTTTTTTTGCAGGACAAGAAAAGATTAGTGATTATTTCAAAGCTATTATATATGTCCTCCACACTTACAAGCACATAATTCTTACGTTAGGTTAGGATCAGGATGACCGTGTCCAAAATCTTCCAAGGGCACTCCGTTTGAAATCGAATCCTACATAACATTTAGTATTAGTTAAGCACTACTACTCAAATCTTTGATGACATATAATTCAAGACAGCACTTACTCATCTAAGAATTATTATTTCTACGAAAATAAAAAATCTAATGACGTACAAGGCTAGCTCCCAACTTGTCGACAAAAATAGGTTTTGCATAAGCACCAGTAACAGCATGCATTGCATCAAATATAAACCTGCAAGGAATTACAAGTATATAACAATTCTGCAATCAAGGTCTTTTTCTTCTTCCCACTCTGGTCCAATTAAAGTAGAGGAGCTTTTCCAAGTATAGAATACGGAAGGTGTACTTTTTCATTAATAGACAGATGAGACAGTTTAAACTAAATGAAATTTTATTGTTCAAATTTCCAAACCAACACAAGTTCTGATTTTAAGTAAAGTATTTAACCTTTAACGGCAAAGAATGGTATAATCTATAGATAGCAGATAAAATTGAAGATTCTGAAGTACTCAGACGAGTTATATATGCCTAAAACACAACTTCATATACAAGGGACAAAAGAAAAGTAACAGTTTAAAAAAAAAAAAAAAAAAAAAGAAAAATCCTCAAAGAATATATGCATACCTGAAATCTGGACGTGAAAGGAGGCTACTAATAAGTGGAAAATCAAATACATTCTGCACAAAACACCACAAAGCGGTAGATACACAATCCACTAAACAGATTTTCTGAAGAAACATATTTTCAGCTTCTTACCTCCAGTAGTTCCAAATAGTCAACAACAGGATCAACCACTTCAACAGTAAAGTTTCCATATTTTGAAACTCCAGTAGTAGTTAGATCAATGTCAGGAAAGTCAGCCATCTTTATTTCAGAAATCTGCATTGTACTTGTGCAGTTTGAGAGTCAATGCAGAACCCTTGAACCATTTTTAACAGTTTCTCATAATAAATACTGAGATCCATATCTCTAAAAATCTAGATTTATATAAAAATTAAATGAAAGAGAAAAATCTATCCAGTCTTAAATCCATATCCTGAAGTCATTGAACATAAAGAGTACATGAAGGTGAGAACTTGTACGCTTAAATAAATTTCATCTGTATATGTCCATGCTAAGATATAGTTACCTTCTCTTGGACGAATTAGTTTTTGCTCAGATTATTACTTCAGTTTAAATGCTTCATACACATAAGGAAAACAGGAAAAAAAGAAAAAGGTAGTGGATCACCAAGTTCAAAATTTTCTTTCTCAAAACCTGCACATGTTTTCAACAAAAGCACTTAGAAAATGTGTGGAGATACAACAAAATTAGATCACCTCATAGAGAATGATAAAACCTAGAAAGACTCCTTTAATGAAAATTTATTAAAAAAGAAATGTTATTCTATAGCCAAAGCCATCTGCAAAAAGAAAATGGCATAAATGGTACAGAAAGAAATGAGGAAATAAAAAAATGAAATCCAATCAAGAACTGCAAAGCATTTTTCAGAAAAGAAACAAAGAAACTACACGTTCAAAAATTTGAATTGATAACTCAACTTAACTTCCGACTAAGAGGACAAAGAAGAAAAACCAATAGCAAGAAATCCGGAAAATGAACACAAGAAGTTTGTGATGTTATGCAAAGTATGAGAAGATGTTTACATTGAAGGACTAAATTCCAAACAGTTGCTTAAAATTCAATGTTACAAGACTCAGTTGAGAAGCCAGACGTTGGAAATGTAGATGTGTTTTCATGAGGTAATCAAGAAACTGTTAGAAACATTCAAAATTTCAATATAATATATCTATGACCTAAAGAGGCACAAAGGCAATGGAAAGAAGTACCCTTCTTTTCCTTTGAAAAGTCATGCATAGCTCGGCAAGAAGCATACAGCTTAACAATGCTTCAACAAAATTTAAGTGCTGAAGTTCACTTAAGTTACCAAAAGCTTGAAAATTGACAATATCTACCAAACATGGAATGTAAATCTTTTTTTTCATCTTCTCCTCCAAATTCCTTTTTAAATGCCCATTTCTTATCAGAACAATATACACGAAGTAAAACAAATGAAAACTGCTTTGGTGGTATCTGATTTCAAACATGTAGATGGGATCAGATTCTTACAGAAAGAGTATTTCCATAAATCTTGTCAGTTATTGATTCTGGTGCTGGCTGACCACTACTGTAGTTGAACTGCAAAACCAATAATAAGTTGCATTTTACATCTAAAATATATCGTAGCAATGCCAAATTGAAAATTCGAGAGTGAAGGCCTTATCATCAATTGTCAACTTCTGCAATACATTAAAAAATAATAATATTAAAAATAAATAAATAAATAAACACCTTGATACCCCAGTCATATTCAGGGCCACCAGGATTATGGCTCGCACTCATTATGAAACCACCGTTGGCCTAGAAGAGAAGAATATTACAGCAGAAAGGCAAAAAACTAAAATAGGTAAAACAATCCTGCTTCCAGACAAAGTAAAATTGCAAAAATCAAAGAGGCAAAAGAAAATCTTGCCTTTCTCTTTCTTATTACAGCAGAAACAGCTGGTGTAGACATTATACCTTCCCTGAAATGAAAATTTTCACATTTTTCATCTAAGGCCGAAAAGCAGCAAAAATACAAACACAAAGCAATAATAGCATAATATGACTTTAAAATAGAAAGAGATATAGATTACAGATTGTATTCACAAACAACATTGATCGCATTTCAAGTAGTGTAATGAATCTTCAGATGACTTTTCAAGTTTAACATGATGCAACTAATGTCCAAACAAAAGAAAAGTTAGGGAAAATGGAGAAAAAGAAGATGTCACTCACTTGCCAACTAAAATTTTACCGACCCCATTTCCTGCAGCAATTTTGGTGATTATCTACATTTGCAGCCGAGCAAAATTAGGAGGGAAAAAGCATAGGCATTTAACTAATCCAACATCCAGTTTTCAATTGTATCTATATACCTGAGCAGCTTCGCGATTAAAATATCGACCATCCCCTCCCAAGACCAGCACTCCACCCTTATAATCCTCAGGCGGCAAAGAATTAAACAATGCCTGCACATGACGAATGGAAAAACCCATCTGAGTTGAAGAACAGGATCAAAAGTCCAACACAAAAGGGCGGGGGGGGGGGGGGGGAAAAAAAAATAAAAAAAA
>JAXGGT010000001.1:6729022-6749317 GCA_035583425.1 Marsdenia floribunda
CCCCCCCCCCCCCCCCCCCCCCCCCCCCCCCCCCCCCCCCCCCCCCCCCCCAAATGCAAAGAAGAGAGCTAGATACACACCTGAATCCAATTAGCAAGGTAATTCTCTTGCATGAAAACTTTAACCTAACAGCAAGATGAAATGTAGACAATGTAAGAAAAAAGCCTACATCTTGATTCAAATTTGGTAGTGGATAGATACAGAAATTGACAAGTAAATACATTATTACCTTCTTCCGAAGACCACTAGTTCCAGTTTTCTGACCTTCAATAGGCTTGGTTTTCACCGACTTAATCTAAAATAATTAAACAATATATATATATATATATATATATATATCAGCAAGTAAGAAATAAGTGAAAAAAAAAAAAGTAATAATAATAATAGAGGAAGAAGAAAGAATGCCTTGAGGCCTTGTGACTCAGCAAGAGTAGTGGAGGAGGAAGAAGAAGGAGACGAAGAAGCAGTGACTGTCAGAAAGAAAGAAGGGTGTTGGTGATTGGTCTTCTTGAGAGAGAAGTTGGGAAAAAGAGGAATGGGTGCAGAGTTAAGAAAAGACAAGGATCGGGTGGAGGATTGAGAGGTGGAGAGAGTAGATGAAACTGCGACGACTTCATTGAGTTTTGAGGATAACGCAAAATTGGAAGGAGTTGCAGTTCCGGCGCAGAATGCCATGATAGCTTGCAAGTTGTTGACGATAGAGTGGGTTTTTCCTTTTCTTCCCCTTAAAATCTTTGAATTGTGAATGGAGAAAGAAGAGGAGGAAGATCCAGAGGGATGTTCTTTTGGGAGAGTGTGGATGGATTTTGTTTGATTCAGAAAGAAAGAAAATCAAGGAATTGATTTTTTTTTTTATTATTATTAAATAATACACGTGGTTGCCACGTGTGCGTTGGAGAAAGCTTTCACCACTCTCACTGCCACGTGACGTGATTTGTCTCTTTATCTTTTTTCCATAACAGTAGCAGAAATTGAGAAAGGCCCCTACTCCTCTCTCAAATGATGCGCAACACAAATGCACCATATCTTCCTTAAAAATGGATTCTTACCATATTTTTAAACCTGCTCTTGTGCCTTTTCTTTTGCAGGGAAGACTGAAATCTATGAAGCTAAATCATACATAAATACATTCATCGTATTGATCCCAAAGTTGAGAGATGCTAAAATGATGATGGAGTTCCGTCTGTCTAGTCTTTGTAATATGATATACAAACTGATTGTGAAAGCCTTTAAATAATGGTTTGAGCGCACGTTACCAATTTATTTACGTTTTGAAAAAAAAATTATATTATATACAAATTTAAAAATAATAATAATAATATAAGTACTTTTCTTACCAGTATAAAATATTTATTTAGTAGTTAAAAATAAAAAAAAGGAAAATTTTTCAATTTAGTCCCTTAATTATTTACGTTTTTCTGAATTGGTCTTGTAACTTTAATTTTATCCAAATTGATCATTTATCTATTTTCTATTTTCCAAATTTGTCCTTCCAACCAAAATTGACCAAAATTTGATCACTTTACCGGCATATTTATTAAATTAAAAGTGAGTAGTTTGGCTAAAATATTATATCTATTTTATGTTTTTTTTTTGTTTTTCTAACATAAAATGACTTAAATACCCTTTTAATTTAATGAATATTAAAAGGGTATTTAAGTCATTTTATGTTAGAAAAACAAAGAAAAACATAAAATAGATATAATATTTTAGCCAAAATACTCACTTTTTTCAAAAAAAAAGAGAAAGAGATGTGAATAAATTTAATATATCTATTACATTTTTTCTTTTTTTTTTTTTAACATGAAATGATCAAAATACCCTTTTAATTTAATGAATATGCCGGTAAAGTGATCAAATTTTGGTCAATTTTGGTTGGGAAGACTAATTTGGGAAATAGAAAATAGATAAAGGATCAATTTGAATAAAATTAAAGTTATAGGACCAATTCAGGAAAACGTAAATAGTTAAATGACTAAATCGAAGAATTTTCTAAAAAAAAAATTAAAATTAAAATTTATCTCGTTAAAATAAAATTTATTTATAACTAAATTTATCAATTTTTCATAAATAAATAAATAAATAATGACATGGTGTTTTGCGATTAATTATTTATTGTGCGTTTCGTATCGTACCATGCGAAACCCCCTCGCAAAGTCTCACAGAAACTTGGGTTATTCCTCCGCATTCAGCAATCAACATACATGACTTTCTCCAACTAGGAACCAGCAATCTAATTTTCTTGTTGCTGGATATGTTATTATTATTAATTTAAAAAAAAAAAAAAAAAAAAAAAAAACTCGGAACTTATAAATTTTTTTATAATTTTATATGTAAAATTGTCAAACAAACGTAACTTATTTAGTAATAACCTTACTTATAATTCGAAATGTTATGAGTTTGAGGTAATAATTATTTTTAAATTAAAAAAAAAGTAAAATTATTATTGATAAAATTTAAATAATTTTTAAAAGTAAATAACAATTTAAAAAATAAATAGTGTAAACTACATAATTACACATTTAAATAATTAATTTTATTTTCAGAAGATTTTATATCAATACTTTACATTCTTTAAACTTAATAAATATTAAAAATATATTTTTTATGAAAAATTATAAAAATAATATGGAATACTCTTTGTTATTTATTTATTTATTTATAGATAAATACTTCAATTAATTTGACTACAATACTTTTAACATATATATATCTATATATTACTTACCAAAAAAAAAAAAATATATATATATATATATATATATATATATATCTATAGAATTAGAATGGAAGACCAATTCCTCATTTTGGTTTATAGTGTATCTTGATTTTCCAGGCGCGGAATTACAAATGAAAATGAGTTAAAAGAATAAGAAAAATACAAGCTAGTAATGGTAGTAGGATTCCCTATTTTGTTTGACAAGTAAAAGGAAGATTACCAGTGGATTATTTCAGACACATGGGGTGGAAAAGGGTACGGTACCCATTGTTCACAATTCTCATCTCACTTAGCCATATGTATACATATGCGGCACGGCAGAACAATCGGCAGCATCGAGAAAACCGGATACCGGGCTGTATTTCCCCAACAACAAAATTCCTCTTATTCTCTTCCTGATTCAAGAATCCTTCTTGTTCGTGATCCCACACAACCATTTCACTTGTCTTTAAAGCCTCTTTATGGTGTTCAAGCTCTAACGTCCTTCTTCTTATTCTTCTTCGTGTGTTTTCTTTTCAACTACTGTAATCTAATTTGAGTGTTGTTCGGCACGGACTACTGGCCCTCTATTGCCGTTGATTAAAGAATGGCTGTCGACCCCAACTCCGGTTAGTTTTTTTTTTTCCCTTCTCTTTTAGTAATCCACAAGAGCAGCAGTAATTAACGATGAACAGAGAATATTCTGATTTTGCATTTTCTGGATTTCTCATTCTCTTTCTATTCTCTAGATTTCTTGTGTACGATTTATTAGTTTACTGTTACTTAATTGTCAGATTTTTCTTCAAGTGTTTTATATGGAATCTAAATTTTAAACTATGAGAAACGGCAATACTTCAAGAAGTTTGTCTTCAATCTCGAATATGTTTCTAAATGCTATTGGTTAAGGATAGGACCAAGTAAAGCATGGATCTTTAATGGATGTATATTTGATGAGTTCAGTCACTAGTCACTATCCTTCTTGCTCGGGAATAAAGGGCTTTAGGGAGACCTCATGAAAAGTCTATTGAACGTGTTTATATCCTGCTGCTAAGCTTGCTGGATTTAATTTCTCCATCCAAAACTACTAAATAAAGAAAGAAGCAAAAAAGGAGATGATTTTTGATATGGCTCTGAGCAAGTCCAAGAGTGCATGGTCTTGGTTTTGCTAGTTTGAAACGCTATATAAGATTGTGATTTTCCTGTTCTGGTTGAAAATTACGAGTATGATTCGGAAAGCCGTGCGCTTCTTGGTAATTTGATACAATTTAAGCATCCTAAAAAGAGATATATTTCAAAGAAAAGTTTGTTTGTGCCTATGAATATTTCAAGAAATGCACGATCTTGACTCTGATTGTCTTATCAAAATTGGGATATTCCTGCTCTGGCTGATATTTCTGGACGTGATTATTTGGCATGGTACTGATCTGCAAAAGACCCTCCAACATCTGGGTATATTGTCAGCAGAGTATGTAATTTTATTTATCCAACTGTTCTGTGTACTATCTAGGAGATGCAGCAGTAATACAGCATTATATTGGTTATGATCTGCCGAAGTATATAATTTATTTGATTCAAGTTCCTCATTCATAATGAAATGAATGCAGGTGAGATGGAAAGACTTTCCTTGAATTCAAGTGGGAAGTCATCAGAAAATAGTCATTTGGTTGTCTGCTTTGGTGAGATGTTGATTGACTTTGTCCCAACAGTTAATGAGGTTTCACTAGCTCAGGCTCCGGCCTTCAAGAAGGCTCCAGGTGGTGCTCCTGCTAATGTTGCTGTGTGTATAGCACGGCTGGGAGGTTCATCAGCTTTTATAGGGAAGGTACATTCAAGTCTCTCAGATAATTGTTTGGATTATGTTTTATATCCTTTTTAGCATATCATTCTATGATGCTAATAAATCTACCTGAGTTCTATAGCATCTTGGTTCTGCTGTTCTGTTTTCCTCCCATTTTACTGTATTTTTTGCTTTTGGTAAGGCTTTAGAGAATATTAAATACATTCTGCTTCAATATGCAATTACTCATTTATCTCAAATGATGTCCATGGAGGATCCTCCTACTTTATCTACTTCTTTGAATGGATATAGAATGCAACTTGCTGAGGTTATGATCAAGATATTACATATGTTTTGTTTTTGTTTTTGTCTTTTTTGGTGCTAAATTATGGCATCTGCATTGTTATTAAACAATTCAATTAAATATTGGCTGATTACATTCAAGTTGGAGTTTTAGAGTTTGAGGGGTTAGTTTAATTGCAGTTCCTATGAGTCTGGGTTACTTTTGCAATCTCATACTTGATCCTGAAACGTAGGCAAAAATGGACATGGTTGGTTGATAGTCATATCTAATTGATATTTCTAAAGTACCCATATTTACATCTGTGCTTCCTTATTGTATTCTATAATGTCATGATTCATGTTCCTGTATTTATTCCAGTTATTGGTTTAAAAATAATCTCTTCGTTGGACCATAGGTAGGTGAGGATGATTTTGGGCATATGCTGGCCGATGTATTGAAAGAAAACAAAGTCAATAATTCTGGTATGCGATTTGATCCCTTTGCAAGGACTGCCCTGGCATTTGTTACACTTAGAGATGATGGTGAGCGTGAATTTTTATTCTTTCGTAATCCCAGTGCTGACATACTTCTCCGAGAGGCAGAACTTGATATTGGCCTAATTAAAAAGGTGTGCATTGTTAGTTTGTTACTACTTGCTTTGTCTAGGATATACTGCTTTTTAGCCGGATCTCTGTCTAGTTTACTAAGTTACATTTGTAATGGCAGGCAACCATTTTCCATTATGGTTCCATTAGTTTGATTGAAGAACCATGTAGGTCCACACAACTTGCTGCAATGGCTATTGCCAAGAAATCTGGTTGCTTGCTGTCTTTTGATCCAAATTTGAGATTGGCCTTGTGGCCATCGGCTGAGGCTGCTCGGAAGGGAATAATGAGTATATGGGACCAAGCAGATATTATCAAGGTACGGGTTTGAAATCAAGTATATTCTTTGGCATACATTTGTAGGAGCCTAGCCTCTTATGAGTTTTTTTGCAGCAATTTATGTTAACCACCCTCTTTTGGCAGGTAAGTGAGGATGAAGTTGCATTTCTCACTGGAGGTGATGATCCTTACACTGATGCTGTGGTAATGAAGAAACTATTTCATCCAAAACTGCGTCTTTTACTGGTATCTGAAGGTCCAAATGGTTGCAGATATTACACAAAGGTATGTTTTAAATGATCTATCGAATGATTTTGATAAATGTTCAGTTGATTGAAGTATATTGGATCTTGCCTGAACCCCTTAGCTTAATTGTACCAGCCAACTAGTTTCCTTATCTTAATTTCCTTTAATATATATATATACACATATACACAAGCATGTGCATTTACACTGACAGACACACACACGTGTAGTTTTTCTTATGAAAGAAGGGATGAATTGTCGGATAGACTTACATGTGATGATGCCCTCATTTGTTGCTGAACCTGGAAAATGCTTTCAATGGGCTCTGCATATGTCTGATAATTCATGATTTGTCTATATTCACTTGATTTTAGTGGTTTTATTTGAGATTGCTGATTTTTACTGGTATGAATTGTTGCTGTGCAAATTGACATCAATTAATTCCATTGGCAGCAATTTAAAGGAAAAGTTCCTGGTCTGAAAGTTAAACCTGTTGACACCACTGGAGCTGGTGATGCATTTGTTGGCGGAATATTGTATGGTTTAGCTTCTGATGCAACTCTTTATCAGGTAAAATGACATTGTGTGTGGCTAACAAAATCATTTGTTTGCATCATGCTCTGTGAGATAACCTCGTACACGACTTCAGTCATTCTCTTCTTCTGTGTGATAATGAATTTTGTTGTACCGGAATCATGGTTGTTGTGACAAGTGGGCATAACTTGTTAATCTTTTAGTGTGGTGAATCTTTTTAATCAGTCTTTCATTTTAAGCTTGGTTTTCTTTTTAATGAGAGTCAGAAAATTAGTGTGATTCTTGTAGCTTATTTATGTTTTCTACTTCCATTTAACAATTGGCAGGATGAGAAACAGCTAAAGGAAGCTCTTTATTTTGCAAATGCTTGTGGTGCCATCACAGTGACAGAAAAAGGTGCAATCCCAGCCATGCCTACAAAAGATGCCGTTGAACAACTTTTAGCTAATGTTTCTGCCTGAATAGAAGAAGGCATAATGGCAACTGATGTGCAGTGAGTGAGTGCACTAACGAAATTTGGCTTCATTGCTCTGGTAGTAAAAAGCTGCGGTTGCACTTGTCTTTTCTTTTCATCTTTTGGGGGCCTCTCTTACATGCAAATGCAAGATCCTCTCCCCTGCTTTTTTCCGCTGAGTTGAAGAACTTGTTTCATATGTAGAAATCCGATGATTTCTACCCTTGAATGACAATATGCAGCTGGCAATAATCAGACTCTGATTTTGGTTGTGAAATGTTTGGGAACCAAAAGATTTTGTTCAAAGAATGTATTCTCCATTTTATGATTTTGCACTGAACACTTCCCTGTCTATGTTCAGACGAACTCTTTTGACTTACTATATTATTAATTCATTTGCTAATTTCGATTTTCAGAAAAATAGGACCATACTTGTCAGTAGAGAGACACAGTTTCACAAGAGATGTATCACTTATAAATGTTGTCAAAACTAGAATCTTGAATGAGGACACAGAGTGTCACCACCAATTCAATTTTAGAAAAGGGGGAAATAATAATGATTTCTAAAATTTGTGAAAAAAAAATGATAATAATAAAATAAAAGAAAAAAATGCAGTTTCATTACTGGGCGGGAAATTATAGTTGGCTGGCGCTATTCTACTTTGCTGACTTCGCAATTAAAAGAAAAAAAAAAAAGAAAAGAAAAGAAAGGCGGAAGAAAGGGAGGGTGGGACTAGGAGTCACGCAACTCATCCTTCCCCACGGCCAACGGCATGTGCTCCTTTGCGATTGCTATCGGTGGCATCGTGCTCCCCTGCTATTAAAAGGTGAAAATGAAGTTATAAATATAAATTACACTCACAATTAAGAAAAGAAAAAGGGAAAATCAGGATACGGATAGAGACAGACGGTTTCGTCCTACCTTGTGACACGGGATAGGATACACCGACGGCGATTTGAAAATCAAAAGGTTTTACTGCAGGAGTCCTTGTTACTTGTTGATAGTATATGCTCACCCAATTAATTCATATTCACTGAGATCCGATCCATTGATGGCCGCCAACGCTGGGGCCGGCGCTGGCACCAATGTCAGACCCGTACTCATGCCGGAGATCGGACCTGATGGCATCGCTCAAGAATCTCCTATCATTTCTTATACCGAGAAGGTCTCTCATCTCTCTCTGAAAAACTAGTTTTGTGGCCTTCCTTACTTGAAATATGCGATGCATTACTTAGGTGATCTATTAGAAACCTGATATTCTGTTTTTTCACTTTCAATTGTTTCAGATAATTGAAGCGGAGCAACTTCAGTTGAGAAAGTACGTTCGCTCATTCTACTTCACGTTAAATGCTCTTGCTATATTTTCTATAACTGTTTTCTGTTTTTAAATTTTTTTTTTTTCCCCCGCGTAAAGGTAGTTTGTTATACTGTGGTCAAAATGCATCAAATTGAACACATTTTGTCCATTAGATTGCTGTAGGTAATTGTTGGTTACTGAGATTACAATATAGTTAAACGAAGAGTTCAGAACAGGCTCCGGTGCTCCTTAACTTTAAGACAGTGTGGAAGGAGATTTGTCTTCGTGGTTTCACTTTCTCCATCTTCTTTTAAGCTTTGGATAAAGATTATTCCCTCTTTGTCCATTTTATATCATCTCTTTCGTTTGCTGGTGGAGCTTTTCTCGTAGCCTGGATTTTTCCTTTTGTTTTAATTTGCAATTTAGGATTATCTCCTATTTGGCCTCAAAACTTCGTTGCTTGAGACTTTACAATTGTGTGCTTCTTTATGGGAGAATTTTAGTAACTTAAAATGCCTGCAGGCACTTCTGCGGGGCCAGGTGGGGATTTGAACTATTTCTGTGCCTTGAATATGTTTACCCTTCTTAGAAGATATGTTCTATGCATTCTGTGGTCATCACCATCCAGACTATAAGTCTTTATGTTTCTACTATAAATAATTTGAAAATGCAACTTATCTTGTGTATGTTTTCCTTTATTAATATTATTTCTAGTTCATCTTCATTGACCAAACCTCTGGGATTCATGTCTTGTGCATCCTGCTCTATATTTACTTAGGTATATTGAAGAAAACTACACCAAGATTCGTGATGTCGAAAGAGAATTGGCAAATCTTACTCTAGAGATGAAACTTACTTCTGGGCCGAAAAAAGCAGGTCCATTTTCTTGTCATTACTTATTCCTTTTGTTGTGGAATATCTTCTCCTATCTAAAGCTGGATGATGATGGATGTTATTCTCATGAATACATAAATTCACAGCACTTGAACACATGAGAAAGAAAATAGAATTGTCAAATGAGAAAATTCGTGCTGCTAAGCTGGAGGAAGAACATTCAAGAAAGGTTTGTTTCATTTGCCAAAAGACTCAAATGATCATACTGTTTACTGCAATTTATATCTTTTTTTTTTTTTTTGGGCAGGGGGGAGGGGGGGTGGGGTGTTTGTTGGAGGTGCCAATTTAATGCATTACTGTTCTTCTAAGGATGCTTAGGTTTTCTTTGTTTGTAGAGATTGTGCTGTGTTTTTCGAGATATTCTATAAAAGATTCTAGGAAGTAGTACTTCTGAACTAGTGATGCTTCTTGTTCCTTGTAAATTTCTGTTGTTGAAGGAGTAGGAATGGCTTAGTGAGGAGGAAAAGAATGTATGCATTGAGCAAAACATGAACCTTTGTTCTCTCGCTGGTCAATTTTATATCTTCAGTTACTACTTTATTCCTCTCTCAGCTACACTTGTAGACATGCTGAAATGTCTTGGAGTAGCCAAGAGAGTTTCACTTTCCTCCCTCTGCTGCAGGGATGGGGACTCCCTCCTTCAAACATGTCATTTCTTTTAGTTTCAAAACTATTTATGATTAGCCAAAATGTTAGAATATTTGTCAGAATATGAACTTTATAAATGATTTTCATTCATCAAATTAATTGAGATATCTGTTTCAGCAGTTTTATCTTGCCTCTGGAAGTCATAATTCAATGGTAACGCCTTGTCCTTGAGGGTTTTAATTGTATTTTCTATATTCTGAAGTGTTTTCTTTCCTTCTATGTTTTCCTGAGATTCAGGCATGGGAAGAAGCATCAAAGGCAGTCAAAGATGAGGAACAACTTAAGCAAAAACTCTGTGAAGATTTGAATAACCTGGTATTCCCATCTCTTTCTGTCATCGCAGCTTCTCTGAATTTTCCTCTGTTGTAATCTCAATTTCTTGCACAGGTCCATGAGAGTAGTAAGATTCAAATGGCCAGACTAGAGGAATTGAAAAGGCGGCTGGATGCTTTAAATCCAAATCGATCATCCATGTCTAATCCCACTGTAAGATCTTCCTCCTTTGTACCAGATATGAATTAAGTATTTTGGAGTATTTCTTACCCCTAGGCAAAGAGGTGTATGAGCTGCATCGAAATTGCTTGGCACATTTTTTGGGTCATGAAAGTGTTAATCAGTAAAAGAACTTGTTCATTTCTTGGATGAGGAGGATGGTGGGGGGCTGGAGGGGAGGGGAGTCTCAGTTACTTTTAGTTAGCATATTTCAGGGGAGGAAACTATCTCAGTTAGTTGATGTGACCGCGTTGCTTGCATTTGAAATGTATCCCTTAGTTAAAATGGGAATGTACGTGAGAAAAGTAGATGTTATGTTTCTTGAATTAATTGGTAGAACTGTCCACATTCAATTTGTGAATCAGTGAATAGTCAAATTCTGAAATGGAGGGAAGAAGAGAAGTAGCACATACAATTTGGGGTTGATGGATAGTTAACATTAGCACAAAAGACCATGGCAGTTGTAACTCTATACTATTATATCTGATTCAGGTTGGCTGTTTGTATTGTTTAGATAGTTCATCTCCTTTCAATTTGTTTAAGAAAAAACATATTTGACACATGAACACGTATTGATGAAATATATTGGTGAGGTGGAATTATTCTTTGACATTGGCTCAGATGCTGGTTCAGGATGGGAATCCAATGGGACAAACACCCAATAATAGAACTCAAGATGCTTCCTCGGTTGCAGGCACAGCTGACCTAGCTAGTAGACCGGATGGGAACATATCCAATCAAGGAAAAGTGGGAAATGTTCCAACAATAAATGGAACCAACCAAGCATCCTCACTAGATGTCGAAGGAAGAGGGAAGAAAAAAGCTGTAATTCAGGGCAGGGGAAAAGGAGTTGGAGCAGTACCTAAGGGTAGAAGTTCTGTGACCCCTGGGTGGACTGGGGCTGGGTTTGATGTGGATGGTAGAAGCTGAGAACATGATATGATTCTATTCTCCGTCGTAAATTTTGGAGGAACAAACTCACTACTGGTAACAGGTAAGATGCTTGGTACACATTTTTTGAAGTAGTTTGAGAGCTATTCATTTTACTAATAGGTTATCAGCCTGTCAAAATCACTGGACTTGTATGTGTAATTGTGTATCTTGGCTCTTCAAGAGTCGGTTAATATTTCTTTTAAAGGGGTAAAATGCCTAAGTTTGATTTTTACTATTTATCTTTTATGTATTCTATAATATTGTTTTTCCTTAGTTGTTTAATGGTAGGTGTTATATACAAAGCCAGCTGTCAGAGTGGTGGATCTTTTACATACTGCTTATATTTATTGCTCCATCCTTTCCAATTTACCTGTCCTTTTTCCTAGTGAAGTTTTAACCTAATTTAACTGTCCCACTATAGAACTGGGAAGGAATGTCGACTTTTTTTTTCAAATATATTCCCCATTTATTTTACGTTACTCTTCATATACAATTACTTATTTTATCAAACTACTTCCAATCCCTCCTAACACTTGAGCTTATTCCCCGTAGCCCTTGAGTTTTATGAGGGATGACAATGACTAAACGTTTGTAGGTTTGTATTTGAGTTGAAAGTCAAAAAGGTATATAATGTGCTTGAAAATTATAATGCATTTTATTATGTAATTTATGTGTTGCTCTCAAGTTCTTCTAGCTCCCATTAACCCAATTTTCTTCTGTCAGAGGAACGAGAGTTAGTGTGGCATTTGAAGTATTGGTGTCAATGTACGTGTGTTCTGGGATAGTGGAATTTGAGTATTTGTGTCAATATATGTGTGTTCTGGGATATACTTTCGCTTATTCATTTTCTTTATCAAATTAAATTTGTTGGGATAATCAGGTTTTTTTTTTTTTTTTTTTTTTTTGTTTTGTGGAAAGAGATATATCATAGTAGAGGATGAGAAAACAGAGTAAGTCTTTATGTTTACACACAAAGATAGGAAATACAAGCCCGAATCTGAAATGCTCTTAATGGATTGTATTTGAACTTTCGTGACGAGGGGTTCATGTAGATAACAATGTCGCAATTGATGGGGGTCATGGGACTGCTGTCTCAATTCTGTATCTTAGTGGTTCTTTGGGAACAAAGAAGGGCCCCATAAATACTTAGCCCCGGCTCTTGAGTTGAGACTGATAATAGTCTGCGCACTTGCGTAGTTTGCCTATGCCCTTGCAGCATAATTTTAAATCAACGTATTTCAAATGAAAAAACATGAAAAATCCACATCTAAGTCCTTTTCTCTACAAGAAATTTTCAGAGGGAAAATGCAGCTTTTTGATGAAGGATGTTGGAGTAGGTCGGGTATTGGAAAATAAGGTGGTGTATTAAGTGTAAATAACTAAATTGCCCCTCGTGCTTCGTAGAATTGCAATTCATTAATAATAATAATAATGAAAAGGACTTGTTCGAGGAAGAGCTAAGGGACTTTTCGGGCAATTCATCTGCTGAATTAATTAGGAACTCGCATAAAATGTTGCAGTTTAATGGTCCATCCCATGAGTGGGCTTCTGGGGCAGATAATTACATCTTCTGTTTAAACGCTGTTCAAGGCATTTAGTTTTTAATGTTTGTATATAGTCTGTACGGTGGGGGGATTAAATGCAGACATTGCAGTCCATAATTATTTCGGGAGACATTAGTCAGATGGCATGGTAGAAGGATTATTAAGAAGGCATATTTTACAGCCACTTGGTGACGTCAAAACTGGTGCGACCACCATAGTGCCAAGGGTGGTAATGTTTAAACTGGGGAGCTAGGCAACTTGCCTATAATGGGCATCTTAGTGTTATCCTGGAATATGGAAGGCTGTTGTTACTTTCAAAAGTTCTAATGATTTCGGAAAAGAGACATTGTCCTGAAAAGACGGAGTCGTTGGCCTCCTCCGCGATCAACAGTTTCGGCATGGACATTGGACGCAGAAACAGTATAATAGATCATCATTTCATATCATACTGCAGCGGAAGTATATGTTTTAAACCAAACCAAATCTAAGGGGATGAATCAATTCATTTTCATCACGAGGCCCCATCCTATGGCTTTAAAAAGGGCAAAAAAAAGAATTACTGTACTACCTCTTCTTCACGTTGGGTCAGTAAATTGGAGGCGATGAAAAATGGGTTTCATTATGTGACCAAATTGAATGCAATGCCTTCTACCCCACCACCGCCCTCTTCTTTATCAACAAAACAAAAGGATAACAAAAAAAAAAAAAAAAAAAAAAAGAAGAAGATTCTGGTGGAATTAACACGTGCCTTTAGCTAGACTTTAAAGATGTGCAGGATGGATTTGAATTTCCCGCTCCATTGTAACGGTAGGATATCCGTGTATATACATATATAAATTTCATTATAGGTAAGTAGAGATGCTGAGATTCAGAAGTAATATTATTGTTTTGACATAGAGTAGGGAATAGGATTTGTAGTAATAGTAGTGGTATTAGTATTTTATTGTAAGCAAGCGCTCCCGGGCAGTGCGGTCTCTCTGAGACTGAGACCTTCACAGATCTCTTGCATATGACTTGACTGACAATGTTGGAAGGTATATGTCATGGCTCACCACTATTTGATGCCTGAGCTGAGCCTTAGGTTTAATTAAGTTATGAGCAAAATCTTTTTGGGACATGAGACCTCCCTTATCATTTTATATCCTCTCTAAGTTTAAATATATCACAAACACATATATGAATTTCAACCAGGAAAACCGCTTGTCCAAGTTGAGGGCCAGAATCTATTTAAGCCTCTGATCTCTGGACTTACGGAACTCACTGCCACCAGTCGTCCCACAGGTGGGACCCTGTGGGACCCACACCCTAGCCAGTACGGCGCGCCCTATCCCGAGGCGAATGACAACCATTTTATTCACCACTTCCGGGGTTTCAAACTCGCACCTCTAGGGGGCCAGAGACTTAAGGCAGGCTCTGATACCATTTCAACCAGGAAAAGCGCTTGTCCAAGTTGAGGGCCATAATCTACTTAAGCCTCTGATCTCTGGACTTACGAAATTCATTGCCACCAGTCGTCCCACAGGTGGGACCCTGTGGGACCCACACACGAGCCAGTACGGCGCGCCCTATCCTGTGACGGATGACAACCATTTTATTCACCACCTAATTATTCTGATCTCCAACAATCCATAGACAACTGAAAAATTCCTACTTTTCCGACCAGTCAAGTTTACAACACTTCAAAATGGTCACTAACCAGTGACTACTCCATCTGCACTGTTGAACAGACAGTGGAAATGACTTCAAATACTTTTGAACTCAAACTTCTATCTCAAAAATCCATTCAAAAGTTTCAACAAAAGTACAACTATTTGCATCTTGGTTTAGTCCAAATTGCTGCAAAACCACTTTCAACTGAAGGCCTGGACACAGCCCTTCTTCTTTGTCTTCGTGATTCTAGATTTTTAGAATTCCAAGATTCATTACTAGGCATGGTTGAAACCAGTCTTTGTGATGACATTGTGCATTTTGACTGTTTTTCAAATTTTACAGTCTCTTTGAAATCAGATTAGATTTGGTGAAATCAGAATATATATATATATATATATATATATGTATATAACATACGCACTCTGCTTAAACAAGATATTCTGTCAATAATGCATGTTCCTTTTGTACAAAAGTGGTACACATGGAACATAAGCTGTTTGCAGAAGTACAAGATATATATATATATACAGAGAAGAGACACTGAAATTTTTGAATCTGCATGCTACTGATGCATTAATCAGCTCCCCATCCCCCCTCCATGCTTCTTTCTTTTTCCGCATCAAATTCCAATGAAAAAGTTGTATTCAAATGGATCCCTCTCAACACGTAATAATATCAAATTCCAATTATATATATATGTGGAGGTCGAGTCAAAAGATATGCATGATGATCAGTTGTTTGTCTTTATAGCCTTTTCTCTTTAAGTTGGCTCCCTTTTCCTTCTTTGTCTGCGTGTTTCCAAGTTTTTGACGTGTAATTTATTACTTTCTGTAGCAGGAGTAATTGGCTTCTTGGAAATACAATGAAATTAGGGTTCTAAACTTCTAACATGCTACTATTATAGCTGATTAACATCCCACCTGGAAATTATTGTAGAGACAGCTTTATTTATTTATTTATTTTCCTTTAAAAAAAGAAAAATTATATTAGAAGTCGTTACTCCTCGATAAAAATTATATATATATATATATATATATATAATTGTGAATTTTCCAATCAATAATGTAAAAGATTCTCTGAATTATCAACTTAGACTACTTTTTCTTCTTGCAATTTAAATTGCCAACCAAACTTCAAAGACTTGAAAAAAAAAAAAAAGGCTTTATATGTTGTCTTTTTAACCAGTTACTAGTACAACATTGCTCGAATTTCCAGAACTAGGAATCAAAAAAGTCTCTCAAAGATTCTCATTTTATGTCTTCAATAAAAATTCCTGCTCATTAGCTGACGTCCTGATCGAATATTTGTTGGTTAAAAGTTACCAATATCGATTTTGGCTTCAGAATTACGTCACTTAAGATTTGTTTTTTGTCGGTTGAATTCATGATATATAGTCACCATCTTTTTCATAATTCCAGAAAAATTCAAAATAATAAATAGTAATAATAATAATTGATTAATTATGCTCCAACAAATCCAAATTTAAAATTAACACTTTTTATATTATTAACTTTCAGTTAAATATAATATAATTTAAGATCTTATCTTCTAACACGTAACTTGAATTCTTATCACTTGAATCAAAAATATGATTATTACCAACTGAAATAAAACATTTTATCTTTCACCGTAATTTTGGATTTCATAGTGTAACAATAATTTTTTTTTTTTTTTTGAAATTGTAATAATTTTAAGAGCTATGATAACTTTCTAGGATTTTTCTTTAAAATAGCCTTGTTTATTAACAAAATTATATAATCAACCCTGTTAAAAAATCATCTTTCTTTTTGGCTTTAATGTATATTGTGTGTGCATTTTTAATTATTTTAAAATTTAAAATTAAAATACTACATGTACACTAAAAACGCACATAGCATGTCAGCATGAAAAATGCATAAGCCACGTGCATTTTTAGTATATACGCGTGGCAAAAACGCACCCGTCATATGTGCTTTTATGATTTTTTATCATTAATATTTTAAGTTAAACATAATATCTTTAATTAAATCACTAATACTATAATTAATAATTAATCAAAATAAAATAATATTTTAACTATTAATATGAATACATAAATCTAGAAAAAAAAAAAAAAGACTATACTTTAATATTATTATATCCAAAATCTATATTTTAGAACATTTTAAGATAATAGTTAGATTTAAAACTTAAATTTATTTAAGATATATTTCAAACTCTATTTCATGAAAATTGAAATAAACATAATAAAAAACTTTATTTTTTAGATAAAATTTTAGATCATATTGGGGATAAATATAACGCATTGGTCAACGTAAAAAACACATATTATATGTGCGTTTTTCTCCAAAAATAAAATTTAATATAAAACTAAAAATGTAAACTACATGTGCGTTTTTAAGCAGAAATAAATTTAAGTCTCATTAAAAATGCACACGACATGTCCGTTTTTAAGCAAAAATAAATTTAAGTCCCACTCAAAATGCACACGCCATGTGCATTATTTATGATAGTGGAAGAATTAATTTGTTCTTCTACAGCTCAAAATCTACTCAAGAGTGATTTCATCTTTACCTAGAGTTTAAATTAGAGAGAAAGAAAGAGAAAAGAAAACAGAAAGAAAAGAGAAGAAAAAGAAAAGAAGAAGCGAAAGGAGGGAAGAATCGAGAAAAATAAAAATTGAAATGCATATGCCTTGTGCGTTTTTAATGTACATGTGACATTTTTATTTTAAATTTCAAAATAATTAAAAACGCACATCGTTTGTGCGCTTTTATGGTAAAAACGCACACGTCATATGCTTTGAAAGCCAGAATGGCAGATGGCAAATAAGTTTTTAAAGAAGGCTAATTATGAAGTTTTGTTAATAAATAGGTTCATTTTAAGTAAAAATCCTAAGGGTGTTTTTGGATTGAAGTTTTTTTTTAGATTGCTCATTTTTTTCAAAAAGAGTTGAGTGAATTGCGAAAAAAGAAGAGTAAGGTAGGACAAGTTGAAAAATTGTCTAGTAAGTGGGGGACAAATAATATATTTTATTAGTATAATAATGATATTGTTATTTGAGTTATATTTATATGTATATATTAAATATTTTATTCATTTTTTGGCTACCTAGATAGACATGAATAGTAACATGTCAAGTGATGTTCAAACAAGTCCAATTTATTTTTTTAATTTAAGTGAAATAAAAAAAAAAAAATCAGTCCAAAAACAAAAACAGTTTAAATTTCTATATTAAAAAAAAAAAAAAAAAAAAAAAAAAGTAAAGGAATACCAATTAGGGTAAAAAAGAGAGTAATAATGCAGCAATTCTATCAACTCATGATGAGAGGAAGCCATGGGAAAAAGGGTCCCACTGATCCATAAAAGATATATATATACACATAAACCACAGTTTAAGCCCCCACGTGTAGCGTTAAGGGTTACAAGCTCTGACCCTTTTTAATTTTGAAAACTTTTAAAAGGAAAGAAAGGAGGAAGTAAGCCAGCGTTCTTAATAACTTTTAAGTCTCCAATTCTAAAGGTTAGTGGACCCCACGAGTAACAAACCAATGGCATCTCCTCACGTGAATCACCCATGTGACTTGCGTCAGATCCTGTTCTCACTGGTACGACAATGGGCGCCATGCCAAACACTAACTTAGTAGCATCGTCGACGACGTTTCATGCACCAGCGATTCCATAATGTCACGCTCGATTTCTGATGCTATCCGTTCTAGTCCTACTTCCTCCTCCTCCTCCTCGTATGACGAGGTTTTCGATTTTCTCAAATCTGCTTCTATCAGAGCATCAATGTCTTCAAGAACTTGACAGTTAGCTGAAGGAAAGTTCTTGATTCTCTTGCATACTTGTTCAATCAATTCTGAACCGTATAACATGATTTGAGTACCTCCAACTCCAACTCCACCTGCAATCCATGGGTTTGGGTTGATGTATGGCTTCAGTATTTCTACTAGAAGTTCATCAACCAATTGGAACATTAGCTTTCTGTTGCTCCGGTGACTTAGTCTTGCTGACACTTTGTTGGTGGTGGTGGGATGAAAGAGTTCGATGTAATGAAAGATTGAGGGGTCGAGCGGGTGAGACGGAGAGAACCACTTGGCCAACGTAACTGGGGTAGCATTGTCCAGGCCTGAACGCTTAAGGATTCTTTTAACGTACTGAAATTCCATTTCATCAACGGAACTGGAAGCAGCAGCAGCACCGTTACATATATCTTTGTCTCGAATGTTTTCTTGAAATACGAGGAGAGTAGTAGCGTGCGTCACTTCTTCTTCTGGGCAGTACGACCGGCTCGCACAACTAGATAACCGTGTAGTAGTACTACTCCCTTCCCACGGTAGAGCATCAGATACTTGTGCATCATGATTCTGCCCCCACTAAGCAAACGGACAAAACAAATTAATACTAACAATTTTACCATATCAATATATATATACACATATATATATATATAAAACTTTCAACTTTGCCACACTTACTACGTACTAATTATTACTAATAGTGTAAATTAAACTAAAACTCTTAATTACAGCAACTTAATTAAATTATGGGCCTACCTGTTGTTTATCACGTAACTTGGCTAGGGGAAGACACGAGTCTTTCCTGCTCACAGGCAAGAGTTCATTCGATAATGGAGTTCTTTTGGACGACTTCTTCTCCGAGACGCTAACAGCTAATTTGTTTGTCGTGGTTGGGCGGATGAAGGGCTCTTCCTTTTTGTTGCGAATGGCATCAGAAGCTGTTGTTGGTGGTGGGTTCCTAATCCTAAGGCGGGAATTGAATCTCTCATTTCCACCTAATTTCTTGCATTTTTGGACTGACTTGTGCTCCTGATCATTTGGCATGGGAAGAACTTGCGGCCTAAGCTTCTGCAAAGAAACATTCGCTTCTTGTACTTGAGACTGGTTTTCTTCCGATAGAGACAATGCCGGCGAGAGCCTTGGAGCTTGAACTTTAGCGACGATTGGACTACTACTCGTGATTGCCTTGTTCTTGGGATCCATGAATAACCTGACGAGTCTCGGTGAGCAAGACGGGGTTGTTTGCTTGCTGCTGGGACTACACTCATCTTCAGTTCTGGTCAAAACTGAACATCTTTTCTTGGGTTTCAGAAGAACCACATGCTCATCTCTTCTTTCCTCTCTGCTTTTTAGGGTGTTGGTAATGTCAAGGCCAACTTTTCTGCTTCTGCTTGCCACCCTCTCCTTCACTTGCTGGACAATATTTCTGGCATGGTAGCTGCCCGCGGGACTTCTATTCTCATCTTGCACTTGCACTACTCTAACATCTCTCCTCCTGCTGCCCGTCTTCCTGGCTGCATATGCCGAGTACTCTAATTCTTCGCCGACGTGCTCTCTGTTCATTTGAAGAGAGAGCCTGCTGTGTTCTACATCGGACCTCCTGCTGGCCGATGATATTCTCGGTGTTTCTGGCAAAGAAACAGAGCCTCCCGCGATGTCGATATTTTCATAGAAATTATTCCTACTGCATGGGCGACTTTGAAGAAATTGTCTGGAGCGCGGATGGTCCTGTTTCAGACTGTGCCTTGACTGATATTGATGCATGTGGGAGTTTGTTATCGAGGAGCGCCGGGAGGAAGACAATGAAGGAGATCCACTTTCAGGAAGAAGATCAAGCCCCATTAGTCTTGCAACCAGGTTTGGTGTCTTCGCCCCTGGAGAGCTGCTACTACATTCTGAAAGCAGATCTTCTCCTCTGACTTTTGAACTGGAAGTTGAAGCTCTTGGTGACCTATTCTCACAACTAGTTTTGATTTGAATTCCCACCTGGATTTCCGAAACCCATGTCCAATTATTTAATGATTCAACAACCATTATAATTATCATCATTACTCACTTTTTACATAAACAACAATATCTGCATTTCTTCTTTCCTTTTTTTTTTTTTTTTTTTTTTTTCCTTTTTCTCTTTTAATATTTAAAAAGCATCGGGAAAATATAAAAAAAAAAAAAAAATTT
>JAXGGT010000001.1:6753619-6777247 GCA_035583425.1 Marsdenia floribunda
AAGTTAAAAAAAAAAAACTTTTGGGACTAAAGTTGCCAAAAATAAATTTGTTTGGGACTAAATCCACAAATTATTCTTTTTTAAAAAATAGAATTAAAAAATATTTTAATTTTTATATTTCTTTTAAAAATTTTAACTTTTGATCGACTGTTCAGGAAGAGATTATAGGAGAACATCGTCTTGATGAAATTTAAATTCAAAACTTCTTCATTTGACAAGTTAAGTAGAGACACTTAAACAAAAAAAAAAAAAAAGTTGTACCGTTAGACTACCACTTTGTTGTCAAGGCAAATTTCTTATATCAACAAGAAAATTAAAGATTTCCAAATTTCTTAATTTACATAAATTTTAACATTTTCTTTTTAAAGATGTAAAACTTTATTTTAACAGGGAAAAAAAAAAAAGAAAAAAAAAAGAAGGAAGAAGTAGTAAAATAAATCTACCTAATTATAGTTCTTGGGTCATGAAGATAACAAGTATAATGGATGAGATATAATCCTCTAAATGTCCCTTTTTCAAGTAAAATTGGATTTTTGAAGAAATCAAACTGAAAATTTTTGAAAGCAATAGAGGGAAAAGTGTGTGTGTGTGTATATATATATTATATACATATGTGAGGGATGGTAAGTTGTTTTTGTAAGCCATGAATATAGGACACACAGGATCCAACGCCTGCAATTAATTTGAAACATAGAGAACGCAGAAGGATCCAAATCACACGGAGCTCTATGCCAAATTGCCACCACATTTCATTCCCTCTCAATCATAACATATACTCCAAATTCCCACCTTCATTTGTGCATATATATATATATATAATAAAGAGATGGGCAGAAAGTCCTTCGCTTGAGACAAGTGAGTAAGAATCATGTAAGAGTTAAGGTGAGACTTTCTTTATTTTTTTCAAAACAAGAGTTAGACTATAGAAATGCGACTCGAGTCGAATGGTTTAATTAACCCAAAAAAAAAAAAAAAAAAAAAAGAGATGGGCCGAAATTAATTTCGGTCAGGTGATGAGGTTGTTACGACCAAGCTATGTGTATGGCGTTTCCACCACAGACGGCCGGGGCCTAAATTGGAGAGGAGGATTAGGTAATAGAACTTTTAAGGAAATGTACGTGCAAAAAGTTACATTTCAAAAAATGAATTCTGATGATGAGATGAGAGGTTCTCCTCTCTATTGGTTATCGTTTTCAACATTAAATCCCTCCACCGTACCATGGATATATATTCCTTAATTTGTTGTGGATCTCTGATCTGATAGACAATAATAATGTTGCTCCATATATAATTTGTACCTACGATTTTTTATATTTTTGTAGTAAAAAGATTGTACTTAGTACAAATGTATTATTGGAAAAAAACTTATAACCAAATTTAATTATGCTCATAAATGATAAGATGGAAATTCGTTGGGGCGAGAACAATGTGGTAGCTCAGTGATATGACTCATCTTGCTTAAGTGTCTCTACCTGGCTTGTCCAGTGGTGGACCTAGGTTTGAATTTCATCAGGGATAGTTTTGTGTCGAATTTCAACCATATATTGTAGTTTTGGGGGTATACCCCTAGTAGATCCCTATCAGATTAGTCAATAAGGATATCAGATTACCAAAAAAAATGGAAATTCGTTGGGAGCAAATTAAATGATTTGAATAATTTCTACGAATATAGATTCTTCTGAAAATAATTAATGTATTAGATAGATATAGAATATATATAACATATGTTTGGAATTGAAATATTTGGGGCAATGGAATGGGGATGGGAGCGTCTTTAGGCAAAGACATATTGTTTCATAGTAGGGTAGGCAGGCATATTGTCTTCATCCGGGAAGATGTACAAATATTTAAATCTTTAATGATTATCCATAGTCTAGACCATTCCTTATTATTATTATTATTATTATTTTACTTAGTGGACAAGATTTGACATCTTTTTAAAAAAAATATATAAAAATTAATGTATATTGTATTTACAAAACTAAAATATCTGTTAATTTTATTTTTTATTTTATAAAAAATAATAATTGTAAGAAAATGTTTCTATTTTCATTTTATAACTATATTTGTAGATAATTTAAATTTATAAAAAATAATTTAAAATTAATTAAGTGATTAATAAAAATTTACCTAATTAGTTATAACTATAGCAAACCACAAATTAATACGTGGTAAAATTAATGGTGTCTAGCCAGTAAAAGTTGATGGAGTACCCAACGAATTAGATTGTGCTAGTCGCTATCAAGGAGGTGCCTGACCAATCAAATACTTCTTCTCGGTCTCCTCTCTTCCTCTATAAATAGAAGAGCAATAGAGGGATAATATTGTAGTGAAACTCTGACACATCGGATTATTTCTTTCTTTCCAAAGTTTAATAGAAAATTGTAATCCACTATATCAATACAATATATATATATATATATGGGATTTTCCTTCGTTTGTATTTTATTATATTTTTGCATATGCAAAATTGTTGTTCACACTATTTTACTTTTCCAACAAAATCTTAAATCTTAATATTAATTTTTGAGAAATTGATATTGCAACTATTTATTATTTCTTAATTTTTTTAAATTATTCGTTATTTTAGTCATTTGATTGTTGATGTGCTAAGCTCTTTTAAGTCATTTTCAATAGTCTCTATCGTCTAACACACTTAAAGAAAAAAAAAAAATTACTCTCCTTTTTTAGGGTTACTCTATTTGAGAGTAAAAAATTTCTTCTACAAATAAGGAGAGTAAAACTTTTTCTTTCCGATTATCTAGGGTTTATTAGAGATAAAAGATTTATTAGTGATGTTGAGGAGAACAAGACAATTGAAAATATCTTTAAAAAATTAGACATTAAACGATATCGATAAGTTAGAAAATTATACTTACAGTATCAATTTCTCAAATTTTTGATATTTAGGAATCTAGTTTAAAAAAGTAAAATAATTATAGGATAAAATAAAAAATTTTATAAAATATTAATTGAAAGAGTATTATGAAAAAAATATATATATATATATATATATTAATAAATACAATATTGATTTTATAAGGTGACAAATTTCTCCTCCTTAAGACTCTAGGGAGACCAAAAAAAAAAACACTCTAGTCCAAACACAGCCTTAATTACAACACGAAGATTCTACATATCTTATACAGTATCTGGTTGTAAAACTTAAAATATACATTCTGCTTCATATAGACACATCTAAGATATTGTAGTTTTTACAGGTAATTAAGAAAAGTTCAGACACAAACACCATGAAAGGAATACTCATTCTAACTTAATTACTCACACTGTCTAGCTTGTCTTCTTTATTTTTCCTCCTTTCCCGGGTGTCGAAAATAATGAATCTAGTATTCCAAACCACCTAATTATTCCATTCCCAAATACAATCTATATATATATATATATATAATCTCGCATTTTTGCTTGAAAATAAGACTTGACCACCACCGTTTTCCTTTCATGAGGAGCACCGCATCTCAGGGAGTCCAATGTATAGCTCTGTCTCCACTTCCGAGTTCTGAGTGCTTTGGCTGCTCGTCGTAGCAATCTCTTTACTTTTCATGGTTGGATTCCAATCCCGCGTTCCACACTATATATAGTTAAATAGGAAGGACATCGATCACATGAGTTTCAAACATTTAATTAGTATTATATATATATATATATATCATGAACCTGGTTAGTTTTGCTTTCAGTCTCAGTAGCATTTCTAGTACTCTCAAAATCAGAAACAATAAATAATGCATGATACGAATGTGCACAAAAATTAGGATTCAACAAGTCTTGGTTTGTAGTAATCTAAACGTTTCAATTGGGAACATGGTCTATTTTTTTTTTCTAAATAACTCAACTCGATTTTGAATTAATTAGTATATACGAATGATCCAAGGATGATGTCTTTTAATTTCTTTTTTTAAATAAGAGAGAAAGTGTACGTGATCAGGCAAAAAAGTGATATTCCAAGATCAAGTGAATGTACTCATCTTAGAATCCAAGCAACCTTGATGGATATGCATGCATCAAGTGTATTGAGAATATTGAAAATTGTAGACTTAACCTTCTCGGATAACATTGCGTTTTCCTTTAACAAATATATCTCCTGGATTTGATTCATGAAAACAAGTGTACACAAAAGTCAGTAAGATAATGGTTCAGATTATTGGAACTGGCAGGAAACAATAAGTATTTAGTGTGGAATATCTTACCCTTGCTTTGAGCTTCTCAATTTCTTCCTTGAACAGCTGCACCTGAAAAGTTCAAAGAGCCAAAAATTTTCTCAAAAATATATAGTTGAAAATCAACTGTGCACATTTGCACATTTGAAGTTGTCCAAACTGAGTACTACCCTATTAAACTCTTAAAATGATTCTAAAACAACAAATTTATCCATCTTAAAACAACGATTAACCTCTCTCTATATATAATTAATAGCTCGATTTAGAAGAATGATTTATGCATTTTTAAGTTTAGAATTGTGTAATCAATTTGTCAACTTTAGAGGTATAATTGTGCACAAAACCAAAGTTAATTAAGATTGTAATTGTTAAAAAGAGCCAAATTGAGTTTTTCTTCTTCACTTCCACAAACCCCCCCCCCCCGCCAAATGAATATGCCTATATATATGACCTATTTTTCAGTTCACCAGCACTGGACAAATTATACATTACTACAATTCAGTTACCTTTCTTGCTCTGATTATTTTAAGGCTTGTCTCGAGCTGGACATCAATCTCCTGAATTTCCTTCAGAGAACAAGAAACAATATTTTGCCCCAAAAGCTTCCTATTATTTAAACCCACAGTAAGTAATGAAGAACCAAAACTTACGTTTGAAAATTAAAGAGCAAACAGTTAAAAGTGAAAAACCGTTTAGAAGCTTCAAGGAGCTCTATCTTCTTGGTCATGTCCACGCATTCGTGCTTCAGGTGCTGTTCGTGGAGCCACATAAGTTTTAGAGGAAATAAGTTTTAAGCAATTCTTCAATCTGGAAAACATATATATATATATATATATATACATAACTAAACAAATCACTCTCTTATCACCACAAACTTGAGTTTTTCTGCCCAGAAAAAACTCTAGAGAACAGATTATCCATTGTGACTCCATATGGGAGGAGGACTAACTTGAGCTTTGTTTTGCCCTCTAAAGTGTATTCTCAATCATAAAACTTTCTACACCCAAATTCTTTTTTTGATAGTTCTATTTTCCTTCTTCAACTATTTCAGCTTTAGAAATCAATTAAGGATAAAATTGATATACTGCATGTAATAAATTTAGTCAGAATATGCACCATTTTAATTGGAATATACCCATATTTTTAGTCATAAGAGGAAAACAATTAAAAGTCAAAAAAAGTTTAAATTAAAGAATTAGGACAAAAGCTTTCAATCCATAATTTCTAAGGGACTAATTCAGGTATTTTGCCTTTGCAAAAACAGGAACAAATATTCCAAAACTTTTAGGATTATATGTTCTATGGAAAATAACAACTAAAGAGCTAGATAACATAAAGAAATATTTACCACCAAAAAATTGATCATATAAAGAAATAGCTGGCTTGATCCAACGACATTTCAGGATCAAAACAGCAAATTCTGAACCCAGATTATGTTGACGTTTAGCTTTCAGATGTTTATTGTGAACCGAGAGTAAAGGTCACACATAAAAAGTCTTTACCGTTGTTTACAGCCTTCTAAATATTTTGCAGTGTGTGCTATACTCCTTTGTGCCCATTATGAAGGAGAAGATAGAATTTAAAGGGCACTGCACACAGACACATACATATATATATAACATCTTCTTTGAATGAGACATGGACTGACCTGTATGTTTTTTTCAGTTTCTGGGCAGTAGATCTGCACTTCTTTTGCACACTCACGGTATCTTTCAAGGGTACTTTGAATGCTGAATTATCAAGAGAAATATTTATCACAACTTCTGCCAATGAAAAGTGAGAATGCAACAACAGTTCTAAGAAATAATTAACCTCCTTGCCAATAAAGATATGTGATATGATAATAACCCAGATAGATATGGCCTATGACTTGAGTGATAACAGTTTTCTTTTTTCTTTTTATTTTTTTTTTCTTCTTCTAACAATCAATCATATTTACTATGTTTAATCTTTGAGGTCATTTTCTGGCCAAAGACAACAGGTAGCACTCTCTACATTTGAAGTGGTTGTCATGACATTTAATAATTATTTTAGCTTCTTAATAATTATGGCTTTTCATTGAGTAATGTAGGTCAACAAAATTGATTTTTGAAAAATCTAACGACACAATATAACAGTTTATTACTACATGTATGAACACTACAAATATAAAAGGATAATATGCACAGTACACTTTCTTCCTGGAAAAGGGAAGAAGAAAAAAAAAACAGAAAAAGCCACTAAAAGAAGAACAAAAGTTTAGGATGGAGCAAAGAATTCTCATACCCTACATCAAGTCAAGACACTTACACTTCAAATGGTTTTGGAACTTGGTGTGTGTACTTCAAATGGTCTTGGAACTTGGTGTATATATACACCATGACACACCAACTTATTTGATGCTACGTGTAATTGATACATTCATAACGCCTATTCGATATGTCACTCATCACATGCCATACTATTAGATAGTATCTTTTCCATATAACCTTGATATTTTTTGCACATTTCCATGGAAATCATGCTTAACATATATAATGAAAAGAATTTGATGAAGATGCCTATAAATGAAGACATGAAATAGAGAAAAAAGGTATGTTTTTCTATCTGAAGTCTAATCCCAAATCCTCTCCAACGCTCAGGTTATATTACAATCAATAAAGATAGAGAAAGTAATAAGACTTGAGAGAGAGATTTATGGGGGAAACCTAAAGACTACATTACATGGCTGAAAGGGATCTATGGGAGAAACCTCAAACATTAAGACTATAGTGCATAGGTGTCCCTACTCAGGACTTTCACTTGACAAGCAAGTGGAGACACCTAAACAAAGGGAGCCACACCATTGGTAGAGAGAACATACCTTTTTTTTTCTCTATTCCATGTCTTGCTTTATAAGCATCTTCATTGGGTTTTTTTTTTTTTTCTTTATTCGATATTTTAAACATGACCTCAATGAGAAAGTGTAAAAAATATCAAAGATATGAAAAATAGACATTATTTAATATTTAGACATGTTACGAGTCACATGACAAATAAGCGTAGTAATATCATAAGTACACGTGACATCGAATAAGTTAACATGTCAAGGTGCATATAATAGAACTTGTAAAAATATTTGAAGGTAGTTCAATCTACATAGATCCCCTTCCTTTTTTCTGTTTTAATTCATTCAGTCTATAATAGTTTTATTTTCTCCCTTTTCATTTCTTGTATCAAGTTTTTAGCCCACCTTAATTGGGGCAAATATGCTTAAACCCTAACTCTCCTTCTTTTTTTTTTTTTTTTTTTGTGGGGTGGGTGGGGGGGTGGGGTGTGTGTGTGTGGAGGAAACGATGATCATTGCAATATTTTCAATGTAGTGTTTGTCCTAGCTAGGTATACATTCATCATATCTAAAATATATGATAACTAGTTGAATTACATTGCTGGTTAAATTTGTCCACAACTACTATAATTTGATTGAATTGGAGGCCTCATATACCTTTCAGGAACATTGTTTGGGATGCAAAGTTAATGGGAACATTAGTGTGGAAGTGCAAAATGAAATTATGTTCATTATACTTGTGCCATTAGAGGTGGCAGATGTTTTGGATTGTCCTTCAACATCCATCGATGCTAAAATTTCTTCTTGTCTTCATAGCTTCCTCATTGGCAAAGATCATATAAAGAAACATTTCACGTTTTCTCCAAATCTATATGAGAGTAGGGATTGATGAAAGAATAGGGGACCAATTCACTATTTTCATTGAGTTAACCTATTTGAAATGCATGTATCTAGAGAATGAACATGTCTCAAGATGAGAAAAGCACCAAAAGACATGTATAAAACATTGTCTACTTTAGCTACACAACATTGTAGAGTGCATTATTATACATGGGATTCCCATGAATTATCAAAAATGATATCCTAAACATGGAGAATTAAACCATTTCATGCAGCAGCTAGCTATGGTAAGCATTTCACAAGACAATATTCTGCCCCATGTCTATTTGCATGTTTGAAGACATCTTTGGGGAGGTTATTACTATCATACATATCAAATATATGTATGATATTGTCTTTAATATATATAATGGGATGCATCTAATATCTGGCCTGGAATTCTTTTATCATATACCAGAAGTGGAGTTCATATTCTTTTATACAACAATTGATACTAAAAGTACAGTTTAATTTTTCTTTTGTTTTTTTTTTAAAGAAGGATGTCAGCAGCACAAGTACACAACTTTCTCTCCTTTCAATTAAAAAAGGAGACCAGCCGAGTGAAGGAAACCAGTATGAGGTAGTATTAATTATAGGTGGAAAAATAGTGAGCTGATTGATGAGAAGGGGGTGAAAGAAAAATCGAAAGATAATTGAAATACATATTTAGCATTAACGAAAAAAAAGCAAACCAATTAGTGCAACCATGGAGTTTAGATCTTAAATTTTATCAAGTTCAGTCATGTATACCTTCAGTGGAAATCACATAGTCATATATAGTATAGAGGTATATAGTTCATGATGAGCTGATGATTTACATATATAAGATAACCAAAGCAAACTGAGCTTGTCTGCATAAAATGCTGACTCTCAGCAGAAAACAATCGGAAGATCTTTAAGAAGCACAAGGTTTGCTGAGGAGAGGAGTTTGTCTGATATTATGAAAACAAGGATTTTCTTTGCAAATTCTTCAGTACAATTAATGAAACAAATCACCAGGTTATAATTACGCGAAGAAGAAGTGACTTTATGTCTTACTTTATATATATCAAATGTTGTAGGAATGGTACTCGAACTGTCAGAAAGTAGACACTAGTCCATGTCGATGATCTTGATGCCTTTAATTATATGTATTATACATATACATAGGAAATTATTAAACAGTATTCAACAGATATATATATATAGAAAGAACATAAACATTATTGATTGGTGTGAAATTGGTACTGATGATCAGGAGTGCAATTAAAACATTCTACAATATATCTGCGGTCGGATTAATGGAATTCTCGAACATAGAGCAAAAACCCACAAGAGTAAAAGGGACATATATATATATACAAGATGAGAAGGTGGACGTACTTGGAGCTAGAGAACTCGTAGAGCTTTCCTTTCTGTGAGAAAATTATCAAAGTAACTTCTGCATCACAAAGGACGGAGAGTTCATATGCCTTTTTCAAAAGCCCATTTCTTCGCTTCGAGAAGGTTACCTGCCTGCTGGCGGAATTCTCAATTCGCCTCATTTGAACCTTTCCTCTCACCATTTTTTTTTTCTCTACTACACAATGACAACAAGTAGATGTCTTCTAATATTAATGTAAGAGGGTAAAGAAGATGGAAAACCCTAACCATGAAATGACCCACCCAAAAAATAAAAAAAAAAAAGTACCAATCTGAACAGAAATAACCTAACCTAACCTCACTGTTCCGGGCGTTCTTGAACCTAGAAACTTGGACAATTAACGCATGGTCAAATTTAGTAAAAAATGTGTCTCTGAACGTCTAAATATTTGAAGAAATTTTGACCAAAAAAAAATCAGAAGCTCAAAACCCTAAAACATTATACCAACACCCATAAAATCTTCCAGACTGTTCCAGAATTTCTACACGGGGAACCCTAGCTAAAAAGAAGAAAGTCTCTTATCAAAATCCAGAAAGGACAAAGAAAAACTAAAAAAAAAAAAAAAAAAAAAGAAGAAGAAGAAGAAGAAAAGCAAACTATAGCACGTACGTAATGAACAAGAAGAAACACAAATATCCGGATTCAGCTGAAGAAGAAAAAAAATAAAAAAAAAAAGAGGTACCTGGAAGCTGAAGAATATCAAAATCTCCCAAAAACATAAGAATGCAGCAGCCGGAAATTAAGAGTTTTTCAGAATAATACCGGAGAGAGGATAGAAAATAGAAAAAGACTGACAATGGTATTACCAGAAACTAGAGACCTGCAGAAACATATACCCAGAAGAAAGACAAGAAGGATCTTCCGATTCCGGGTGATGTATCAACGTCTTTATTTTTAGACCACAGAATACAATGTTTCCTTATTCATCATTATTTTTCTCTTATTCCCTCTGCCTTTCTCCCTAAAACTTGCCCACCAAAAAGGAAATGAACCAAAAATAATAGAAGTAAAAAAAATA
Source organism: Marsdenia floribunda (assembly GCA_035583425.1). Lineage (NCBI taxonomy): Eukaryota > Viridiplantae > Streptophyta > Magnoliopsida > Gentianales > Apocynaceae > Marsdenia > Marsdenia floribunda. The sequence continues at coordinate 6,763,900 of JAXGGT010000001.1, forward strand.
AAAAATAAAATAGAAGCTAAACCCCCCCACCCCCTTCTTTTTGGTAAACTTAATATGAGAAAAATGGTAAAGAAATAGATTTGAAAACAGTTTCGATTATAGAAAGACTGCACCAAAAGGAAAGTTTTTCAAGATATATTAATAGTAAAAATAATAATAATAGTAATAATAATACTTACTACTTATAACCAGATGTAGTGTTAATAATAGATGTCCTAATAGTAAATGCTGTGGGTTTTTGAACTGTTAATTTTAGTCGTGAACAGAACTCCCGATAACGCTTTTACATAACATCATCGTACTATGAAAAGACGTATCCACGAATAATGGGCTGACAACGCATCCTCCGTATTACGTTAAAATGGGTGGTGGGGTTGCTTTTCGCCTGTCTTAGTAGAGCTCGTCACGTGGCTCGTCTTGTTTGGTGTACTGCTTATGGTTTCTTTCCTACCTCCATTTTATTTATTTATTATTTTATTTTTTAAAAAAAAATTGGTCATTTTAATCCCTAAATTAATTTCATTTAGATAAAAGAGTCTCTGTTCTTTATTTTTGGATAAATAAATCTTCATTCTCAAATGAAATTAGTTTGTGGACTAAAATAACCAATTTTCCCTTCTTTTTTTTTTTTTTTTAACATTCTCCCATCCATTGTGTTAGGTTTCCACAAATACAAATATTTTAAGTCTTATTTTTTTAGTTATTGAGTTACCTTGAATATCAATAAACAAAAATAATATTTAATATATATATATATATATATATATTTTGGTATGTGAAATATTATTAATAAAGAAAAATATTATACATGAATGAATAAACAACATTCATGGTAATAGAATACACATCCAATCTAAAAAATGTGGAAGACAAAAAAAAAAAAAAAAAAAAAAAAAAAATCAACCTAAAAAATATAGGTGAGTAAAATAAAAAATAAAATACAAACACTCTGCAAGAGAAGCTCAATTTCATCTTCCTCCTTTAACAACAATCTAAGAGACTCTGGGCGCATTAAAAATCTCAAAGGAAATTTGAAAAAAAGATGAAAGTCGAGTAAAGGGCCCAGATTAGAATTAGGTTTAAAGATAAATTCTTCAAAAAGAAGAAAAAAGACTTGATGAACTTGCATTTAAAGAGAAAAAACATGACAAAAAATGAAAAAAAAAAAAAAGAAAAAGAAGAAGAAAGATACACAAACCAACAACTTGAAAGCAAGTAAAAAAATAAAAAGAACAATGGGTCTCCGACCAAGCTTCTCTCTTGGCCGGAGCAAAAGGCAAGAAGAAGAGGGGAGCAGTGGTAGCGATTGTGAAGAGGGAAGAAGGAGAGAAAAAAGTAGGGTTTTCTCTTAGAGAGAGAGACCCCTTAGTTTACTTGGAACCCTCAACATATATTTTATTTAATATGACACAAAATATAACATCTAATATAATAATAATAATAATTTTTAAGGTGTATTTGGATAATTATTTGTTATTTTTTTTGATTATATATAAAATTGAAATTTATGTGTTTTCATCAAAATTTTGATATATAAATTATTAAAATTTTTAAATTGAAATGTTGAAATTAATATATATATATATATATATATATATATAAATAATTTGATAGTTAGTAGTACATGATCCTAAATTGATTGAAGTTAACTTCTTTTTTTTTTTTTTTTTAATTACTTTAGAGAGAAAAGTCCATATATCTTTTGAAGTTAAATCAAGATTTTTTGGTACATCTTTAATACATAATCTAGTGAAAAACCTATTGGTGCCAATATTAATGATTTTTCCTTTTTTTTTTTTTTAAAAAAAAAAAAGGTTACTAATCCATTTTGCACCTTATAAGAAATATGGAACAAAGATGGTAAAAAGTTATTATTTTCTTTTTATCAAATGGGGGTAAGTTCTTGTCTTGCTTCACTATGGCACTTAATTACTAGCTAAGATTTGTGCTAAAAGGTAAAACCAAAAGGGTCTTCAAAAAGAGCTCTTTTTTTCTTTTTTTTTTTTTCTCTTTGCTATTATTTACACAATTATTACTCGGTTTTTATGAAGATAATGTACTACCTCTTTTATCTTTTTTATTCTAACATGTGATGCGATATATTATAAGCTTTTTTTCTTTTTTCTTTTTTTAACTTGATATTCTTATCTATTAATTTAGAGAAATTTATGGGGAGATACCCCAAGATTAGAGCTTATATATGGAGACCTCAAAACTAGAAGACTCAAGATCTCCACTTGACTAGTAAAGTGGAGGTACTTAAACAAATGTAGTCACACCACTAGACTACCAATTTGTGCAATATATATGAAAAAAAGTACGTTAAGTGACAAGTAAAACAAAAAAAAAAAAAAAGAAGAAGTTATATTTGAATGTTTTAAGATTTAAATTTGAGAACAAAGTTTACTTTCCGCAAAGAACCTATTTGATTCGAGTAAGAATTTGTTTGAATGTAAACATGATATGACTTAAAAGTGTCACCTATATTTATGACCCATTTAAGACACGTCGTGCACTTAAAAAGACAAAAAAAAAAAAAAAAAGGAGGGGTTGGGGGGTTGGGTTTCATTTGAAAAATCATGGAAGTGTGCATCCGATTCTTTTTCTTTAAACTCTCAAAGAACTAAGAATGAAAAGAGTGATTGGATCAATTTGGAGTGAGAAGTAGTTGTTGGTCCCTTGATTGGATGCTTCCTCGAGTGATTGCTGTCGTTGCTTCTTTTGGCATGATTGGAAATAAAATGGAATTTCAATTAGGTTTTCTAGCAAAAAAATCAATCTCCCTTATCCAACCAAATTTGTATAGGTGTCAATATTTGACTCAATAAGAAATTTTGATACGAAAATAACACAAAATTAGTAGGTTAAAGTTAGGATAAATGGGTTTAAATTAGAGCGAGTCAACCCATATTAATAATAATCATGTTCGAATTATAAACTGATTAATTGAATCTTGTAACTTGTTTTTAATTAACTTGCGATAATATATTTAAATAATAATTAGTTTCTTATTTTAAATTTTATTATCATTTTTAATTATATATTTTAATTTATTGTTAAATGATCTTGTTAATTTTTATTATTTTAAAATATTATATATAATTAAATAACGTAACATTAATAATTTTATACGTTAAATAAATAAATAATTGTGTTAGTAAATTGGTATTGTGTAATCATGTTGATAAATGAGTACGTTTTGAATTATATACGTATTATAATATTATCGAGTTGATGGATTGACATAATTAATTTTGATATTGTGTTTAAATTCAACTTTTATACGTCTTTCAGTTTGAATTAATAGATTAAATATTTAATTATTTTAATTTAATCAGACACGATTACACAAATTTAACATAATTACCATACTAATTTTACCTACATAAGTTTCATTGAGATCTATCAAATGTAAATTACCAAAATGCCCAACTGGCTTTAGCTTATTGTAAAAGAGAGTTTTTGTTTCGATTAATAAAGCAACCTTCTAAAATTTAAACCAACCATATTATTATGTCTTAATTAGTAAAAAAAACTACGTTGTAAAAATGGTAAAATATCACATTGCTATTATTTCAAGCAATTTGAGGTGATTTTTTTAAAAAAAAAAAAAAAATTATTACAGTATTATTCTCATCTAGGAAAGAATATTTTTAATAGTGTGGCTTAATTTGTGAGGGATAAGGGAAGGATTCTTTTGACATTTATCGGAACAAAAAGGTTCGTAGATTCCTAATCGACCAACTTTTCTCACTTCACTTTGTCCTTGCATTCTTTATTTTATTTTTTAAGGTTCCATTAATATTTTCTTTTCCCCTTTTCATATTATAGAGTATATATAACAAATAATTATAAAATTCAAATTTAACACCAGTCATTTGATTAAAACATAACATTAATTATTAATCATCAATGAATTTTTGCAAGTTTTTTTTTTTTTTTTTTATTGAATAATCACTTTAAATTCAAACTAATTTAAAATTAAATTTGATCTATTTTTTTTCAAAAAATAAATACTCTTAATATATATATATTTTTTCCTTTTATTTATAAGATTGGAATTCAATTTGTTTGATAATATTTTTTTTTTAAAAAAAAAAAAGAAAGTCAAGCAAATTTGGGTCAATTCAAAGATAAATAAATGATCCATAGATGAAAAGGACTGTCCAGAATTGTCACTGTGATAAGGTCAAGTGAGCTGGGAACATCAATTTTCGAGGGTGATTGAAGCCCAGATGATGGTTAAGAAGAGGTAAGCAGCAGTAAGCCCAAGCCCGCGAAATCATAATCTTCATTCGAAGAGGAAAAAAGAAAAAAGTGTTGTAGCTGGAAAAACTGGAAAACTACTCTCTATGAAGAGAAAAATGGGGGAGCGGAAGAAAAACGATAGCAAGAAAGCCAGAACGGCAGAATGGCCATTGATTAAACCTAAGGCCAATCTTCGAGTTTCTCGAATCAAAGACAACGATCTTATAACCGTGCGGTTTTTTTTTTTTTTTTTTTTTTTTCATTTTTCATTTTTCTCTTTACCGCAATTTTTTTCCTCTTTCTTATCAAAATTATTGACATTTTATAATATATCATATACAGACTGCAAATCGATTCCTGTTTATGTTTCTTCTTAAATTCTTTCGATTATGTAAGACTGGGAAAATGTGATTTGGATGCTTGTAATTGTTAATTTTTGAGATGACTTTCTGATTTGTTTTGCCCATTGATGTCTTGAAAATTTTAAGATTTTTATTTCGGCTTGTTTAGACTTTTTATTTTTGAAGTTAGAAGCTTGTTTAGCATTCTACTTCTGAATATATCTGCTTAAGGATTCTGTCATAGGTAGTGTGTTATTTTTCTCACACGTTACCCTAAGAACATTTCTTCATGTGTGTATTTTTGGGAGGTATGAGATGCTGGTTAATGGGTGAATGGGGAATTTTTATTTTTTATTTTTTAATTCATATATAGAAATCGGAGAGGATAGCGAGATGCATTGTTATTGTTCAATCTGGTGGTAAGTTCTTTCAATTTTTGTTTAAGATATGCAGGTGCGTAATTTCTTCACACCTGCTGAGTCGAAAGCATTCATTACAATTGCAGAATCTATTGGTTTTGTACACCAAGGGAGTCTTGGTCCAACCAAGGGTGAAGCTTATAGAGACAATGATCGAATATCTATCACCGATCCAGCTCTTGCAGATACCATATGGAATTCTGGCCTCAACAAATTATGTTCTGATATGAAGATTAGAGGCAGAGTTGCTGTTGGACTAAACCCAAACATTCGATTCTACAGGTTATGCGGTTCTCTTGCCTTTGTTTTATCTGGAACATTTATAATAAATCGGAATTCATAGTTTTTTGGAAAATTGTCTAAATGCTTTTGCTTGCTTATCTTGAAATTTGATACTCAGTTAACTGAAGGTCATATGACTTCCACAACTGGTTAAGCAATTTACCTCTTCATCTACAAGTTCTATTTCCTTGTTTAACAACCTATTCATATTTATGTTACACACTTTTGTCTTAGGAGGGGAAGAAAAAAGAATCTGTTGCTTTAACAATTTCCATATCTATTTTTAAGCTACTCATACTCAAATCTTAAAACCTTATCTTTCTTACAGGTATAAATCTGGTCAACGATTTGGGAGGCACATTGATGAAACCGTTGATCTTGGAGATGGGAAGTGTACACATTATACTTTGCTAATATATCTCAGTGGTGGTGCTAAAGTAAAATCTGGAAATGATAATAATGAGCCCAATTCATTATCTGAGCCCTTAGTTGGAGGGGAGACTGTTTTTTATGGTGCAAGAAATTCTTTGGTGGCTGAGGTACTCTTCTTTTGTTCTGGGGCTTTGTTATCTTGTTTCCTGCCTTCCCTATTTTCCCCAATCACTTTCATCCCCCAAAAAGAAATGGGAAAGGCTTGGGGGGGATGTTTGGGATGGAATGCTGAATAATTAGAAAGAAAACACTGAAGCAATGGAGGCGTTCATTTTTCTTTCCTGATTTCTGGAAATTCTCCTTCTAAACAAGAAAATGGGAAAACTGGGAAAGATGGTAAGAACAAATTGTTTGGTGCAATCTCATGACTTTTGATCATCATAATGTTATTTCTTTAGGTACCTCCTACTGAAGGCATGGCTTTGCTTCACATTCATGGGGACAAGTGTATGTTACATGAAGCTAGGAATGTCAGTAAGGGTGTCAAATATGTGTTGCGGTCAGATGTAGTATTTGCTTGAAAGTTGAAGAATGTAGAACTGTGTATTTTACTTCCCAGTTTTTAGTTTGGCGTGTTTGGATTACATGCCTACAGTTTCACTGTGAACATTTTTTTTTTTTTTTTTTCCCCCTCTTCTTTTGCATAGGCTCATCATCTCCTGTTGTTTTTCTAACGAAACTGTCATGTATGCTAGCTAACACGGATGACTCACATTGTAGTCAACATATATATGGCTGAGAAGCATTCTTGATTGAGCTGGTTTATTAAAAACTCGTTATTTTTCTTAATTTTCATCTGTATTATCATTATCCATGATTGCTCAATGATGTCCTGGAAATGAGTGACTTTTGGGGACATCGTTTGAACCTCATAATTATATGATAGCATATCATGTCTAGGAGCTCAAAGTTAGCTGTCGGCTCAATCCAGCAGATCAAGGATTTTATTGGATGCTTAGCCAGTGAAAGAAAGTAGACACAACGTGCATATTTGCAATAAAAACACCAAAAAGAGAAAAATAAGTTAAGAATAAATCAACCTCAAGTGACAACGTAAAAGGAAATTCCTCAGTTCGATAGTGAGGGTATGTCTCCCCTTCTCATTAGTTCACAACTCTGCACTGTAGCCTGACTTGTCCATCTTCTGTAACACCCACATTACCAAGTCTCACCATGGAAGCAGCGAATTCTCTGAAGAACAGGGCCTGGTGTCTGGCGAATGATTCAACTATCCATTTAGTCCTGTAATCACTATACAACCCCTGGTCGGATGCAAATACGCCTTTTCCTGCAAGAATTCTCTTATAATAGTCATTATTGAAAGTGGAGGCTGAGGAGTCCAAAGACTGGCCAGCATTCTGGTCCTTATTTGGTTTGGAGCATTTCTTCTTCAGGCTTTCAGCAAATTCAAGGTCCATGCTGGGATCGATATCGTGTGTGGAGCTGAAATTACGAAGCCTGGGTTCAAAAGAAGAGCAATGGGAAAACCCCAGAGTGTGTCCTCCAGAAAGAGCAACCAGATCGTTAACTCCTAAGCCCCTCTTCTTAAAACCCTGAATAAGTGTTGTGGCGTTTGAGAAAGGAGATGGCAAGTTAACTGTTTCATTGGCTCTTGAAACCCTCCCGTCTTTTCTTCCTTTGAGTACATTCCAATATGGACCTCCGGACTAGATCAATGGATTCACAACCGAAGTAAGCATTTTATTTTATTTTATTTTATTAGATTCTTAAATAGTGAAAGAAGAACATTTAAACAAAGTAGGAGAAAGGGATAATAATAGGGAGAGAATCCTAAAATTCACTTACCATGGCTACTACGTCTCTTGCTGCAATGGCAATAATATCAGCACAAGAAACGGTTCTCGGGCAGGCCTTCTCAAGTTTACTTTTTGCTTCGTCAATCACGTAGAATGATCGAACTGAGATGTTGGGAGGACCATCTTTCTCTGCTTTGTTCCCTGGAGTTGAATTCAGCAAAATTGATGCATCACATCCCTATATACGTCATTTCAGAAAACAAACTCCTTAAATTAATTAAGTTATTTAAACTCCCCATAATATCTGGCACATATATGGACAGAATATGTGTAGGATAAACAAGAGAGAAAACATGCAATACCCTAATGAAACAATCATGGAAGAACATTCTGAGAAGACGAGCGGGGACTTTAGGATCTTTATGTGAAGCACTTCGAACTGTTTGATATATAATATCTTCGGCCTGGGGACATGTTTCATCATAATAATGGACGTCAAGAACAGGCTTCACAAGGGGAACAGCAGTAACAGTACCGATCAACAGAAGGAAAAAGATAGTAGTTGAAGAAGGCATGTTCGAAATTGGATTGTAATTAGCTTAGACAAAAAACAAGGTAATTTTGAGATGATGACGATAATGAGAAATGCCCCAGTATGTATAGCACTAGAATTTGGAGGTTTTTGCCAAATTTGAAAATGAACTTTACGATGTGTACGTACGTACACCCAAGACATCCTGTATTATGTTAAATTTTGTAGACTCTTATCTATGCTTTAAAGTTACTCAATTTTGGAAGTACATACAAAGCTGTGGAAAAACGAAACTGTTTGTTGTGGTTGTGCTTTGGGACGAAGCATTTCCATATTTTGTTAGTTATTGTACTATATGGTGAGGAACAAAGTTTCAGTTTATCCATGATGTATTATTAAGAGGGCTTCTGGGACTTGCTTTGGGAATAAATGATGAGGGATTAAAAGATTAGGATCATTGTCGACTTTGGATGATTGGAATAAAAGTAATATGGAGCGATGGTTAGCTTATTTCTATCAGTGTTTGGTCTGAAAACGTACAACCCGTTTACGCAATAGGAAGAATGAGTTGGAGAAGTACGTACCTCAACTCTGTACTGCAATGCTTCCAAATTTGTTGTTAATTGAAGCAATTTTGCTTATAGCAACTTCAAAAAGGATAACAATCACTTAATTTAAGAACTTTACTTAAATTTTCATCAATTTTTTGAGAAATTCTTTTTCAAAGAAAGTTTATTTCTATTTCTTTCCTCCCAAAACTACTCGTAAAGAGTAATGGTAATGGTTCAATCTACTTTCCTATTTCCTTCTAGACAGAATATTTAATTCCTGCAACATTTCATTTATTAGAGTATTGAATTAAAATTTTCATAATTCAGAGATTACATAATGTAAAAAGTTTCATACATAGAGCCTATATAATTCAGTTAACCGGATTTGGTCTAGTGGGGGGATGGAGTAACAAACCTTGCAGCTTCAAGTGGCAGGATCAAACAAAGACCGATTCTAGCTTTCAAGAGCAGAAGAGCCGTGAAAACAAATAGGAATGACATCCCTGCACAGTGTCCAGCAAAGGGCTTGTTTGACATGCTTCCTCAGCAGATCGGTTCATCCATTTCTTTGACGAATCCTCAGCAATGACCGCAATCTGATGCTGCAACACAGCAGCACCTAAAGGTCCTACCAAGTTTAGTCTGGTAGCCGCAGATATGACATCTCTCATGGTTATGAACATGTACATCCTTTGTGCAGTTTCACTATCCATCCCAATGAGTCCACAAATGAGGCCAAAAACTGGGGCATGATGGAAACATGCTGCTCCACTACTCAAAGATGTATCTCTCATTGTTTTGAGTGAAGGAATTTCTGAGAAAACAGCAGCAGCTGTTCTCATTAGTGCTGAACCTTGTAAAACCGATGCCTTACGACCAACTTCATTTGTTAGCATTGCTTCCATAATTCTATCAAGCTTGTGCCAAGTCTGTAGATTGGGAGATAAGTTCATGGAGTAAACAAAAGGGAGAAGCAAACTTCCTGTATTCTCCAAGACATGCATCACGTAGAGACGAAGGTCTTCAGGTCCGGAGACTAAGCCTGATTGAATGGCTGCCTCGAGACCAATAGAATGAGCAAATCCTCCAGTTGGAAGTATGGAATCCAGCAGTTGCCATTGGCTCCACTGAAGAGGAGACCCAAGGGGACGAACCCTCTTACTGGCATCATTTCTCTCCATTTATAGTTATCATGCTCCACTCTAGCTCCCATTTGATTCATGCAGTGTGCATAAAAGAATTATCAACATGATCAAGCAACCTAATTAAGACTTTGATACTTTGCATCAACTCCACAAACTGCAAGCAGAAATGTCCAAAACAATCAAGTAAATCTTTCTACATTGAGGCTATTATGTAATGAACCTTTAATCAATTTGAGATGCATTACCACGTCTAAAAGTGGATTCCTCTAAGTTACAACAAGCAAAGGAATTATCTTTATCCAATCGTATCAATAACAAAATAATTTTAATTTTAGAACACATGGATCTGTTAAGAAACCAATTTCTGCCTCTCCGATAACATGCTACCCATAAATGTTCTTACAGTAGGATTAGGATAACTGGATTGACAACTTGCAAATCCAGATTGAAATTGACAACAAGGTACTAACTAGGATTAAAAATTAGTTATTAATTTAACAGAATTCGTAGAACAACAAAATCAACAAATTGATTTAGGTCCATAATCAAGCGAAAGTGCCAGCTCCCAAATTCTCTCATCTATACATTTTTTTTGTTTTTTTTTTCCTGGGGAAGAAGGCAAGTTCTTGCAACTCAAAGTGCATCAATCCATCAATCAGTAAGCAGAATAAAAAATCAAATGCAAATCCGCCCGCTCGAATCAGGTAATTAACCGCGAGGCAGAAGTTTAAAGAGGAAAAATTAAAGGAGAATAAGAAGAAGAAGAAATGAAACCTGCTGAACTCAAGCGGTCAAGAGTAGAAAAATGAGTAGCTCGAATGCCAAGACCTTTCAGTTCATTGTTATTGCATGGATACTTCGAATTTCTGATAGAGTTATCGTTAGGGTTTACACACACACACACACACACACACACACACACACATATATATATATATTTTGTCCCCTCTATATTTATTTATTTCTTTCCCAGTAAATTTTTTGCCCAGATATCTCTGATTTAATTGCATGAGAAGCCCCTTTAAACTTGAGAAAATACAGGTCGGCCGCTCCAAAGTAGCAAAATTCTTTATTTCATCAGAAAAGTTTTTCCTTTCGGCCCTCCAATTCAAGAGAGAATCTGAGAATAGTCAAAATTCACGTAGAGCGACATTGTTCTGAAGAGCAGCGTGGTTCTAAATCAGCAAATGCTTCAGTCCTTCGCTCCTACAATCCTGCGTTTTACGAATTTCCTTCTATTAGAAGATACAGAAATCCAATCCAGCAGACGATTTAGGCACTCTAACCAATTGTAGGCACTTGGGAGTATGATGCGTATAATGTTTTTGATCATGTGCTTGTGAGAGGTGTAATATCCCGGGCCATATTGTTAAGAGTTAATTAACAGTGATGGTGGACAAAACCATGCAACTTGGTGCCAAATTTGAGTAGGACAGGGGGTTATCACATGCCGAAGGCCCTTTGAAAATGCAGAACCAACACTATTGTAGGTGAATGATTTGCTTGCCTTTATGGACATGGGAGCACCATATGACATTAGGTTCATCTTTTGGTGCTCGGTTTTAAAGGCCTTATTAGAGTTCTAGTTGGAGCTTTAAAATCTTAGGAAAAATTCCTTATTTATTCCACTTTCAGAGGCATTTTGCACAATGTTACGGATTCATTACCGAAAAGGCCGAACATGATGTGGTTACAATTGTTTCCCCTTTTCAGTGAGCAAGCACTACAGGCACAGAAGTGTGGCAACCTGTTAGCCCAAAGCAAAATGAGAAGAAAAGTATGAAGGATCTTGTTTACTCTGAAATGAGGACATGGTCGCAGGGAGAAACATAGAATAGCATCCAATCAGCAGAAAGGTCATCTAAATTTAACATCTGGATTTCAAAATTTCTGTAAATTGTCTTCTTTCTGTGAAACCTAAAGAGTTTCTCAAATATTCTGATTTGTGCAAGGTTGTATTGTGTCCTGCCGTGCTTATTTGACAAGTCTGTGCCACTCTCCCACCCTAAAAAACAAACACAAGCGGGTATATATATTTAAAAAAAAAAAGAACGAAAAAGATAAACTCGTAAGACAGGTGGCAGTATGTCTGGAATTATTGAGATGAATAGGAAATGAGCAATTTATGGAAGAATAAACTCGTTGTGCTGGGCTTCCTCAACTTTGGGATTTAGGCAAGGTCAGTACTTATGCACTATCCCTGGTCACAGAGAGTCGTAATTTTTGGTACTGAACCCATGATTTCCAGATACAGGTGCATTAGTCTTAGTCTTGAATTCAAACAATCTTTGAGAAATTTACTTATCATCTTTTCCTCCCTAGTAAATTCAGTTACAATTGTGGAGCTGTAGCTGACATTCCTGGTCTGAGTGTTAAGCATTCTGGTTGGGATGGTCAATCTCTTCCACACAAAGTACGAATCTTACACTTCAACTGTCTTCTGATTAAGAGCAGTATATCTCCATCGCTCTTTCTCCACAAAATCTGCATCCAGGAATCGTGCTACGAAAACCCAGAGCCTGTAAATATCTTCAAAATTGGCCAGGAAATTAATTGCAATAGTGACCACTGTGATTCCTTGGTCAGCTTTTCTGGTCTTACTCTTCCTCGTTTGATTTTCTTCAATCTCTTTCCTCTCAAGGATTTTCTCCTTCTCTATTTCATACTTGTCTGCAAACCAAATGTTGTGTAGAAATCCCGTACCAAGAGAAATATTATTCCTGTCTGCAAGCTTCTGCACAAGAACAGGTTCCACCTTCTCTCCTTTCCAATCATATATGTTAAATGCCAAAGCAGGCCCTCGGTCGAATTTTATCTTTGGACCATAAATTCTGACCAGTGGAAAATTATCCAACCTATTTGGATGCTGCAGCTTCATCAATGCACTGACCAGCCAATTGATCAGGTATCTTCCTCTGCTGCTGATCAGCATCAGTCCCAACGAATCCACATGATCCAAGCACCTACATGCTATTTGTGCTCCATTTTCATGGTGTTTCAAATTTGTCTTGTCGTGCAAGACGATAGCCTTTTCTGTTTCTTCTTTTCCAGAGTAGCTTACACTTTCCTCTTTTGTGCTGAAATCTGTAGCTGGTGTTCCAGAGGTATTGGTGTCAGTTGATTTAGCTCTTTGAATATGTTGAGAAATATAAGACTCTGAGGGAAGGCTTAATCTATCTCTTTTATCCTCTTTTGTCTGTAACGCGGATGCTAGTTCAAGTTCTGTGTCTGTGCCTGAAGAATCTTCAAGCATCCCAGAAACTTGCTTTGCCGGGACAAGGCTAACAATTCCTGTGCTCGTAGAAGCTTCCAGAATAGGTAAAGTGGATTTCTTGACGAAGAGACATCCAAATCCTGTTGGATTTTCTCCAAAAATCTTGTAGAAGGAACAAACAAGGAAGTCAGGGCGGAAGAGAGAGAGCCCAAAGCTATCCATGTCCTTTGGTCCTAATGCGCAGCCATCGAGCAATAAATGCCAGCCATTTTCCTGTGCCGTACTCATCCACTGATAAGAATAACTGGTTCCTGTCATTCTAGACTGAAGAGGGAACACAAATAGTCCCCGGGGTTTCTTCTTTTTCTTCTTCCTTATAATCAGTTTCCTGAGTTTTGCACCATGAATTCTTAGTCGCGGCCACTTG
>JAXGGT010000001.1:6793092-6809486 GCA_035583425.1 Marsdenia floribunda
AGGGGAGGAAAGAGTACTAAAGATAGAAAATGAAGTAAAAGATATGAGAGAAGAAAGAGAAAAAAAAAAGTGAGATTGATTTACTTTGTACTTGGTGAGATTGAAAAAGAAATTCAATATATATATATATATATATATTAAAAAAAGGTCGTGGGAAGGAGGATGGTCATCACTCTTACGATGGGGCCCACCACTTAATGCTGGACTTATCAAAACAAAAAAAAAAAACGAAGAAACCGTTAGCTGGGTTTTTTATCACTCTTGTGGAGCCCAGTCAACTGATAGTGATGGGAATAGAGTGATTATCTCATTTTTTTGTACACTTTTCTCTCATCTCTTTTCTATTTATTATTATTATTTTTTTAAATGGGGAGATATAAATAATAACATGTCAGATGATGTCCAAATAAATACACTTTATTTTTCTTTGAGTTTGAGTTAAAAACTGAAAAAAAACTCAGTCCAAATATAGCCCAAATTGTTGAATCTGGACATGATAGTGTAGTTGAATTTATTCAAGACACGTAATACGCTACATAAAAAAAAAAACAAAAAAAAAGGAAGGGGTATCAGAGGCCTCAGGCTCTGGTCAGGCTATCTCAGTCTATTATAGACGCTGAAATATAGCTTGGGCGTCATAAGTTGGGCCAATCTTATGGCTCCAAGAGGTTCTAAGAAATGGGCAGCTCAAGATCGTGTACGCGGGCTTTGATAAAGCAGGAGAACAGAATAATATGACATCACATGTGGTGTATTGAAATCTACACGTGTTTGGCTGGTTTTGCCGTACTTGCGTTCTCAAAGAATGAGTCATTTTTCTGAAAAAAAAAAGGGAATGAGTCAAGGTCATGCCGTCATTCACTGGGCATTGAGGTGTGATTATATATATATATATATATTTGTTGATGGGAAAGGGAATCATGGAAAGGTTGAAATTGGTGATTTAGGATTGACTGCAATAATCTGGAAAGATCCTTTCTGTTATGGACGAGAACCCAAAAGAGAGCAAGATCGAAGCACCCTTTTTCTGGTTCAGTCTAAGTTGGCTGATATATATATATATACATGATTAGAGCCAGATTCTGTTTCTTAAGTCTTTGTGACTTCTGGGGCTTCTCACACCATAAGGGTTCATATGCTTGCATTTTTGCTGGAAGCATAAAAAGATGAGTCAATCCTTACTTCTATTATGAAGTCTGAAATCATCCTCTCTTTCCACTGAGGAGCCATTCGTGTTCATATCTATCAATGAAAATGCGTATAAAGTTATATGCCCTGTGTAAAATATATTTCAAAATCTATTTTTGTGGATCAAAATAAATACTGAGGTTATCAAATCATACATATATATATATATATATATAGGGAAACCATCCTTATCGTTGCTTTGAAGCGAATTCCGTGGTGGGCATGAGATGTGGTTCTTTTCGAACCAGGTGCAAGTATACGTGGCACTTGTTGAATGCTTATGCTTCCCTTTGAGTGCCTTGTCTGAATTTTACATTAAAAAAGAAAAAGAAAAGTTGATTATTTTATAAAAGAAATTTGTTTTTTCTACTAATTCTCCAAACAAAGATTCTAGAACATACAAAAGGTTGCTATAATAGGCAGCAAGCTTTCGAATTTGAATGAATGAAAAAAAGAGTGTTGAGAGAATTTAAAACTGTCTAGACGCAGTTCGATGATCATTTGGTATAGAATACTAGCTAGAACAGAACACAACAGAACAGATTAGGAAGAAATCTTTCCCAAATTTAATCAAATATGACATCACATCGTATATATATATATGTGTGTGTGTCTGTTACAAAGCCCTTCCCTTTCATCATCAAAGGGGTGGAAGATAGATAACTTCAAACGACTTTTGGCAGAACAGAACGAAACAAACAAGAAAAAATCCAGCAAGTATACTGCCTCTCGTGTAGCCTGTAATTAATTTTTGTTGGCACCGAACACTAGTATTAACAAAAAGAGAGAATTCATTAATAGAAGGGAAATCATATATATATATGTATATATATTTGTTTAATTGATCCACGAGATTACACGATTTCTTCCCTTCCAGAAAAATTCTTTGGTCACGGATGGACCAAAATTTGTCAAGCACAATAAGCTTTCAGTTGATGAAGAACTTCCCCCCTTAATTTCTTCCTGTACAAATACACGGGGAAGTCTTATCTTTCTCCATCTTATTTCTTTTTAGATAAGAAAAGTATGTGTGTGAAAATGAACACGCTATATCTTCCTTTCTTCTAAAAAGAGAAAGAGGAAAAACATCTATGAAAAATCGAAATCCTATTAAAAAAAAGAAAAAAAAGAGAGAAAACAAAAAAGTGATGGTAATATTAAGAAAGCCATATATATAAGTATATATACAGTAAAGCCATATATATAAGTATATATACAGTACAGCCCTCTATGGCTTGGTGGGTCTGGGAGTGATCTTTATCACGAGTCCGGGGAAAACATCATCAGGATCATGGATATGGGGATTCTGCTCGACTATGTAGGGGTCGCCGCACTTGTCACTGATGGTATGTAGAGTTTCACCTTCCCCGACCACGTATATTTCATCGCATGGCCTGTTGAGGATCTGATTCCCTTTTACTGAATCATGAGGGAGAGAATTCTCTCTAAACGAGCTCAGCAGGAGAAGACCCAAGATTACAAAAGCACATAACCATGAAGCTGCATCAGCTGCCGCTACCCATGCTTTCAAGCCAGTCTTGGATATCCCAACCGAACCCATATTATAAAAACGAAATTGATCAAAGTAAAGAGAGCTGCTGCAGACGGCAGATGATATGAGAAGGTGATTAATGGGAAATATAGATTTTTGGTGATTCTGATCATACACTGATTGTGTGCATATATATATATATATGATGTATATGTATATGACGAAGAAGACTTATCAAAAAAAAAAAAAAAAAAAATGTATATGACGAAGAAGAAAAGTATTGGAGTCTTCACAAGTAATGGGGGGAGGTATTATCAAAAAAAAAGTAATGGGGGGAGGCAGGTGAAAGGAAAGTCTTGGTACGTATTGGATGGGGGAAATTAGTTGATTGAGTTCGTTGAAATTGAATTCAAGAATGATCAACGTGTAAATTTGACATTTCCTTTTTGAGTGAAAATAACTTCAAAGTTTGGCCAAAGTTAAGCTCTATTTTTCCACCGGAAAAAAAAAAAAAAAAACAGTATATTTTTATTATCCACGTTAGGGATACGTTTTCAAGTTAATTATTAAGATACGGTCCATTTTGAGATAATGACCATTTTTAATATATAACAATTAACTTATGTTTAAATAAATTTGAAACACGAAATAATAATTGTATGGTCAAAAAAATTTAACTTGTCAAGAAGGTTTAGCCCAATGGTAGCAGTCTCGCTTATGATTCGCTTAGTTGGTAGCTTCTTTGCTTATGATATAAGAGATTATGAGTTCGAAACATATCATAAATAAAAATACCTCAAAATTTCAAAATAATAATAATTGCATGATTTATTGATTATTTATTTGAATATTTAAAATATGGTAAATATTCAGATAATAATTTAAAATATTAAGTTTATTTTAATATAAGTTGATAATTATTAAACTTTTAATATTATTATTATTATGCTTATAAGCATAGGATATGTGATTGAAGACGGATGTTGATTATGTATTTTCTAATTAGACGTATGTTATTATGTGGTTTAATAACTTCTCAGAGAAAATAGTTGGTTCAGTCTCATAACTATTTTTGAGTAGTCAATTTAGTCTCTAAATTTTATTTTTAGCTCTATTCAGTCCTCAATTAATTTTAAACTTACAATGTAGTCCCTTAGCATATATAATAATTAATGTTTATATTTACATTTAATTTTTTTAATTTTTTTTTTCATACCATAATATTTATTATATAAAAATTTCCTTTTTTTTATTCTACCAATTAATTATTTTATCATATGTCTATGTTATCAATTCATGAATATAGAACAAAATAATTAATTGGTAGAATAAAAAAAAAGGAAATTTTTATATAATAAATATTATGGGGTGAAATTTTTTTAAAAAAATTATGTGTAATACAAACATTAATTATTATATATCTTAATTATATTGATGATTCATTTTTATAATATTAATAAATTTAAAAATATTTTCTAACATATTAAAAAAATTCCTATTATACTCTTTGTATTTAAAAAAAAAAATAAAAAATTACCTGTAACTTGTTTGGAAACCTGCTAAGGGACTACATTATACATTTAAAAATTGATTGAGGACTGAACAGAGCTAAAAATAAAATTTAGGGATTAAATCGGCCACTCAAAAATAATTTTAGAACTGAACTAACTATTTTTCCTTTTTATTATTTGGATAAACAAATTTATAAATATATATATATATATATATATTCTTATACCTAAAAATTAATAAAATTTTTCCAAAATAACTCTTTTTATTTAATAAAAAATAAAATAAGGTCGAGTAATTCAAATAATAATAATAATAATAATGATTTATTTACATGACAAAAATATAAGAATTAAAAGTATTATTTTTATTTTTATTTTTATTTTTTCATTTAAAAGGATGAAATTTGACAAAAATTGGAAAGAGTTAAAATGAAAATAGTCAACGCTATCTAATTAATGAACTGGTCCTTACCTTGTCAGTTTTGGTTAGGTTGTGGTAGTTTTAGTTACTAACTAACAATTCAGGTCTGATTTCTACTGAAAATGTGAAAGCTAATTAACAACATACTAACCGTTGAGTTAATAAATCTCTGAAGAGAAAAAAAAAAAAAAAAAAGAATAATAATAATTAAACAAGAGTTAAATATAATTAATCTAGGAAGGTGCAACAAAAAATGAAAATTATTCAACAAGTCAGTTGGTGTACTTAGACATTAAATATAGAATATATCTATGTTTCGTTATACAAAATGACTATTTTATCCCCATAGAGTTTTATTTTGGAAATAAATAGAATTTCATATTGGAAAACTATACAACTATTCTAAGGTATGTTTCCTATAAATATTATTAATGTCTCCGAATTAAGGTAAGTGCAATTAATTTTCTTTGCTATTGGAGTTTGACCATTTTAGACAGACTATTAACTTAAGCATTACTTCCTTTTTGGAGGATAAACTACTTTCCCCATCTTTTGCAAGATCTTCAAAAAGCTTAATTAAAAGACCTTTCAGGAAAAACTATTCGGCCACCTCATTTATGATATTTAGTTTATGAATAGAATTTGCACCAATCGAGTCATCTCATAGAGACAATAAAATAAAACTTAGGCCTAAAACTTAAATTTCAAAAGAAATTTACTTAGTTCGAATAAAATTTAATTTAAAACATAAATATAACTTAAAAAATATCACTTATAATTGAAATTCATTGCTCAGCAAATGAAGTGCTTAGGTTGAGGTCTGATAACTAATCACCTTTGACCACGTAACCCTCTCTGTGTGTGCATATCTGAGGAGGAAGTCGTTGACTGATATTTTGATGGCAAAGGTGGGATTCGGTGCCAACATTTCCTCTTGATTTGGTGGACAAGGTGCCCGCTACTCCAGATTTACAATATATATATATATATATATATTTAACCTTCCAATGAGTGGACACGTGCACCGAGAAGATGCTTGTGGATTTTTTTTTTTTGTTTTTTTTTTCCCTCTCTTCATCGGAGAAGGATTTTAACCAGCCAAAAGTAAAAAACATGGTAGAAGAATTATTGGAGGAAAATTGGCCGATTTAGTTTTTTAACTATTTTTATTAATTAATATAAGTCCATAATTTTTTTTAATCAGTTAAGTCCTATATATTTTTACGAGCAGCCTGTTAAGTCATTTTGACCAAAAATTTAAATTTTTCGTCTAAAATTCATTACGTGCTCGGCACGTGATAATTTTTTAAGAGCAAAATCGTCCTCTTAAGTATTATAAAGCGGTGAATTTAGACTAACTGCAGGGTGTTATAAAGCTTTTTTTTTTTTTTTTTTTGTATAAAGAAGATGATTTTGCAATTAATCTAAGTTCACAACTTCATAATACTCAAGAGGACGATTTTGCACTTAAAAAAATATCACGTGACCAGCACATGATAAATTTTGGCCGGAAGGACTTAATAGGCTGCTTGTAAAAAGATGTAAGATTTAACAGGTTAAAAAAAAAAATTATGAACTTATGTTAATTAATGAAAATAGTTAGAGGACTAAACCGACCAAATTTCCATTATTGGATGAGAGGATGTGGAAGAACAGATCGAGATATATTGCTTCAACTAATCAATTCCAATAATTGCTTGCTACCCTCACCAAATAATTATTTGTGATGATTTCTATGGTAGACTTTTATTTTTAATTTGTTTATTTAATCTTTTGGTGAATGATTTCTACGGTAGACCTAATTTATAGTAGCAACAGAAATAATGCTACTATAATGCAACAGAAATCCTCGTTTTTCTTGGGTGTGTGTGTGTGTTCAGCAATAATGCTCCGGGGTTGTGTCATATTGGACACAAATGAATTATTTTTTCGTGTCTTAATAAATATATTATTATTTTTTTTGTCTTGATTATAATTTTTTTTTTTTTGTATAAGTAAACATTATTATTAATTGATTTGAGTTATTTCAAAAATTTATTGAATTGAGTACGTATAATGTATGTATGTTTGTCTTTTTTTTTTTTTTTTTTCTTGAATTCAATTGAGTGAGGAAGAGAAATGATTGATGGTGGGGAGTTGATGTTGTTGGTAAAGCGTATCTAATACTTCCAACTATCAAAATTTAATTTAATGCTTAACTTGTCTTATTAAAGAACTTATAATCTTTTTTGTGAGACTACTATTAATTCAATAACACTATATTGATATCGAGATTCATAAATTGTGATGAAATTCCAAATGGTATCTAAAATATAATGAATGAACTTTGCCAAATTATTCGGTACACAGCTCATATTTGGTCCACCCAAGTGCATCATTTCTAGCAGTTGGCACACACACAGAGAGAGGAATGAACCAGTTTTTCTTTCTTTTTTTTTTTTTTTTTGGTTGAGTGTTAAAGATTTGACCAAATATTGCTTAATGGAAGAAGCATCCCAACTCTAAAAGCAGCCACAGAAATGCACGGTTAATTTAGCCATCATGACTTTGGGTTCCGGCCGTCGACTTTTGGCAGTCTTAATTAATTAAACTTAAGAAAATTGGGTTTTTCCTTCCTCCCTCCCTTCCTTCCTTCCCTCTTATAGACGTCTTAAATTATCATCAATATTTGTATTGACTAACTTCAAATTCACATATTCCTGACTCATTTTTTTGAGAATAAAGAAAATTTGGAAAAAAATAATAATAATAGTTACAGATTTATTATAAAAAGTTTGAACACGTAAATGATGTAATAATATATATATATATGTCTTAATTTAAAAAATATAGTTTTTATATAAATTAAGTTAATTTTTGGTTTTTTTTAATCTTAAAAAAAAAAAAAAAAAAAAAAAAAAAAAAACATGTAAAAGAAAAGGTTTCATTGTTCAAAAGATCAAAATTTATGTTTGAAGTGTGTTAAAGTAAGGTAATGTCCATATCAGAACTGTTATTTTCCAGCAAAATATTATGTTTGTGCACCTGTCATGTTCCTTCTCTGATGTTGCCTGTTAAACAGAAACTACAAATTGCCATTTTAATATTAAGAATTTTATTAAATAATAAAAATAAAAAGAAACATAAATTATGATTAAAAACTACAGTCAATGACATACAACATGATTTTTTTTTCCTCCTTGGAAGAAAAAAAAAAAAAAAAAAAAAAGGAGAAAAATAATACCAAAACTGTGCTGAAAATTCACATACCAACCCTGAACTCCCTCGTGGAAAATTAGAGTTCAGCCCGACGGCCGAGGAAGTAGTTAGTTAGTACTTAGTATTAAAAAGTACTTCCGAGGAAATTAAAAATAAAATAAAAAATAAAAAATTTAAAGAACATAAATCAGCAATTGTGACTAGGTCATTTTGTAATATGGTCCCAGAATAAATAAAGGAAAAAGAAAAAGGAGGTCCATAGATCGAGAAATGGTCCAAATTGAAAAGCACATAAAATATAAATATAATTTAAATATTTATTATTAATTTACTAAACTCTAATCTATTAATTTATAATCTTGTCAGGAGCTCAGTAGTATCAAAATTAAGTATTTATACGTTTTTGAATTAAATGTATTTCTCAATATATGACTATAAATAACTCTTAAAAAAAAAAAAAAAAAAAAGGAAATCGATTTATTCGGATTTTTGTTTTATAATTTTTTTAATTAAATTTTAGTTATATAATTGATTTAGAATTCTTTTATTAATGGATTTATTAAAAATTAATATTTTTAAAAATAAATAGTAATCATAATTATAATTTTATATCGAACTAAAAAAACAAAATTATAAAATAGGTTGTTAATGACGTTTATCATCATTGCCAAACTAAATATTCTTCATTATTTTAATCTAGAGAGTTGTTATTATTTGTAACAAAGATTTAAATTTAAAACTGTTTAGATAACTACCAATTGAATTGAGAGTACTTATTTCATTTTCACACTTCTCTTGGGAGACAGACAGGGGGAATTGGCCGGTGGTGGTGGTGGTGGTTGGGGGAGAGTGTGTGCGATTGGAGAGTGGAATGGTTAGGAAGACTTGCTTGCTAATTTCTACCAATCCCACGATACTAATCTTTTTGGTCAAATCCCAACAAACCAAAAATAAGCCAAATCCACTTAATTTGCAGCTTTCTGCCATAGTTTTTTTTTTAATATGGATTCTGTACCTTTCTTTTTTTTTCCCCACTCCCGCGTGCACTACAAAAGGAAAAAAGAGCCGGTCCATCCTCTTGTGTTCAACTTATACATCATACCAATTAATACTCTTAACGGGGGGCGGGGGTTTAGTGTATATATGTGCTATTTCGGGCATTTTGCTATAGGTTGAACATAACCTTGATGGCATTTCCACCTCGAGAGCTGGTCTCGAATGCTTCTTCCAAATCCTGCTGGTTGAATTTGTATCTGTGCGTTATGAGTGGTTTCACGTCTATTTTACCAGTCCTTAACAACTCAATGCAGAGTGGCCATGTGTTCCTGTACCTGAATATACCTATAATATCAACTTCCCTGAAACGTGCATAAAGAAAATATAGGGTTAGAGTCAAGATTCAAACATGTGATCACTTGTCTGCTGCTGCTGCTGCTTGTTAAATTTCAACATTATCTGTTTATCTTATGTTATTATTACACACCTTGCAGCAGCGGGAATAAGAGGGATATGCATCATGGTACTTTGGCCTAGTCCCACGAGGCACACTTTACCACCAGAGCGAGTAGCACTTAGAGCAGTTGTCATGGTCTTATCGAAACCTACACAATCAAAGCTTACATCTGGACTCGTTCCCATAGCCTCGTTTATTTGTGTGATTTCTTCATTAGCATCCTGTAAATAAATCGAGTAGTTTCTTCAGTCGATCGACTGAACAATAATAATAATAATAATAATAAAAAAGATAAAAGTTAAGACCACTAGTTGCTTAAAGGGAAACCTGAATGCTAGTTGAAACTTGAATTGTTGCATCTGCACCAAGCTTTTTGGCAAAAGTTAGACGCTGATCATCGACGTCTGCCATGATTACTTTGGGAGCTCCAAATGCTCGAGCTGCCAGCATGGTGACCAGACCTATTGGACCTGCTCCCATGATCAACACTTTGGTATCAGGATTAATGTTAGCACGACGACAAGCGTGTATACCAACACTCAGGGGTTCACACATAGCCCCTTCTTCCAGGCTCACGTTGTCTGGTAACTTGAAACATAGGGTAGCCGGATGCACCACCTGATCATTCGAGAATATCAACAATCATGACCATATTATTTGAAATTGAACTTGATATGGAATGGAAGAGGAGCTAACAGAAAAGTTTAAAATTCGTTCACCATTTTAGCTAGAGAACCATTAGTTGGAGGAGATCTCTGAGGAGAGCCAAAGAATTTCATCTCCGGACAAAGATTGTAGGAACCGCTCATGCAATAGTTACATCGGCTGCAACCAATCCCGGGCTCCAAAGCTACACGATCACCCACCACCAGACTCTTTACTTGGCTGCCAACTTCTTCTATGATTCCCGCCGATTCATGCCCAATTACCATGGGCTTATCTAGTACGAAATTGGCAACTCTCATATTCTGGACAAACACACGGAACTATTCCCTTAGCAAAAGAAATCATCATGGTATCTTTCTGGAATCTATTCCAAAGAGAAGCATAAAATGGGTATATAATATATGAGGCAAAATTAAAATTAATGTTTGAAACTGATGAACATTTTACCTTGAAGTGATGAACATCGCTTCCACAAATACCGACAGCTTTCATGCGAACTTTAACATCGTGAGGACCTAAATTCATGAATATAAGATTAGGAAACATGCATGTTTGATCTTGTAATGGATTTAACAGTTCTAGACATTTTTTTCCCCTCTCAGGACACATCATCGATTCACAGGAGAAAAGAATATCGACTCGGATTTTTTTTTTTTTTTGGTTAAAAACCGGAGCATATTAGTATTCAACTAAAAAGAGTACAAAAATAGGCAAGCACTCGAGAGAGCCTAACTACATAGTTTAATTCGAATTTTTCATAATATTGAAAGGAGGAAAAAAGAGAGTAAAACAAACCTAAAGTTGGGAGACAGTAAGGTTGAATTCGAATCGTCTTAACAGCAATAAGCCAAGCTGCCATGTTTTCTTCCCTTCCCTCGACCTTGTTTTCTCCCATGTCTCTGTACCTCAACTGATACTAAAAAGCTTGAAACTTGATGGTGAACAAGAATATGACTTTAATCTTGCTCAAAAGAGAATAGGCACAGGGGTTTTCTTTCCATTAACCCTTAATTTGCTCAATTCTGTCGTCCGTCACTCATTTTTCCTTGAAATGAACATATTCTTGAATTGGCATTATCCAATAAAATAGCACATAATGTTCTTTTTCCTTTTCATTGGCCCAACTGATCAGCGGTCCCCTGCTTTTGATTATTTTAGAGTACAGCAGGAAGAAAGCTGAGGAGACCATATTCTAATTGGATAAATTCCAAAGAAGACAGCAAGTCAGACATGAAAGGTAAAGAGATGAGCATCACATTGCACATCAATGCCTACCTTCTTTTTGCGTTGGATTATCAGTATTTTGCGTCCATGTACTCATTTCATATTTGGCCCTTCCAGGGTGTCAGAAAAGGAATCAAGATCAAACAGACTAGAATTTTTATTTAATGCACAGTCGATCAGGGACATGGTAAAATATACCACTGAATTTTATTATTAATTTTTAAAAATGTTGTATCTGGGCAACCAATATACATTAGCCGCCACCCAGGAAGAAAGACAAGGGATGTACGCACTACGAATTTGAACTCTCACAGGTAAGAATTTCCAGTATGTTACAATAATGTTAAATATTTAGGCAGCCAACATAATTATTATTTCTTGCTTTAGAGAAAAAAAAAAAAAATGGTAAGTCGGCTATTATCAACTCATATCCCGATACAAGACTTTCAGATTCTCTGCTGAGATGCAGCAAATCTGCAACTGCTAAAACCTAACATATCAAAACTGACAATTTTGTCATTTTACGAACCATTCCATCGTCACTATGCTCCTGCCTTTTCGAAAGAATGGAGACCCAAATATAAGGAATTATGTTTCGGGGTGAATAGATATTGGCACGTTCATGATACAGGCCCGCCAGGAGTTGGATCGGCCAGCCACTGCCACACCCTCACTAGACCAGTTCCGTCACCAGTGAAGAACAAACTGCCGGGGCCTACCTGTATAGATCTAACTTCCTGCTTTGAGAAAATCTTCCCTCTCTCGGAAAATCTAAAGTGACAATCAAGAGAGATCATGTGTTATTCCACAGCAAATAAAGAAGTCAGGTTCCGGAAGAAAAACAAGTCTTAACACTCACGATGGCAAATCATAGACGCGAATAATGTTGTTATTGCAAGCGCAAAGCAAAACTGGCTTGTTTGCTGCATCATGCATCCCACAAAGGGTGAGCAAACCCTGCATTACACATAAAACAGAATTAAAATCACTTGTCTGAAAGGAACTTCCCTACAAGCAATAGATATTAATTAATCTCGTGGTTACTATCTCTAGGGGACCAATAAAGAAGAAACACAAAATTTAGCTTCAGAATATCCACACACAATTAGCTTCTCTAATATTCATCAAGAAAAGGAATGTCAAACATATTTCAGGAACAACAAAACTTAAAAGCAGAAGTTCAAAAGGAACAAACTCCACGCTCTCTCCCCAACTCCTAAAGGAAAAGAAAAGGGAAAAGTTTTAATTGAAATCTTAACCTTTCTCGTCACAAGACAAGAGTGTTCTTGGATGATCTAGTTTAGAGCTGAAAATCTTTGAATTTGAAATTTATATAGATAATATCAGAAAATATAATGAACACAAAATTTTAATTTTGGATAAAGTAAAAAAATAAAAAATAAAAAATAAAAAAAACAGAAAAATTGATCAAATTTTAAAAAACATTTTTCCTTCACAGAACCATCACTGAACAATTGGACCCTTAGCTTAGGTAAATTGTTTAAGCATGCTGCAACCTTAGGGTTCCTAAGCCAAACAAAAGCCATCAGAGTCGCATTGCTAACAAGTTCTGTGTGCTCGAGGTCACTATATCTTCAAAATTAAGAAGCACTTAGAAATAAATACTGGAACTAAAGCACAAGCTCAACAGTTTATTGTTGAAATCTTCAAGAAAACAATACATAAACAATTGGAGAAGACGAAAGATTTAAGTAACAAACTTCAAAAGAAATATTTATAGAAGCCAGTTCAACCAAATTAATCATTATTATGCACAAAAAAGAATGCGGTCACATTATATTCTTCTACGATGAAAGTAAAATTCAGGCAACATTCTGTAGTAGAATATAGTTAACACAAAAGGCTGTTCCCTGTCCATTAAAAACTATGGCAGAGTACACAATTTTATCCTTCAATGTCTCATTAATTGTCAATAGCAGCCCATTTCAAAGAAGGCAACTCACTTTTTCTATATATCATCTTTTAGATTTGCAGAAACCTTTATATATAGCCATGAATAAACAAATAATATTTTATACTAGAAAGAACAGGAAATAAAGCATACATGCTCTTCGTTGTGTGTGTAAGTCACTTCCAGGTTCCCACTCTCAGTAGCAGCCCACACCTACAAAACCAAGAAACAACGATAAGAATACAAAATTAAAAACATAAAAATGATAATAGCATAATATGTAAAATTAAGAGTACAACACAGTAGCAGGTGGGAAGCGCAAGAAGGGAGGCAACCATACCTTCACTGTCTTGTCTAATGAACATGATAAAAGAAATTGATCCCAACAAAGAACAGACATCACAACATTGGTGTGATCAGTCAAAGTCTGCAGACACTGCAAATTATCGAGGCTCCACACCTGAAGATTAAAGTGTGACAAAAGTCTTCTCAAACACCCAAAAGCGATGATGGAATCCAAGATGGTTAGAATTACTCTACCCAACTTACCCTTATAGAATGGTCCATCGAACCAGAGTATAGTCTGTTGGCTCCAACCACCAGTGTCACCACAGCAAGTGTATGGCCCTTGAGTGACGCAGCTGGCTCAAAGCAATTGGTGGTTACATTAAATTTCCATGCTAAAATAGCCCCATCCTGCAATAAAATTAAACTCATTAATGGGCAAACAGTTACTTAGTTTGCGATTTCTTTTTTCCCCTTTTCTTGGCCAGAAGCATGGAGAAGAGTATTAAATCATATAAGAATATGAAGAAATATCTGCATTTCATCAGAAAAAGGGAAAAAATTTTCTAATTGTGGATGTTGAAACAAAAATGTGTCGATAATATGATTAACCTTGTGTAGAAAAATTACCTGTACTCCTGCAAACAACAAATCATTTCCCACAACGAGAGCATAGACTTGTCCGACAGGGCCACTAAGACTCAGATCAGTACTCGTTTGAGTGTTCCAAGCCTAAAAAAGAAAAACAAGTGCACACAATAAGTAAAGAAATTCCCCCTAAAACAGAAGATTGTGGCAAATTTACTGACTGGAAATGATATGTTCAAGAAAGAAGTAATTAATTCTTTCACCTCTTACCTTCACAAGATTTGTTAGACCCACAAAGACCCATGGCCCTTCACTGAGCATACAGCCAATTTCAGTACCCAAGTTAATAACCCCAGCACACTGCAGGAAACAATCAAAAGCACAAAATATGAATGAGTGCCACAGAACTTTGAAAAAATAAAGAACTGAATATTTAACAGGATTCCTAACTCATTTTCTGTTTGTGGATTGAAATTTTCATTATTGGAAACATAATGTGGTAGTAGGATTGTACAGCTACTAACAATAATTTTTAAAGTCTCTCAGTTCCTCTTAATACCGAACCACAAGCATGCCCGCATTGCACCACATCAAACAATACTTCTTTTTCTTTTCTATAGCTAAGAAGTAAAATCCATAGCTGATAAATATGTTGGTGGGACTATACTCTTGATATGTGCATTACAGAAACTTGAAAAGGAAACTTGAATTACGTGAAAAAGAAGAAAAAGTAAAATGAAATATGTCAATGATGGCCACCTGTCCAGACTGGCAGTCCCAAACCCTCACATTCTCATCTTTGCTCCCTGTATAAAGTTTATCTGATCCAGATGGCAAAGCGATCCCAGTAACAACCTGTTCAAGTTGAAATCTTTTGAAGTTTTCCAAGCACGTAAAGAAGCAAATATAGAAAGTATTACTGCTGGCGACCAAGAAACCAACAATGCAAAAACTAAATAAGATGAAAAGAATTACAAGAAAAAAGATCAAGTTCATTACATGGCTTTGCTAAAAGTGAATACCTTCTCATGGCCTTCAAGCTGTGACAACAAGGAAAAGCAGTCTCCAGTAAACCAGGAGTGAAAAAACCTACACTTATCCCCAAAAGTACAATTTCCTTGGATCCAGTAACTGCAGACCTTCTCAGTCCTCCTCACATTTCTATTACCGTAACCCTGCTGCTGTTGTCTACCCCAAGAGTTATTAAAATTATGATTCCGCCGCATCCCACCTCCATATTGATCATCGGCTGCGAACCCATGAGGTCTTTTCGACGAAGCCGTTCCGTTCCCCGTGGACTGCGGCGGGGGCGGCGGCAGTTCTCTATGTAAGAACGGGCATGGAAACCTAGTACACTTTCCTGCCCTCCAATGAAAGCAAACCTTTTGTTGTTTATCACTGTTCGATGATGATGCTGTTGCAGCTCCAGGACCTAGTCTCTGAAATACACGTTTGGTCCCCTCGACGTCCATTATTAAACGAATTCTAATATACACTCACCAAGAAAAAATAGGCGTGTATAGAGCACACTTCGTATGGACTTAATGGAACGTTAGAGGATTTGATGAAACGAAAAGGGTAAGATGAAGATACAAAGTGACAGCGGTAGCGATCATCAGAAGAGAGAATTTCAAGTCAAGGTCCAAGATTTCTCAAGGGGAGAGAATTGGGATTTGAGGACGAGATCCAGAAGCAGTAAGAATAAAAAGAAAAAGAAATAGTTGAGAATTTTTCTGTAGGAAATGCAAGGTTTTGGAAGGGAATCAAATCAAATACAAACCCTAATTTGAGTTGCAGAATGCAACGGGGCAAAGGGACGGTGGGGAAGAAGAAAAAGGATTTCCTATTGTTGTCTCGTTTAATTTATTATTTTATTATTATTATTATTATCTATTTATTTCTTACACGCGTCGCGTATTCTTTGCACAATGAATCTAATGCTGAGAAAAGAAAAATCTAATGGCAAATTTATCGTTTACGGGCAAAAACATTGGTACTTTATTTCGGAAGGTTTTTTGTTCTGAAAAGATTTGTTTTAGAAATAACGTGCTGAGGTGTATAAATAATGAAAGTAATTATTATTATTTTTTTCCTTTAAAGAAAAGTACAAACAAATTTTTGATTGGATAAATAAATTATTTCAATTAAAATTTGACAAACATTTTTAATAAAATTCTTTTTTTTTTTTTTTTTTTAATTTCTTCTGTTATCTACTATGTCATTTCTGAATTAATTTGATTTTAGAAGTCATGAGAATTTCATTAAAATTTAATTTAATTTATGAGATTATAAATGATAAAAATACATGTCAGTGACCTACCTACAACTTAACAAGTAAATTCAGATAATTAAAAATTATCAAAATTTGTTCAAAAGATTTTTTTATCTAATTAAAAATAAAATAAATAAATATATTTATCCAAATAATAAAAATATAAGAACGAAAATAACTAATT
>JAXGGT010000001.1:6809586-6827749 GCA_035583425.1 Marsdenia floribunda
TGTCTAATAACATTGTTGTCTGTAGAGTTTCAGCTTGTGTTGTGCGCTACAAAGATGCATTCCTGTTGTCTAATCAGTATCAGCTAAGCAATGAGAGGTACGTATATATCCAAATGGATCAGCCCCAAAGCTATTTCAGGTGCATCTATCATCAGCTTCAAGATGAGAGAATTCAGTAGGTCTGAAGAAGAAAGGTCAAAATGAAACCTTTTTTCCCTAACAATGCTTTTTTTCCTTTACATCTGGGCTGTGAGCAAGATTTGATGATGGTAGAACTAGAAACAGGAAATGCCTTCAGGCTGCTTCCTGCTGACATTCATACATGAAGGAATCAGAAGCTCCTGAGGGCAAAGGAATCATGGTCTCCTCTACTGCTCTGTCTGCTTTGATCATTTATAAGAAAATGTCTTTCTAAAATTCAAGAACTCTATAGCTACCCCCACCCCCCTTCTGTTTCAAAGTAGATATCCATATTAAGGGTTATGGGAACAATAAAAATTTCCATATAAATCTCTAAACATAACCTTCATAAATAACATTTTCCCTCACCAAATTAATTACTCTTATGGACATTAAAATATTAAATAAGTAGGAAAAAAATTATGATTATTGCTTTGAAAGTGTAATTAAATATCTATTTTGATCCAAATGAAAATAGCCATAAGGACATCTATTTTGAGCTGAACATAGTATCAATGTTTTAACCAAACCAGATACTTCTTTTAAGTGATCAGAATGGAAAAAGAAGTGATCAACTTCCAAATAAATATTGATTATAGAAGATATGACTACTTTTTCAATAATTTCTTTTCTTATCGCTGTTGGAAAAGTGTAATAAGGGTGTAAGGAAAGTGCAATCCATTTACCATCCAGATTTCCCAGCAAATCAAATCCATGGGGTTACTGTTCTAACAAGTAAGTGAATGTATCTTAGTTCACAGTTGTATTTAGAGCTCACAGAAACAATGTTAGTATATCTAGGAGGGCCTTGGACTTCACAGGAAAGAGAGAGAAGCTTAAGAAACAAAATGTAAACTTTCTCTTCAAAAAATTATTCGATATACATAAAGTTAAACAAATAATCTTAACTATGGTGAAACTTCAATTATGTAATAACATGAACTATTTCAATTGCCTAAAATTTTCATGACTATATATATATATAAGGAATTGAGGATCAAAGATTAATGACAAAGTTCCCGAAACAAAGTTAGAAATGCCTTCAAATTATTTTTAAGCTCAATTTAATATACACAATGTCTCTAACAAATATTGAACTAAAACCTTCCAAAAATATTTCTAAAATCATCGAAGCTCTTGAGTAACACCAAGCATTTCCTTCAACCAAATTTAAGTCTCACATCTAGTTTTTTCATTGTGCTAACATCCTTGAGAAAAGCATCTATATCTGAAATTTCTATTACCAATGCAACATTGAATTTCTCTCTGTTTCCTTTTGCGTCTTGCATAATCTTAAGTAGACCAAACAATCTTGTTAAGACTCCTTTATGTTGTGAATTATTTCTTTTGCCTAAGAATCAAGAGTCTCATTATGTAACTGACTTTCTCATATATAGCTATCAGTATTAAATAACAATATTAGCTTTGATAACTATTTTAACAGTCATATGAAATAAATGTATTCATATTGTAATTTTTTCATATTTACCCTTTAATTTCAAATTATTATTCTTTTGGAGAAAGTTAATTTTGTCTCCACAGAAAGCACTTTTGTTGTGAATCATTAACACTTTTATATGGTATAAGATAGATTACATTTGCTAAATTAAATTATCATGTAATTCCAAGGGGAAAGCCCCAAAAAGGGAAAATATGAGGCAAGATCTAGAGTATACATAGAAGACAAGCTACTAGTATATTGATGGTAACAGATGACAAATGTAATCAAGGTTCCGAGAATAGAACTTCATAGATGCTCATAAAGCCAGAAAAGAAACCTGCATATTAATGCCAAAAATTCAGGTACACCTACTATGAAACCAAATTACTCAATGCTAGCATGTGAACTAACAAGTTTAGTAACTCAGATATTTAACTTGCAAGTTTAAAAGCATCAATAAAGAGCCCGTAAGTAAATCCCATCTTGAAATTGTTCAGTAGAGCAACTGGGAAAGTCACCTTAGGCCTGCTGTAATAGAATTTAGTGACATACTCGGTAAGGAGAACACATACCACAGCAGCAATTACATCATTAACTCCTAAAGCTCCAAATGACAAAGATATTGTTTGTGCCACATAAAATCCACCCAGTAGAGATATACCTCCAAAAAGAGCCCTTCGAGAAGGACTTCTGAAGTAATTTCTGGATGCTTCTGGCAGAAGCCGAATAATGTCAACCAGCCGGCGAGGGCCCTCATTCTCTTGCACAGCTCGAATTCTGAATAACCTAGGTGAGGACCTTGAACCAAATTTCCAACTCTGTGCAGGTGGAACCTTCACTCCAAGGATTAGACCACATTTGAGCAGGCTTCCAGAAGTCAAAGGCAGGGAGTGTGCCATAAACAAAGTCATTCAACAGGCATGAACTAAGCAAAGATTGCTGATTCCTAAGTGCTAGAAATGATTTCTCTTCATCCAGAGGAACACCTACCAGAAAATGAAAAGAACAAGCAAACTTTAATCATTTTTGGGATAACGAGATGGCATAGCTGCAGAAATTACTGAAAAACCTATCAATGTTACCCATCATAAAGACTCTCAAAAATGTTTTCTTGAATCCTTATTAGCGTCCATATTTTCAGCAAATCAACCAAGAATAGCCTAAAAAATAAATGTTTGAGCTCTGTGGGGACAGTTATCCTTTAAGCACAAACTCATTATTGAAAAAAGCTCTTTTCTACGTACTCGTTGAAAACGAATTTAACAAATGCACAACCAAAGAAACATCATCAGAACACCAAAATAACACCGGGCAGACAAGAATGACATGGATTTCGGCTTTGATTTCTGTTATCAAAACAAGAAGTAACAGGAGATAGGCACAGAAGCATCAATAGGTAAACCAAAAACGACAGATACAATAAACAATGAATAGGGACAAAGATAGATTAAAAAAAAAAAAAAAAAACATCGAGACAGAAAGAAAGTTCTAACTCAGGGGACAGGGAATTCTTGAGCTCACCTGTAATGGCTTAATCTCGAGAGAAATGGGTCGTCTGTAAGAATAGGGAGAGCAGAGGAGCAAATTTTATGTGATTCTTGAGTGCAGGCAAAAGACAAAGAATTGCAGATAGAGAGGAACTGGGCGATGCTGATTGCTGAGCATTTTCTTTGCTACCAATTTACCCTCTTATTTTATTTTATTTCATTTTAATTTTAATTTTAAATTTTTTCCTCTAAATTTTTTTAAAAATGAGTAAGTTTAATTCCTAATCAAATTTTATTTTGAATAAATAAATTTTAAATTATTATTTTTGTTATAAAAACCTTAACGGATATTGTTGAGATTTGGCACAGGTATACCTCATGAGTTTAAAACACGTTAATTGAGTAAAGGACTTCAGTTTCTTACTTAATAATCGCTTAGAGAGCTCCTAGGTAAGCGATGTGTGACTTCAGGTCACAACACGTCTTCCCGTAAAGTGCATCTGAAGCGTGCCAAAGCGGACAATATCAGTTGAGTTGTTTATAACACGTTATCAGCACCATGTTCGCTAAGCAGGAACCTAAAATTCTTTACTCAATTGACACGTTTTAAACTCGTGAGATGTACTTGAAATGCGTTAAAACTAATAATATCAGTCGTTTATAACAGTTTTTAAATTTTTAAGTTTAAAACAAATTTTTATATTAGTAAGGTAAACTTAATTCAACAAACACCATTAAAATAAAAAAGTAATGAAAAACAAGAATTTCTCTAAATAGCTTTTGGTGAGGCTAATAAGTTATATAAACACTTTTCTTATTTTCTTGACAAAAAATATAATAAATATTGAATTTACATTTTAATTAATTTTTTATCAAAAAAAGTACTATATTATTAGTTCATAATTTTATTTATAATTTAAAAAAATAATTTAAAATTTATCTCACTAAAATAAAATTTATTTGAAACTAAACTTACTAATTTTTCAAATTTTTTAAAGTGATTTTATGGGTCACAAGTCACTTCGCTATTTACTATAACTCCCTTCTTAACTCCTCGGCCTATAAAACCTTAAATAACAAGTTAAAAATATATATATTCATATATATCCTTAGATTATTTTTATTTGTTACTAGTAAATGTTTGCACTAAATATAATAAATAATAATTATTATATTTTGTATTTAATTTTTTTCATTATAATTTATTACTACTTTTTATATAATAATAAAAAAAAAAAATCTCTTAGATGAAGAGATTTTTTTTTTTTTTTTTTTTGGCCGAGAGAGAGATTATAGGATCAAAAATTTCAGACATTATCTGATTCATTCTAAAACATTGAGAATGAAAGGGGAAATATAAGGTGGGAAAAAGAAAAAAAAAAAAAAAAAAAGGTGCAGAAATAGAGATTGCTATACAACAGGTGGGGTGTTGGGGTTTGGCAAAACTCAAAAACCAGACGGGGGAAAGTCTCACACCAGTAAAGGACTGGGGAGGAACGAAAATCACAGCTTTTAAAAACATTTCTTTAGATTTATTTAAGCTGTGGTTCTTCTCTTTAATTTCGTCTTCTGATCCTTTATCTTATGCGGACTTTTCCTTTTCTTCAACAGGTTAGCCATTTCTTAAAAAAAAAAAAAAAAAAATTTATGTATCGTCATATGGCTCTAATTTAACGTTTGAAAAAAAAAAAAAAATGAAAAAATGGTTTTCCATTATTAGTCTTTGAGCAGAGCATGGATCTGGGTTCCCTCCTTGTTGTCCAAATTGTAATGGGTATGCGGTGAATTTTGTGTTCTTTTTTTCAGTGAATTGAGTTTTTATCTGGGATCTTATGTGTATAGTTTGGTTCTTCAAACGGGTTTCTTTCATGGTATGTTCCCAGTGTATCCGTAAAGGGTCGTGCTTTCTGAGATGGGGTTTTATTTTAGTGCCTTTCACCCAAGGAGCAGTAGTACTCGTGCTCATCAACAATACTGCTTATTTGTTCATGAAATTTTGCATTTTTCAGGTTTTTTTTCTTCAGATGTGTCATTAGTTAATGATGTTTTGTTAACAGGAGGAGGTTGGAGTTTTGACTATAAATTTGAATATTTTGTCATATTGTCGAATTTTCAGATCCATGTGATCAGTGAGTCAATGGAGATATTGAAGCTTCCAGTCAGAGATTCAGCGTGCTACTCAGGTCATCCTGATATTTCTTAGTAGTTTTTACGCCTTGTGGCCATAGTATTCAAACTTTACCTACTAAGATAGGAGAAGCTTCCGTCTGTATCTTGACTGGAGTATGGCATCGTTGTGCTGTTACTCTAGCAATGTTCAACTAACTTGACTTTTAAGAGATCACATTCCCACTTGTTGTCAAGGGTAAATTCCAGTTGGGGTTAGTAATTAGAGGTTAGGAAATCGGAAAGCTGAAATCTTGAGTAATTCTCTCTCTTCTTCAACTTCGTAGTTTCGTATGGCTGTTGCCCAGAGCAACAGCACAACCGAATCATCCTGTTTTCTGGCCAATTGCTACAGAGTTGAGAAATTAACTGATACAATTTTGGATGCAAAGCAAACCTCAAACTTGAAAAACAGCTATGTTCTTGGGCAACAATTAGGCTGGGGGCGGTTTGGTGTAATCAGGGAGTGTTCTGATAAATTAACTGGGGAGGTACTGGCTTGTAAATCAATTGCCAAAGACAGATTGGTCACTCGGGAAGATGTCCAGAGCATCAGGCTGGAAATTGAAATAATGACTAGATTGTCTGGGCACCCAAACGTAGTAGCTCTCAATGCAGTTTATGAGGATGAACATTATGTTCATTTGGTGATGGAGCTTTGTGCTGGAGGTGAGCTTTTCAATCTGTTGGAGAAGCATGGGAAATTCCTGGAGTCTGAGGCCAAAGTTCTTTTCCGGCACCTTATGCTGGTAGTGAAGTACTGTCATGACAATGGAGTCATCCATAGGGATTTAAAGCCAGAAAACATCCTTTTAGCCACAAAGGGCCCTTCATCTCCAATAAAGTTGGCCGATTTTGGTCTTGCAACCTACATCAAGCAAGGTTGGCATTTATGTTACTGCAAACTGCCTTTTCAATTCCACTTTTGAATGGAGATTGTTTAACGCTTTGAGCTTGTTAACTTCCGAAGCAGGGCAGAGTTTGCATGGTACTGTTGGTAGTCCATTCTACATAGCTCCAGAGGTCCTGGTGGGTGGCTATGATCAGGCAGCTGATGTTTGGAGTGCTGGAGTTATTCTTTACATCCTTCTTAGTGGGATACCGCCTTTCTGGGGGAAGACTAAGTCGCAAATATTTGATGCTGTCCGAGCTGCTGACTTAAGATTTCCATCGGATTCTTGGGACTGTATCTCTTCTTCTGCCAAGGAACTGATCAGACAAATGCTCTGTAAAGATCCTTCTCAGAGGCTTACAGCTCAGCAGGTTCTTGGTAAGTTGCCTCCTCTAGAATGCATGATGTTGTAAACTAGGCTTCTGATTCAGCCACCATGCCTATTAGGATTTTAATCCTAGAATGTGTTGTTTCCTTGGAAGAGATAATCAATTGTGTTGATGTTAACGGACATATCTTATTAACTTGTTCTTTCTTTAACAGAGATGCATTTATATCTATATATATACCAAACTCGCAAAAATTATTCCCAGGTTTTCCTTATTACTAAATGTGAGATTTTTATCCTTATTACTAAATGTGAGATTTTTATCTTGCTTAACATAATTTTTCTCTATCTTCAACATGTGATACCAATTTAGATCACAGCTGGATAAAGGATTCAATGGCGCTATCTAAAGAAAGATATAACTCTGATACACAAAGTTATAACGGAGTGAGCTTGCAGAAAGGTTCTTTCTTCATGGACCGTGATCAGGATATTAGTTTCAACACAGGGTTGTCTCTGACCATCAATACCGAATTTCCTACATTCGCATATGGATCATCGTTTTCTTCCTTAATGGTCACCCCTACCTCAATTCATGGATGTGAGTCTGCTGAATTTTCATTTGAAAGTTGTGGTGGATCAAACTCTCTGGAAATTCCTGCTCCTGTCCTTTCTTTGCCAAGCTTTGCATTCTTCAGCCCAGGTTCTGTGGTTGAACAAGGAAATGGTGCATTAAATCTCTACACAGGCATTCCTAGAGTTGATTCACTTCATCAAGGTAATGTAATACCAGTATAATACTACCTCTACTGCATATCTTGGAAGTCTTAGTTCAATGACATGACTTCTTTTTACAGAGGGAAGTTTGGGAACACAGTTTATACCAGATTCTACACTTTCCTTTGGGCATGTTGCTCCAGAGGTCAACCCAAAGGTAGAGAAGGCTAAAAGGGCCGGATCAAGGATGTCGAGCATCCACAAAAGGAGGAACAATACAATTAGTCTTGGGGAAGTGGAACAATTTGATATTATGGTGACAGAGTCAGTTATTCGATGGGCATCATGCACGAATCTTCCTACTCCAATGTCACCCCCTCTTGTTTGTTAGTTAATAGTCTAGATCAAATGGGATCAGTCAGCAGTAGCTGATATAGGGAAGCGAAAAGAATGCACGCATGCATGCGTTCTTACACACTACTTCCCCCCTGATGCGATGGTCCAAGTTTGTACAAGTTTCCCTCTTTCCTTTCTCATGGAAATTTTGACCAGAAAGGTCTGTATCAAGCTTTAATGCCAAACCGTTGGTAGCTTTTATGAATGCAATATGTTGAGTGATCTTTTTCCCTTTGCCTATATTTTGAAGTATAGCTTGTGCCTCGCCTTTTATTGTTATTCATGTTTGGTTTGGCGTGTATGTTTCATGTTTTATAATACCCTGTAGGATCCAAGCCTAAGAAGGTATACATCAAAGGAGAAATTTAGAATAGATAAAAAAGGAAGAAATGGAAAAGACCCTTTCATCAAAATCCCAAGTACTTTAATATTCCCAGCTCTTTAGGTGTTGGAGCTGGTCCAACGTTTTGGATTTTGCTGTCTGTATTTCCCACCCCAGTGGTGACCAGTAATCAGTATTTGCACCAGAGTCTGATGGATTGTGTCATTTGACATTATGGAACCAGTAGTGGTGTAGTGCTGGGACCTCCAACAGGGTGCCAGGGAGGCCTCAGAATCAAGGATTTGTCTAATGTCTATGATCATTACCAGTAGCACTAAGCCGAAGACAACAACAGCAGAGCAGAGGGGGCGAGCATCATAAAAAGCATTTCTTTGTTATAATTCCCTTTTTTTTTTTGGATAGTTTTCTTTGTTGTAATTCATGGGCAGGTCACATTCAATTTGAATTGTACTTATAATGGAGGTTGACTTTTATTTTAAAAAAAAACTTAATGCTATCTCTTACATAGTATTTATAGTAAGTATACAGTAATTATTACATGATACTCACAATAAGTGTCATATTCGTGTTCTTGCTTAATATTTACAACGCAAAACATTTATTTACTTGTACCTGGCTAAGACTTACGTTCACTCTTTTCTAATTTCATACACCAATCAAATTTGATTGATTTTTTGTTTTTTTAGAAATAAAAAAATTGGCTGAACCGAAGTCAATCATTTGGAGGTCACAAAGAAAGAGGCAAAAAGATAAGGAGGTCGAATATACGGATGCGAAGAAGCCTCGCGCGCACACGGCCCTGCATGGTTGTTGGTTCACGATTCACGAACGCCTCAGGATTCAAGAATCGAATATTAAAGATTTTCTCTTCTCCCTCCTCAATTCTTTCTGAAGAATCTACACAGTCGGCGACAATGGAGTGTCAAACTCAAATCCACTCCCTTAATTCTCGACTTGTTTCTAGAATTACCCAAAAGAAACCAACATATTTATGCTCATTCTTAGTATTACCGAGATCCAATGTCCAGAAGTTCACTTTGTTTTCATCCTACAACAGCGCGGATCAAACACAGCCAACACACCCACATTCTGCCGCTACAGTCACTCAAAAACCAGTAACAGAACCCGACCTATACACCGTGAAGTTCAAGACAATTAGTTCTTGCAAACTCGGTATCTCTAGATATCCAGATTTCGTATACAACGCTGACGGGGGTACGGGTACAGGAACTGGTGGCCAAAAAAAGAGCTTTGCTGAGGACAGAGATGGTGAAATTTCTATCAACTTCGACGTGAAAACCCTTTACATTCCGCCACTTACTACTGCAACAACTAAATTCTTGGGATTGCCCTTGCCACCTTTCCTCAGAATTGACATCGCTCCAGAGGTGTTCCAAGGAATCATCAATCCAGACACCGGCAAGGTAATTCAAACCGTGATAAATTGATACTGAGTCCTGAATGCAAACATGAACAGCAGTTGTCTCTTTTTTTTTTTTTTTTTTTTTTTT
Organism: Marsdenia floribunda; assembly: GCA_035583425.1. Classification (NCBI taxonomy): domain Eukaryota; kingdom Viridiplantae; phylum Streptophyta; class Magnoliopsida; order Gentianales; family Apocynaceae; genus Marsdenia; species Marsdenia floribunda. The sequence continues at coordinate 6,819,048 of JAXGGT010000001.1, forward strand.
GGTTTGGTTGATAATACTTATGCTCTTTCTGGTACAGGTGGACCTTGAATTCCAAGCCAAGTTCATGTTTTCTGTCGGGACAGTTTACAGAGCCCCACCATTGCTTGTAAAGACAGTACTGACATCAGAGGAATCACGAGGAACAATTAGGAGGGGAAGAGGAGAAAATTTAGATGAAGAAGGGAGATGCAGGCTAGTGGGGGTAGCAACTGTTCAGCCAATTGATGACATTTTTATGAATACATTCCTTGGCCTTCCAACTGAATGCATTGCTGATTTAAATGCCATCATCTCCTTTTCGAACAATTAGGAATTAACAAAATGTTGGTAAAGTACCATTGCCTTTTGGCTCTCTTATAACAAAGAACAGATTATGTCATACATAATGCTGATTATGATTTCTTCCATGCTATAAATATGCTATTGAAAACATTCAGTACTGAGCCATAATTATGCTCAGAAGCTACTGTAATCTTTTTAGTACAACTACAATCTAGCATTATATAGATGGTGAGGTGATCAAACTTTAAACAACAATTGCTATGGAAATTGTTAGCCTTCATTTCTTCTTAAGCAATAATAAGTTAGAGAGCCTGCAATAAAACGGACAAGAAATTGACATCACTTAAAAGGAAGAAAATTACTCTCTCAAGAGCTGTTGTTTGACTTACATTTTTATATGGCCTATAATTATATGGTACAGTGTCATTGTCATATGCGCTCTCTTTTAGGGGCTCACTCAAATGCAAGGCGCTGAGTGCCTACAAGAGAAGCATATTGCCCATTCCGATTTAATAGCTCTGAGTGTGTTCCTAACTCTGCAATCTTCCCATCAGAACAGAGAGCAATTTGGTCTGCATTCTGAACTGTACTCAATCTGTGAGCAATAACTAATGTGGTTCTTCCCTTCATGAGGCGGTTCAGGGCATTCTGTACAAGACGCTCACTTGTTGTGTCCAAAGCACTAGTAGCCTGCAGCAAATGTATGCATAAAACAAATTGTACAGCATTAACTGGGGTGTCGATAACTGTTTGCCGAATTATACAGTTAGACACAGCTGAACAACCCTGCCCATGATCTTGTCAGAATGAACCGATCCACTACTATCTTACTAGTCTGGGATGGTGGAAGGGAAGGATAGACACAGACCAATTTAACACGTTTTCCTATATAATGAAACCAGGACCTACTAAATCATAATAGAGAAACAAACTGACATGTACTTGCCCTTCAGAAGTCCTAAATAATTTAATATTAATAATCTGTTGAACAATTGCCTAAATAAACCAGTAAGAAACATTACAGATTTTACACATCCCCAGGTAGAATAAAGTTGGAGTAGTTCAATCTCAATTGTAACATAGGGATACCTCATCTAGAATCAGGATTGGAGCATTCTTGAGCAGAGCCCTTGCTATGGCAATTCTCTGAAAATTTCCAAAGAGGCATTTAGTCAAATAATTTTTACAAACAAACAATTCACAAAGTAATTCATCTTTACCTGCCTCTGTCCGCCACTCAACATCCCCCCACGCTCACCAACAGGAGTATCATAACCCTATCCACCCAGACAAAACATTCAGCATCCAATTTAACCAAGCAAAAAGCCATATAAACCTGTACTTTTGCAAATGACAAACCTGTGGCAGTGAAAGTATGAAGTCATGAGCATTTGCAGCCTTGGCTGCTTTAATCACGTCGTTTTGGGATACATGCTCATCTGGGAGGCCATAAGCAATGTTTTCTCCAACAGACATAGAGAAAAGGACAGGCTCCTGTTGAGAATTATACATATATTTACGCCAGGCCCGAATTTTATGGAAATCATAAACTAAGATCTGGATTCAGATGCAACATTAAAAACAGATAAAGTTATCGCGCAGCCTATTGGTTCAAAAAGTTCATATGCCTCCGCCTATTGTTTGGACCATGTTCAGAAGTAATTTAGAGTTTTTGATACAGTTAGTAATATCTATTATTTAGTTTCCCATCTATTGGCTTTAGGAGCTTTCTATCATTCTGGCACTGTATCGATGCTAACTCTTGTTCCTCCTGTTACGGTAGTGAGGGAAGGCTTAGTTCAGGCACGTGGGTAACTTTCCTAATTCTATCTTCTCAGGGCTGACTCGTTTAGACCCTATTGAGATGGGGACTTGGAATATTACTGAGACTCATTTCAAGGGGTGAGGTGGTGGTATCCTACAATTGTAAAAAGCCTCAACCTTTTCCTAAAAAAACTGATGTGGCCTCCTCATATCCTCTAGTGTCCAAATGTTTATCCCAATAGGGATTATTTGACCTAATCTTAGCACTAAGTCCATATCCCTTGTTGAAGCTGCTCAGGGAAATCAGATTAAACAGGGAAAACAATTCAGCAAAACATTAGTGTTTTCACTTTGAAGCTCCAAATAAGTAAAATCCAGAATATGTACCTGATTAACCACAGAGACGACTCGAGCCCATTCACTCTTATCAAAAGTTCTCAGATCCTCTCCAGCAACAGTTATGTGGCCTCTAGTTGGCTGCAAAGTCATCCACATTTGATTGATGGAAGTCATTATTCAATCAACCATAAAAGGAGATATTGCAGAATTAACACATGGTATTTAAATAATAATAGTAATAAAAAGGAAAAAAGAACAACCTCATAAAAGCGTGCCAATAGCTGTACTATTGTACTTTTGCCAGCACCACTTGGACCCACGAGTGCAGTAACACTTCCACGTTTAAGAGTGAGATTTAAACCACTAAGGACTTCTACATCAGGTCTCAATGGATAGGAGAAGAAGACATCTGTTGAACAAAAGCATATCATACTTAGTTATTGCACCTACACCCCGCAAATGCAAGTGGAAACAGTTGGGAGAGATTTCAGAAAAATTCAGTGCTTAAGAGAACAAATGAAAAATGACCAATGGATATGGAAAACTTGCAATGCAATTACTCTCTAGATTTCTAACTTCAGAAAATAGAAAAAGACTGCAACAAAACCAGATATTACATCTGTAAATTCTCTCATGGAACTCACAAAGATTTCATCATCTTCCGCTCAGAAAACGTAACAAAATTGTACTGTAATGTAAAACAAGAATTTTCGGTCAGCATGTACCTTCAAGGCAAATATCACCAGATGCTGCAAGACTACGTACACTACTAGCTGATTTTAAGGATGACATGTAATGCTTTCCCGAGGTTTCAGTTTTGCTTTCAGAACCGTTGACTATAAATATGCCAAAATCATCATCAGGTGTTTTCTTTTTCTTAATATCCTTTTCTAAAGCATAAGAAAGGGCTTCATCAATTTGAGCCCCAGATAAAATGGAGTTAATTCTTTCTGAAGCAGCAAAAGCTCCTCGAAGATCTCCAAAGGTGTTCACCAGTCCTTGAACCTGTAAGTCATAGAAGTATCCCCACCATTCCAATAAAATGTCTTTGTTTTCCTTTTTGACTTCCACCAAAACTGTGTTCATTTTTCCTCAAAATATTACATCTGTTGAATAGAGATAGTGGTTGACATTTATCTTGTTTTCTGTTTAAATATTATCATACACTATTTTATCTCTTCTATTATCTGTGACATCAATATGGGACATTCAATTTGGCAAGGAAGTTTGTTTTTATCTTTGCATGGAGGCAAGAACATCCAGACAAAGAAAAAGCACTCACAGCAAAAGTCAATATGAAAGCGTATCCAATGAAAGAAGCCACAGTTCCCACAGCGAGCTCTCCCTAGATACAATTCAAACATTTTAGCCATAGTCAATTTACTTGAAAATCATGCAAATCGATAAAGACAAAACAAACAGAGATGATGATTTGCTCTATAACATTTCTGATTAAGAATTGGAAAATAAGATGAAATATTTATACTTCTAGCTCATAGATGGAAAATCATGGCTGAGAAATATGCCCAGAAAAAGAACCCAGTTATGTATATAAAAGCTAATTGCTTACAGTTTTAACTTTGTTTCCTCCAAGGTAATACAAGGTCATCAAAGCAACATAAACTGCAATCCGAGTCAGTGACTCATTAATGGATTTAAAATATCCCAGCTTGATGCCACTATTCTCATATTGAAGCACCTGGGTAAAGCCATTAACATCTTGGTGAGTCCCTAGAGGGCAGCTTAGTAAGATCTCCAACAACATTAAACTCAATGACTGATGTGTAGCAATTAACACCAATACTTTACCTGGTGACTGAACATGGACATTTGGCGTTTTTCCCCATTGAATGATCTGACCTGCAAACACAAATATAAAGATGTACCATTTATGTCCGAATCTAATAAGCAACAAAGATTTCTGACTTCTAAGAAAAGAAACGACAGTGTGAAATCCATAGAGGCACCAAAAAACTAACAGCAGAGCATCAAATTACTTACAGTACGAATAGCAGAAAATGTTTCGTTCACACAATCAGCTATTGAAGCTTGAGCTAATCCATGAGCTTTGAAAACATTAACAGTTGTTCTCTTGTACACAGCTAGAAAATGATAAGTACGGGTTATGAACCATACAATATGGGCAGAGCATCGATCATGAGCAAGTTCAATACATATTGACTTCTTTCATGATATGATAATCAGTGTACTAAAGTTGTTACTAGATTGATATATGACCCTGTCCACTCACGAAAAACTATGCAACTTATCATTTCCTATTGATGATGACAACATAAGTAGCTGCCAATGACAAAAACCTTTGATCAGATGCATGTAAACCCTGCCATTCAAAGATTTAAAGATTGATCTAAATATGCCATGAATTCTGTGAGTAGTCAAAATCTATTCACAAGATGAGTTTGCAACGAGGTTGAATTATACTCATGAAAGAAGAGCCCATTAACATCACAAATTATATGTGCAGCTAAGTAAATAAGAAGTGACCAGTTTCTAGAAATTTTACCTACTAAAGTAGACACGAGAAGCATGAGGAAGCCAATAATAGGTGCAAGTTCAGGGGACAAAACAAACAGTAAGTAGATGGTCCCAATGATCTGCAAAAAGGGAAAAATGTTCCACAGCGTCAAAGAGATAACCAAACAAGTCTACAAGCATAAAGCAAACTAGTTATTAAGCAGAATCATTCTCCAACTCAAAAAGCTTTCCAATGATCTGCAAGAAGAGAAAATGCTCCATACATTTGAGGGAACAAAACTAACAGTAATATGGTGAAAAGTGATACTGAGCAATATTTTGTTTATGTAGTTAATGAAATATAATTAAGTTGATCTTCCACATGGAAAGCACGTGAAAAAGGAAGATGAATAAATATAAATCTCACTTTTGCTTAGAATATAGTAGCTTGCCTCAGTTAGTGCTCTGAAACCACGATCTCTTGAAACATTTTCACTGACAATATTCTTTAGTGAACCCAAGTCCGAGGTCAACAAAGCAGTTAGTTCACCAACCTACAGCTTACAAACAACACATTTCAAGTCAATATTATTACAAGGTACATAATAGGAAAATTGCATGACCAGAAAGTATGCCAAAGACAACAAATATGACAATCTTACCTTGTAGCGGTCGAAAAACTCCACCTAAAAATGAAGTAAAACATGTTAAAAAATTTGATTAGTTATTCTGCAGATTACAAGAAGAATCGTATAGAGTTATTACAGTAAAACAAAATTTTTGTTCAATTCCAGGAGTAGGAAGCTTCAATGCGCATCTCATAACATTTTTGCATAGCTGAAGTAGGTAAATATTACCTTCTGAATCAATACTCTGTGAAATATCTGAGCTCTTAAGCTTGACATGACCTTCTCCCATATGGCATTCATGTTCACAATATAAACAACTGTGCAAATTGGCTCCAGTGTGTACAGAACTCCAATCCTACCAAGCAGCTCCAGAAGTGGCTCTGGGCTCCTTCCAGTAAGTACTTCAAAAAGTCTTCCTGGAACAAGATGAAACACAATGATAAAGTAATTCAGTAAATATTCTTAAAATTTCAGCTTATCAATTTGTTACTTTGCAACATGGTTGAAAAGAACAAAATTTGAGATTGAAATAAATGAATGAAGATGTTGAAAATATTGGGGATACAGGTGCTACAATTCAAAGATTAAATGGTCACGCATGTGCTTTTCTTCTATGCATTAAATGTAACAACTAACTAGTACTTCCTCCCTTTTTTTTTTTTTCTTTTCTCCACTTAGAAACCAAAGTTTTTATTTACTTGTGGCATTAGGAAATCAAGGTAGATGTTTTTTCCTTAATACCCTTGTAATTAATACTTTACAATTCATACTTATTAATTATTTTTTATTGAAGAAAGTAAAGTTAAATGATATTTTAGTCTTACATCATAATCATGTTAATATGACAAGTAAAAAGAAGAAGGCAGGAGTAATTGTCAACAATCATAAAAATATAATACAAAAAAATTAGTATATTCTAAAAATAATTTACTGATTTATTGAGAATGTGTGATAAAGATTAGATTAAATAAGGGGATTAATTTTGAAAAATAGCAATAAATATCTTATTGATTAGGAAGAATGACAAATATTTTCGGACAATCAAAATAGAAAGACTCGACATGATTTTTGGGATAGAGGGGTAACAGTTACTTATGTATTATAATTATATATTCACCAATCGTGGAAGAGGCGGTGATGCTTACATTAGTATTTTGGCAAATCAAAAGTTTATCCTCGTAGCTAGAAATTTAAGCACTATGAGGAATGAATGACCTCTATGTATCTTCCTTTGTGATCTCAACAAGGAACGTGACTATGCGAGGTCTGATCTGAAAATTGCCTTCAATCAGAATCCAGCATATGCCAAACACTCTCCCGCTTATTTTTCTTTTGGTACTGGAACTCAAAGAATTTCAGCCAAAAATTTCAACCTACACCAGCCTACATTCAGTAATGCTACCCAGATTAGATAGAAAACTATGGCAAACAAAGACTTATGTGCCAGCACTTTATGTTTCAATCAGAACAGCTCAAAGTTTACCTAGGTTGATGCACTCAATTTTAAACAAGATGACATTTGATTTCTGAAGAAAACGTAATAGTAGTAATTAAGAACTGGGATTTCTTTTTTTGCTTACCAGAATAAATTGGCATGGTGAGAGTCGAAGTGGAGCAGCCAACGAGTGTAAGAATCGAAAGCAAAAGCCTCAGCTTATGCCGAGAAACAAGATTCCACAACAGCCCCCAGCTGATCAAATAAGTGGGCTGCACACTGACTTTAGCCGACTCCGTAGAATCCTCGACCTTAAACTCGTCGCTTTCCGACACAAAAGAATCGTAAGCAGGACCCGTTACGTTTGCGAAAGCAATCGAAGAGTATGAAAAACGCCCTGAAATTCTCGGCCTCGGCACTTCATTTCGCCGAGAAAGCTGGGAAGACTGGAAAAGGTAGAAACTTTGGGTACTATGATTACTAGCTCTTCTTGGGGCGCTGCAGTGTTGCCTCGGCGCTAACAACTTCAGGGGTGGAAGCCAAGATGAAGCTACAACTGCCATTACTTTAATTTCTTTCCACTGTGAACTCCAACAGCATCTGCTACACAATTCTGTGGGAATCTCTGCCTGAATATGGTCACAGTAGTCCCATCCATTCCCGATATTTAGCACCTCCCATTATTCTGATCTTTATTTTGGAAAAAGTCTGCTTTTCAATTTTCATTTTATATTTTTCTTTAGCAATAGGTGTTTGAACTTTCTTTTATTTTTATTTTTATTTTTTACACCCCATTTTATTTACCTTATTAATTTTTTCACCGAGAAAATAGTCAATTCAATCTCATAATTATTTTTAGAAGTCAATTTAGTCCCTAAATTTTTTAACTTTATTTTATCCTCAAATAATTTTTATACTTCCAATGTAATTCCTCAGTAAATTTTCAAACAAGTTACAAATAAATTTTTTTTTTTAATATAAAGATCATAATGTGATTTTTTAATATGTTGAAAATATTTTTAAATTTATTAATATTGTAAAATTAATTATCAATATAATTAAGATACATGATAATTAATGTTTATATTACATTTAAATTTTTAAATTTTTTTTACACCATATTAAATATTATTGAATTTTTTTTCTTTTTATTCTACCAATTAATTATTTTGTCATATGTCTAAGTTATCAATCAATGAATATAGAACAAAATAATTAATTGGTGAAATAAAGAGAGAAATTTTTCATAATATTTTTACGATGTGGAAAAATTAAAAATTAAATGTAATATAAACATTAATTATATATCTTAATTATATTAATAATTAATTTTTTATAATATTAATAAATTTAAAAATATTTTCAGTATATTAAAAAAAAATTTACACTATGATCTTTGTATTAAAAAAAAAAATTACTTGTAATTTATTTAGAAATCTACTGAGGGACTATATTGAAAGTTTAAAAATTAATTGATGACAAAATATAACTAAAAAAAAAGTTTAGATACTGAATCGACTACTTAAAAATAATTCTGAGACTGAACTGGCTATTGTTCCTTTTTTCACCATATCCCCAGTATTTTATAGTTTTATGATTTACTTACCATCCTACATTTTTAGCCAAATTTATCCTTAAATAATATCAAATATTACTCTTATCAATTTTTTATTCTCTTACAAAATAAATAATTAATAATTTAAAATATCATTTAATTTTTTATTTTTAATAAAAATAAATTAATTTAAAATATTATAAAATAATATATATATATATAT
>JAXGGT010000001.1:6844638-6856500 GCA_035583425.1 Marsdenia floribunda
AAAATGAAATAAAAGAAATAAAACCACCAATACATCGATCCAATATATATATATAGATATAAACAATGTATAGAAAGGTTTTTTGTTGCTTGGTTAATGTTTATAGAGTGGTGGATTTAGTTCTAAATATTTAATCATAAATATTTTATTTAATTTTTTAGATTCTAAATAAATTAAATTTTAATATTTTTAGTCCTTTTAGATAAAAAAGGACCTAAGAAATCATATGAACACTGTGATTTTTAGACATTTAATTTATTATTCTTATTTTTTCAAAATTTTTGAGATGCTTTCGCCTCTGATATGTCTCGAATTCATGACTTTTCGAATCATAAGTGAGGTTATTACCAATTGAACTAAGCTTTCTTAACAATTTATTATTCTTACTTATATAATCTTTTTTGTCCAAGAGGATCAAAATTACAAAAATATAATTTATTTGGGATCTAAAATATCAAAATTAAATATTTAAAATTAAACCTACCAAAATCTTAAATATTTGAGACTAAATTTATCAATCTTCCCAATGTAATATATATATATATATATATATATGTATGTATGTATTATTCTCCAATTGCATTTGGATTATGTCCTTTATCTAATATTAGATTAGTATTTTAACATTGTTAAAAAGTTCATTATTGAGTAGTAACATTATTATGTCCCAAATGCATTTTCTCTGGGTCATTTTTAATAGTATATGACTTCATTAATTAATTATAAATATAATTTTATTTTCAAAAATATTTATTCATAAAATAAGCAATTATTAAAATTTATAAAAAAAATATAATAACTTATTAACTATGTAAGAAATAAATTTTAATCTTAATTTAAAATGTAATTAGTTCTAATTATGATAAAAATTCAAAAAAAAAAATGTAAGAAATAAATGAATTTTTTTTTTTTTTTTGATAATTAAGAAATACATGACTTAGTCAAAAGACAAAGTTTTTAACCGAATAATTTTTGGAAGGAAAAAAGGGAAAAAAAAAGAAAAAAAAAAAAAAAGAAGCCAAAATGGATAAGTAAAATTTCTGTAATTGGTGGATGTAAAGAAAACAACCACCAATTGGTATTATTATTATATATAATGGAAGCACGTACGAGTACGACTGGCTCTTGTATCCAGAGAGGTTTCAGTACGTACATTCGACCGTCGATTCGTCCCACTCCCAGAAAGGTCCCCCCTGCCCCGGTCCCGGCCGGATATTTGATATTTATCGTGCATCCCAGTCTTCGCCACCACACACACACAAATAGATAACTGGTTTACGTTGTTTTGCAACGTTGACAAGTTCCAGTTCACATAACCCAAAATGCCAAAAAGCCAGTCAGCCGCCTACTCACACCCCACCCGGATCTCTATCTCTTCCTAACATCATCATCACAACCACCATTAGGGACACTCGGCGGCTGCCCGGACCCGGAGCACTTTCACTTTTCACTGTAGCTGAATTGTGTGAATTCTCTTTACTCTCTTGAGCATGAGAATTCTAACTCATCCACTTTCTTTGTTCACTTCAACCTCGAAAACCCACTACTCTAATCTTCTCACTAGCAGAAACATCAACCCACATCGTGTTGGTACGAGAGTTTCTGTTCAACCTCCACCCTCGGATTTTTATTTTAGAGAAGAAATTTTAAGTGGGTCTAGGGATTCTATAGCAGAAACCCATCCTCAATTACTAGATTTGGCTGATAATGGAAGCTTGGTGGTCATCAAGAAGAGCCAATATGGACCCGTGCCATTATGGCGGACTGAGTTCGTGGAGCCTGAGGCTATTTGGCTTATTGGGACCACCCATATTTCTCTGGAATCTGCTACCGATGTTGAAAGGGTCATCCGTGCAGTGAATCCTGATAATGTTGTTGTTGAGCTTTGCAGAAGTAGGCAAGTCTTCTTCATTCTGTTGTGTAGGTTTTTCATTCAGCTCAATTTATGCATGCAATTTGGGTGTACTCCAATCTTGTTACTCTATGCTATGTAATTCTCAATATAACTGCTGCACCTTCTTTCCTTCCTTACCTTCCGTAATGGGCCAAGAGAAATTCACGAAGCTAGCATAGGATAGATACTGTTATTTTAAAACTTGTTTTGTGGTACTAATTGCTTTAAGGTTAGCTAGCTAGAGGTACATGTCACTGAAGCAACACCCCGTTGCATATTAAATATTCTCCACTTTTGAATGGCCAAAGATGGGTATATGAAAGCTTTATAGTCTCTTGCTAGGAATATGTCAGGGAAGAAACTTAAAATACAACAACTTCAATTTTCCTGAAGGAATTGAGGGAACAAACTGTTATACGGTTACTGTTAGGGAATCAGGGCAGTAGAAAAGGGTCAATTCCCGAGGGGTATTTTGGAATTGAATATAGTTGTAATGTAATTATTGATCTTCATCTGTTGGGATTGGTGTGGTGTCGAGGAAATTCAAATGGGAAAGGAAATTACTGTGCACCTAAATGACAAGATCAAACTGGGGTCTTTTTATACTTTGCATGGGAGAGGATAAGGTTATTCTACTGCTATTCTAGGAGAAATAAACAGGAGAAGGGGACTTTTCTTTTCTTTGTCTGCAGAATCTGAAGGATGCAGAGTCTTTCATGTTAGAAGAAGAGTAAAACAATATATGCATGCAGTAACGTGGAAAATGGTGTTCCTTTCTTTGTTAACCTTGTTCAGCGGAAAGATTGTTTTCTACTTGCTTAAATTAATGGCATGTAGAATCTTGGTGTACAGTACTTGTTTGTTGTCAATCCATCACTTCACTTCACATTTTGCAGAGTCAATTTGCAGAGCTGGGATCATGTATACTACTCCTGATGGTGAGCTCAGCCAGGAGTCAAACATGTTTTCTTTAAGTGGGAATGGGTTTTTTGGTGCTGTTGGCCGCAGTGTGGACTTGGGTAATTAAAACTCACATTGTCTACTTGCATATCTTTCTGAAGTTTTGGTTTTGGTTTTGTATATATATATAGAGAAAAAGGTTAATTATACGTAACCATCCAACAGGAGGCCAAACGGCTTTAGCTCTGCGTTTGTTGTTGGCCATATTCTCTTCAAAAATATCTTCTGAAGTTAATCGTCCTTTCGGAGATGAGGTACGTAGTTGAGGAAATAATTTTACCAAATAAGACAATTTTTAGAGACGTTTCTGATGATTAGCTTCACATTTGGATGAACTTTTATTATTACTGAATTTTCAGTTTCGTGCTGCGAGAAGGGTTTCTGAAGAAATTGGTGCACAGATAGTATTAGGAGATCGACCCATTGAAATTACAGTATGCACATTTTACATACAAGGCTTGTTAAGCTGTCTATACTATTTTATTTAAGCTGATGATCAGATAGCATGACTTCCGAGTTCGAGTCAGTGATTATTTTTCAGATGAATATATATATATATATATTTTTCTTTTTCAGCTTGAAAGGGCATGGAAATCTCTGATGTGGAAGGACAAGCTGAGCTTGCTGAGCTCTGTAATTAGTGGAATATCATCCTCATCTAACTTATCCAACAACATGTTACAGGTTCTTGTTTCCTACAACTTTGGCACACCTCTTTTTTAAGTCTCTCTACGTGTCAGTAGTAGTCATGTACGTACGTGTAGACCTTATAATTATTTGCCAATATGATCTTTCTTGAGCTGAACTAGTATGGCTTGAGTTTGTTGGAAGGGAGGCTTGAACAACATTAAAAGGAATCATAAGCCTTTTTGGGTATCATGCAGCAGCAGGAGTCTAGTACCAATGACAGCAGTTTTGGTCTCTACGAGCAATTAAGCTATTCATATCCGTCCCTGCTGCAGCCGCTCATACATGAACGTGACACGGTGAGATGCTTTGCTTCGTGTCTATATAAAAATTATATATTATTGGTTAGCTTTGTAGTATTAGACTATGTAATGTTTATATATGTAAGTTGCTCTTATTAATACGATATTTGCAACTGCACTTATAACTAGTATCTGGCATGGTCACTGAAGAGGAGTAAAGCAGTAAACAACTGCAAAAGAGTGGTTGGAGTGATCGGAAAGGGCCACATGAATGGAGTCATATATTCACTGGTATCTGACCAAGGAAACTTGCGATTCAGAGACCTCACAGGGAAGAATCCTTCAGGAAATGGTTCTGGTCGTCGTTGGATTGCTACTGCTTTCAAAAACTTATTAAGAGACACTGTTATTACCATTCTTCTGTGGCTGATATACGAACAAATAAAGACTCGAACAATATTCTGAGATCCAACATTACAAATAAAAGAAAGCACAGAGTGATAAATTATTAGGCCTTAATAATTTTTTGATTATTAATTAATGTTCGTCTTAAATATATATATATTTTTTAATTTTAGATAAATTATTCTTTTATTTAATTTTAATTGTTCAATTTTTTTTTTTTTTAGTCAATAATGGTTAATTTTTTTGCATATATAATTGAAAAAAAAAAAAGTAAATGTTTGTTAAAAAATTTAAATTTATTAAGGTATTTATAATTTTTTTATAAAATTTTAAAATTTTGTTATATAAAATAATATTTTTCAAATTAAATTAAATAATATAAAAATGAATAAAATTGAAATAAAATGACTATTTTACCCCTTAATAAAATCAAATATACACAACACAAGAATATTTGATGTTATTCCTTAGATAAAGTCAGTTTCATCCTTTGGCCGAGAGAAAAAAAAAAGGAAAAAAAGAAAGGAGAGAGAAGGAAGCGACAAACGTTTGATCGCATTACTGCAGGCGGCCCGCTCTTGTATATTAAAGGGGCTGGCGTCACACTATCGTTTTTGACAATAGCTGTAGTCTTTCAAAAGATATTTCTCTCAAGTCGGCGGCAATTAGGGTTTTTATACCATCGAAGGTAATCGAGTTCTCTCCCATCGACGATCCCGTTGGAGGTTCTCACTCTCGAGTTCTCATTTACATATACCTGAATTATTCTCTCTGTTTTTTTTTTTTTTTTTTAATTTTTAATTTTTTTCATCAGATCTGTTTTCGAAGTCAGATGAATATCGGTTAATTCAATTATTTATCTATTCATTGTTTCAATTTTCTGTTCTTTCCAATTCTTGGCAGCATCAGTGAGGGCTTCTGATACATTAGCGTCTATGTTTATTTCGTCGAGTGGATCTATTTTGATTCGAACTCCTTTTTCTTTTTCTTTTTTTTTCATTTTTGTTGTTGTTGTTTCTGCCACGATGGTATTGAGATATTTTAGTTATTGAGGTGGTTGTGGAAAAGAAAATTATTAGTACTCCTTATTCTTCCCATTTGAAACTGATACCTCCTTCAATGATATGATTGATCATTGGTGCACAATTTTCTGTCAAATTGGTTTCCCTTTGTATTATTTTAATGTCTTTGTATTCACAGGAACTACTAATACTTTCAGATTTAAAGAAGAAATAAACTATTTCAAAGAGGAGGTTAATGATGAAAATATTTTTACTTTCAAAGTGAACAATCAGTTTTGGACTTCTTTGAGGGAACAAAAAACTTGATCAATTCTGTATGGTGGGAGTATTACTTATGGTTGAAAACGGGTTCCCTGACCCTTCAGAGATTATGCTCTTATATTGGTGAATAATAGGGACTGGAAGAGGAAGTTCATCCGCCTACTCAGAGGGAATAAACAAAAGCCAATTGCACTCTTGTTTGAATGGCCCAGTTTTGAATTACCATTGTAGAACAAATGGCAATGAGTTATTCAAGTTTTTCTGAAAATATTGTATTTTGTGTATATTCTATAAATTCTTATGGCCTTTATTCAATTGCAGGTTTTGAACAGAGCATTTGCACCATTCTTGAGGTGAAATGAGGCCGATTTTCTGCGGCAACTTCGAGTATGATGCTCGTCAGTCTGATCTGGAGAGGCTCTTCAGAAGATATGGGAAAGTTGATAGGGTGGATATGAAGTCTGGTAAGTCTCTATTTTGTTATTATTATTTTCATGGTTTCTGAGTAAAAGTTTCAAAGGGAGGAAAACCAGGGACGGTTAGTTGTTTTTGACCGTGTCATTAAACGTGCCTTTTCAGTTAGGGACAGTGGTGTACCTGCTTTACTGATACTTCCTTTTTATTTAATACAGAAATAAAGCTTATGTATGTTTTACTGATGTCTCCAGTTTATCAGCATTTGAAGTGGGAATGGTGTTTCTTTCTTACCTTCCTCTTCTTTTTTTTTTTTTTTACTCCCCCCCCGAAAGAGGGGATGGGTGGTGTTGGGTATCAGCTGACTTATTGTTCCTTGTTGGCAATACAATTTAATCTATGTGGTATGCAAATTTTATGGAATGTTGGAGAAATTGGAAAAGTCTTGAATGTGTTTGGTGGTTTATGGTCTTAAAAGGAAATTTTAATTTTCAGTGTTATATGGTTTTATGTTGTGAATAAGAAAAAGTTACTTAACTCAACCGAACAGCCTACACATTCATGTTTGCTTGCTTCTTTGGTTGGAATGAAGTACTTTTTTTTTCCCAGTAAGGATACTTAGAATTCTGACATGTATACATGTTCTAGATATTATATTTTAGATGTTAGTTCGTAGGCCTCTTAATTCCTGTCAAGTTGGCTGCTATAGATGTCACTGAAAAGATGAAATATGCTTAATGAATTGTGCCCATGATGGTTGATTTGGACCTGACCCCAAAGAATTATTGTCGGTTTTTTTTTTTTTTTTTTTAATGTTTGCCTTTGGTGGGTGATCTTTACATGCCCCTGTTATTTATATTTTTGGGGGGTAATGGGTAAGCATCTTTATAGCCTCCTATATAAAGTACAAATTTTGCACATGAATTTTAATTGTGTTTGACCGTCTGTGGCGGCTGCTATGGGTCCATTTGTAGAAGCATTTTTAGATTTTTAATTTAAATTTTAAAATTTTAAAAATATATCTACTTTTAAGTTTCCCGCTAAAATATAAATATTTTTTTAAAAAAATGTTTGTCAAAATGGATCATATATTTGTCTGGAGGAACTTTTATACGGCCAAATTATGCTTGCGTGGCACAAAGTATTGATCTGAGATTGCCAATCATGTTCTCCTCGAGGCTGCTTTGTCAATAAAATCATGATTATCCCTCCTCAGCGAGTTCACTTCTTGCAGCTATGTAATGCATGCATCCTGTGCATGCAACAGAAGATCCTCAAGTATTCCATGTGGAGCCGTTGTGGGGTATCAGGATGCATTTATGAAAAGCAAAAGTAATATTTGAAATATAAAACCCCCATGACTAATTATTTGGCGCAGGATTATACTTCAGTGTTCATACAATCCTGGCTAATGGATGGGTTTTTCTGCATTTTCATTTCATCGCAGTGACAAGGGTTGTCTTCTCATTTTCCAAGAAGAGCCCTCTGATCCACCAGGGCATGACCATCATACATATTCCTCCGTCATTATTGCTTTCATTCCTCATGACCTTTGCCCAGCCTTCCTTTTCAGACATTACAATTGTCCACCTCGAAGCTGAGGCAGCAGAAAAAATATTAAAAATGGAGGCACCACCCCCCACTTCACATTTTTCCACAATGAGACATCCACCTTTGAGTGGTTGTTCCTTGACATCACTTACTTCATCCCCCAAGGTCTGTTACAAGATTCTACCAGTCTGTAGTTGTTAGATTTAAGAAAACTTTGATGACATTTGTGTATTTACCGGGTGAAGTATTTGTTGAAGTTATGAAGGTACTTTATTGAGGATAGATTCTTTACTAGATTTTCTTTGAATAACAAACTTGCCTCTGCTTCCTTTAATGATACAGGATTTGCCTTTATTTACATGTTCGATGAGAGGGATGCAGAGGATGCTATTCGTGGACTTGACCGTATTGAATTTGGCAGGAAAGGACGTAGACTCCGTGTTGAGTGGACAAAGGTGATTCACCTAGTTATTTGTGATTTATTTTGCAGCATCAGTTTTTGCTTTCTATGTAACTTCACCGAATTTTGTACTCCAGGAAGAACGAGGTAGGAGGCCTGAGGGTTCTAGAAAATCTTCCTCTAATTTAAGACCCTCAAAAACTTTGTTTGTGATAAACTTTGATCCATACCACACAAAGACAAGGGACTTGGAGAGGCACTTTGATCCCTATGGGAAGATACTTAATGTTAGGATTAGACGGAACTTTGCATTTATTCAGTATGAATCGCTGGAAGATGCAACTAAGGCTTTGGATGCTACAAATCTGAGGTATTATTGCTCCGCTTCAGCTTATGAGAGATTTTCTTCTTTGCATTCTGTGTAATGTTTTACTTCATACTGTTTTTTTTTTTGGGCGATAATAATGGTTCTTTATTGATTGCCTCCTTTATTCAGCAAACTTTTGGACCGAGTTATAACAGTTGAATATGCTATCAAGGATGATGATGAAAGGAGAAGTGGGTATAGCCCTGATAGAAGTCGTGGTAGGTCTCCTAGAAAAAGTTATGGTCGAGGCCGATCCCCTAGCCCCTATGGAAGAGAGAGAGGAAGCCCTGACTATGGCCATGGTCATAATCGCAGCCGCAGTCCGTATAGAAGGGAAAGAGCAAGTCCTGATTATGGTCGTGCCTGCAGCCCAGGACAGCATGGTAGGGGAAGGAACTCTGAATATGCCCGAGGCCACAGCCACAGCCTAAGTCCTCGAAAGGATGTTAATCGTAACCATGGCCGGAGTCCAAGCCCCCAAAAAGAGCGGTTGAGATCTGACAATGGCCATAAGTCTAGTCCAAGGGTGAGGATGAGCCCTGATTATGAACGAAGGTTGGACCGAAGTTCTCCTGTAGAGAAAAGGCAAAGGATTAGTCCTGATGGTTATGACCGAGATCGAAGCCCAAGTCCTAATCCTGAAGCTATGGACGTTCCTGGATATGGTGGTGAAGAGAGTCCTCTTCCTGAGCGATATAGGAGGTTTGCATCTTGTCTTTAGTTGTGACCTTTATTATTATTCTTTTTGACCATCCATTGTAATTGTTTAACTAAAAAATTTTACTGTCTTGAAAATGCAGCCGCTCACCCTTATCAAGAGAAAGATCTCAATCTTAAAATCTTGGCTGCTGGCTTGTAGCTGATTGCTGTACTGCATCCGTCAATTTCCCATGGCATTATGTAATTGTTTCGTACAATCTACAGCACCAGAAATAGAATTGCATTCTGCGCTTGGCATGTTTCTGGCGGCCACAATAGTTGTGATTTCTTTTCGAACTGGGATTTTTCCTATTTATGTTGTGGATGGTGGCATATTTAATTTCTAGATTCTTGGTTCGTAAATATGTATGTGATGAAATTTGCGGACATGACCTTTGCCTAGATATTGTTGGCATTTAGTGGATTACTTATATGTGGGTTAGTTGTGGTGATTAATCCCAATATGTTGCTTCCCAAAATTATCGATGTCCAGGAATTGATGTTGGTGGTTTTAAAGCTTTAAAAAAAAAAAAAAAAAAAAAAAAATTTATGGGAAACAATTCATTATTCGCTTGCAAATTAGATTGGATAATCCTGTACATATTTGATCCATGCGAGTCCGGAATCAAATTGATCTCAAGTACCTGAAACCAATATGCTTAAAAGTTACGAGATTAAATGGGTTTGGGGGAATGCAAAATGTCTGTAGTTTGAAAGCATAACTGGCTAAATAGAGTTGAAGGGGAGTGCAGGGGACGATGATATAGTGATGTCATTCTAAGATCGGTTCTAGTCATTGGTTATACATATCTTCCACCAATCAAGCTCTACCGGTTTAAGCACATTTCAAACGGGGAGGTCGTAATAAGAAAGATATATATTGATTGTCGTGTTACAGCTAAAAACACAGTTGTAAAGTTTTACTACCACGTGTCATAGTTTTTGTGCAACGATACAAGAAAACTCATGGCATTCTAGAAGAATCTGGATGAGTTTGATTTTCATATTTTTATGTGTTTAAAATAATAATAATAATAATAAGAAAAGAAAGAGAATTGGAATAATCTGTGGTAGTCCCTATTTGGGTTGCTGGTTGGGAATTTCAAGGCTCTGCTGAACTTTCCTTGTTTGGTGCATTTGACGATGGACTTAAGAAAAAGAAAAAAAAAAAGAAAAAATATGCATAGTTATATTTCAATTTAATTCACATTAGAGGAAAATAGAAAAGAAAAGGGGAAAAAGGAAAAAATTGTGGGAATAATATCATGATTGATGAGGAAGGAGAGGAATACATAGGGTCTTTGTTTTCAAAGAAATGGAACAAGTAAATGAAGGAGTGGGGATGATTGCCAGGAATTCCAATTCAAAATTCGGAAGGAAGGTCAACCAATGGCCCGAATCATACGGCGAGGGGGTGGGGGGCAGAAGCTCAACTGCGCATCTGGGCAATGTTGGTGTTGACCGAGGTCAAGAATGGTTGGGGGGAATCATGGATCAGCAGCAACAACTTATAAATGTAGGAAATAGGAATAGGAAGGAAGTAAGGAGTACAAATTAAGGGGAAAAGCTGCAAGCTGGATATGGACCAGCTAATAATCAGCAGTAGTGCCAGTTCCGATGCTGCTGTTCCCAAACAAAATCCAAATAGGAAAATTGGCATTTAGAGAGGAGGCAACAACGAGAAGAATCAACTTCTTCCCCAATCCCAAAATGTATACAAAGTCAAAAGGTATATATATATATATATATCTAAGAACATTCTGTCAAGAAAAGCATATGCATACACATTATTCTAAATAAAATGAAAGAAATTGTCCTAATTTGATGTATAGAATATAAGTGTAGTCTTTTAACATTTCTCAAAAAAAAAAAAAGAAAAAAAAGTATAGTCGTCGTTTAATTGAAAAAAGAAATATATATATATATATATATATTCTTAAAAAAGGGAAAAAAAAAAGTTGTGTAACAATCAATTTATTTATTATTAAGATTCCTAAAGGAAAATGCACGTCTTGGTGTGGAACAAAATCTTTAGCCATGCAAAAGTCTAATAAGTAGCTCGTCCTTTTTGGAATTGTTCCGCGCGCGATTATATCTTTGGATTGGTACAAGAAGAAAAAAAAAAAAGGGGAACTCTCAGGATATCGTCCTTGTTGATTAAAGTGATCTATCCAATACCTCTCCTCTTTTTATTTTATTTATTTATTTGTGTTTTGATAAGAATCATGAACCTCTCCTTTAAGCTTATCGTCGTCCCACTTATAGTTCCATACTTTTACACGTACGACCGACCTCGGTCTCGTCCTCCTCGTGTCTCTATAGTTTTTAGAAGAAGACCAATTAATAATAAAATACTATACATAAACAAGAACCGAAGCTAATTAAGACAAGATATTATATATATATATATATATATATGTATATATATATTAATTTAATCAGTTATACCTTCCCATCTTTTTTCTTCATAGCTAGTTATTATGGGATAATGCCGACAACACATTCGATGATCGTCGTCCTCCTCGTGTCATCATTCTTTTATTTTACTGTCGGTTTTTTTATATGTTTTTGTTTTTCTAATTATTATTATTATTATTATTATTATCATGCAACATTATGAATTGAGTTGTTTTTGAAGCCAAGAAAGATGAATGCTTCAGTTTGAAGTTAAGAAAAAATTGCACTAATAGAGACAGATGTAGATGAATTAAATTTTTTTTTTTTTTTTAAATTTTTTTTCAGAGGCCTTAATAATTAATATATGTCACTTCAAAACGCAATTTGGTTTTGAACGCGTCCAAGCTGCTAATATCCCCTCTAATTGTCAAATTGGTGTGTGAATGTATGTGGCCAGTGGCCACTGTCCACTTCTCATTTGACCGACTCTTTGAATTCACGGTTTACTTTGCACTTAAATTGTTAGTGGGGGTGGCGGTTCTTATATATATATATATATATAT
>JAXGGT010000001.1:6893803-6915936 GCA_035583425.1 Marsdenia floribunda
ATTTATATTCTAATAAATTTATTTGTCCATATTTTTCTTGTCTTTAATTTTGCAGACTTGAAATTTATTTGAGAACACTATCATTAAAGTCATCTTAGGTTTATCACAACATAAGGATATTCTTTTCTTTAATCCTCTCATCATTTTAGCTAATATAGCATCTCCACACCATTCACTTAATTTATCTCTTACATGACCTATTCTTTTTTCTAAAGTGTCTGTATCTCTTGGATTATATGTATCTATTAATTTTTGTCCCCAAAGGTCTGGTATTTTTGCAAACAATAATGGTAAATAACTCATTGTATTAGGAACTTGATTATAAATATGATAATAATAATATTGAAATACACAAATATATCTATCTATTTCACATACATCATACAATTGTAATCTTAATAATGCAGTAGCATACTTATTTATTGTTCTTGGATCTTTAAAGAAATTACCTTCTCCACAGAATTCTAATTTAAAAACTTCAACAACAACTCTAGTAATTATATTTGCTGTATTTTTATATGTTTCAAATATACTTGCTATTGTTTCTAGAGTTAAATTTGCCAATATCTTAATGCACTGTTTACCAAACTTCTTTCAATAAAGTGTTTAACAGAGTCTATACCCATTTTATTTACTGCAACAGCTATTCTTAAGGTTGTTTCCAATTTATCTATAGCTTCTATATTAGTTATACAATCTACATCAAGGTATATACCAAAGGGATTAATTGGTTCATCTTTCATTTTATCATATGGTGTGTATTTATCTAGTTGTTGTTGATAAGTTGTGCTTAAACCTACATATACTCTTATAGACCTATCAAAAGTTTGGGGTCTTGTTCCAGAGCTACTTGGTATATCTGTTACATGTGAATTCCATTCATAATGTATTTCTGGTTTTATTTCAGTAGTTTTTATATTTATGAAATTATTATCATTTATATCTATTTTGTAACTAGATTATCTATATTAGAAAAGATAATATCTTCTTCACTAGTCATTTCATTTATATCCTTTAGGATTGTTAATTTAGATAAATGTCTAATAATATGATTATCATGTAAGACTTCTTTTCTTTTTTCACTTATAATTTCTACTTCTTTTCCTTTATCTTTTTGAAGTAAAGTTCTAATTAAAGTTTCTACTTTATCTATTTCTACCATAAATTTTTCACTATAATATATTATAGTTTTTTGAATGTCTAATAAATCTTTATCTATTTTTAAAGGATGTTCTTCTGCTTTAATAATATTTGATTTTTCCATTATTCTAACGTGAATATCCAATTTTCATCATCGATCCATTTTTCAAAATTATCTAATTCACTATTCATTCTTTCATCTTCTTCTTGAGTTGGTTTTTCCCAATTTTCTCTTCTTTTATCTTTTTGTAATAAAGTGTGTTTTATATTATCTAACTATTCTAAAACAAGGCTTCTATTATCACTAAAACCAAATGTTTCTTTTATCTTATGTGTTACTTTATTTATAGCTAGATATAAATAAAATTCATCTTTTTTTCTTTTCTTAGATTTATATTTTCTTACCATTGTTTATGGAGAATTATAATTCCAATCAGTATCATCATAAGAATTATGTTCAAATTCATAATCAATTGAATCTTCCTGTCTGATAAATTCAATATTTAAACCAATTAAATTTAGAAATAGATCAAATAAAGGTCAAATTATAATATTTTTATTCAGATAACCCCTTACAATTTTGGGATAAAAATCAACTTATGACAAAGTTAGAAATGAAAGATAAAGAAAAAATTATAAGAATCAAACCAATGAGGTACAATGAAAAAGATAAAAATGAATTTAAACAACAATTAAAAGAATTATTAGATGCCCATTTGATTAGAGAAAGTAAGTCTCCCCATAGTTCCCCAGCTTTTATGTAAGAAAATATGCAGAAATAGTCAGAGGCAAAGCCAGAATGGTAATCAATTACAAGAAACTCAATGATAATACAATTTTTGATGGATACTTTTTACCTCATAAAGAAAGCCTAATAAACATGACTCGTAATAAACACATATTTTCAAAGTTTGATTGTAAAAGTGGTTTTTGGCAAATTAAAATGCATCCTGATAGTATATCATATATTGCATTTTCTACCCCTCGAAGGACAATATGAGTAGTTAGTTATGTCTTTTGGTTTAAAACATGCTCTTCAGATTTTTCAAAGAAAAATAGATAATATCTTTAACGATTATGATTTTATATTTGTTTATGTTGATGATATATTAATAGTTTCTGATAATATTGAAACACACCTCAAACATTTAGATACTTTTTGTGATCTTTGTAAAAATCATGGATTAGTTTTATCTGAAAAGAAAGCTAAATTAATACAAGAAAAAATAGAATTTCTAGGGTTCAAAATTGATAAAATAGGTATAAAACTACAAAATTATATTAGTGAAAAGCTTAAAGATTTCCCTGACAAATTAAAAGATAAAAAACAAGTACAAAGCTTTTTAGGAGTATTGAACTATGCTTTTGATTTTATACCAAATCTAGCTCGCTTAAAACAACCACTGCAAGATTTATTAAAGAAAGATAGAATATTCAGTTTTGATTCTATATTAGAAAACCATGTTAAACAAATATAACAATTTTGTCATAATTTACCTAGGTTACCTTTACCTTTAGAAAATGATGACTTAATTTTAGAAACTGATGCTACAGAAAGATTTTGAAGTGGGATCCTAAAAAAAGATAGAATATGAAGATAATAAGAAAACAGGAGAAAACTCTTTGCAGATATTGTTTTGGCACATTTTCAGATACCCAATTTATCACAAAAGTTATAATTGATGGGTTATAGCACAAAATCAACTTAAACCCCAACCTCACCACACTTCGCAAGCGTCGAACAGCCCCTGAGATCTAAGTGTGGCTCTGATATCAATTTACCACAAAAGTTATAACTGATGGGTTATAGCACATAATCAACTTAAATCCCAATCTTATTTTTAAGTGAAATTTACCTTTAAAAATATTAAAAATAAAAAAGTGTTTAATAAATCTTTATTTATTTATTTTTTATTGTAAATATAATAATTTTATAATTAAAATTAGTTAATATAAACTATACAAGAGTTATTAAATACGATATGTAATACATGTATCTTTATATTTAATTATTTATTTATTTGATGAATATACATGTATCTTTATAAAATTATCTTTTTTTGGTGAATTTATAAAATTATCTTCTATTAAATTGAATTTGATACATAATTTTTTTAGTATGTATTAGATTTTTGTCCAATCATAATTAATTAATTAATTAATTTTAAAATTTTCTAAATACTTTTATTTATTCATAATCTCTCAAATTATAAGTAAAATTATTATTAATTAAACTATACCTTATTAACAAATACAATTATCTTTCAAATAAAAAAAAAAAAAAAAAAAGCTCCCAAGTCCCAAATACACCTTTAACCTACTCCGTTGATGAAATTTTTAGTAGAAAAGGAAAATCTTTTAAAAAAGGTACCTAATAGGATTAAGCCACGTTATCCGTCAAACCCGACGACCTCGCGTCGCCACCGCGCGATCCACCACCGACTACATAGACCCAATCATTTGATTGACACGTGTGCTTTCATTAACCGGATACAGCAGGTTCTGTAGGGCTATTTACTTGTGCTGCCGGTTACCCCCCTGCAATTCCCGCTAGATATATAAATGGGATCCAAAAAACCTCCGTTTCGATAACTATTCCGATTATTCAATCATCAGTCACAAAATTCTCTCTCTTCCGTTCTCTCTGGGCTTTTCTTTTCCAAGGTTCGAACTTCTTCATCTTCTCTCGACCTCTATAATAATTTTTTAATAGATTTTTACCCTGTAATTTGTCAGATACATTCTTTCGTTTGGACAAGCACTCTTTGTACTGTAGAAGCTGGATTTTTCTTTTTTCTTTAAATGGATTATGGATGCATTTGCTTTCTGATGTTTCCGATCTTTTCTTCTTTTTTTTTTTTTTTGAACTTGGTGTATAAGGTGGAATTGCTGTTAATACTGTGCTTAATCGGTTTTATTTTTCTGCCTAATTATCTGTTGTGTAGTTACCTCAAGTAATTTTGGGCTGATCGCTTTTAATTTTGATTGTGCTCTTATTATTTTTCTTATTTCTGTTGTTTGACGTGTTTAACATTAGTTGTATTAGTTTAACGATTAATTGTTGTTTGATGAATCTTCAATTCTAATAGTTTTAGCTTTTATTGGACTAGGTTCCTCCACTTCACTTTGCAACTGTAAGATTAGGGTTTCATCTGAATCAATTAGGGGTTTGTTAGTTCTTTAGGCAAAGTAATAAAATTTCATCAAGAAACACGTTTAACTCACATTTGAGTTGTTCTGAACTCGACCTTCTTAAGACGTTTTCTTAAATTGCACGTGTTATTTAGTGAAGTAGATATTCCATTCTTGACTTCTTTAAAGTTCGTAATATTTTGGTTTCTTTTTCTATTGATTGGCAGAACCCAATTAAAAGTCTCCAAGCCTTCAAGTTGTATGATAATTAAAAATACTATTTTTAGTTTTGACCTTGAAGTTTTGTAAGAGATCCAAGTTTCTTATGCCTGTATACTACGAGTGAAGAGGATTACATTTTCTGTGCTGCTGGGTTTAGTATACGACTTGAGAGGACAGGCACTGGAGAGCTACTTGGATCCCAGCCACCGAGCAGTGGTGCCCCCTATGGTACCTAATAGGGTGGCTGGTGGTATGTCACATTCTTCTTCAAGTTCAGGAATTTTTTACCCTGGAGATGGTCAGTCCCAAGTAGTGGGCAATTCACACTTGAGCTCATCTTTTGGGAATTCATCAAATTCTGTTCCTGGAAATGCACGTAACAGTTTTGGTCCAGTTTCTGGGGATGTTAGCAATACTGTCTTGAATAGTGTGGCAAGCTCAGGTCCAAGTGTTGGGGCAAGCTCATTGGTGACTGATGCAAATTCAGGACTTTCAGGAGGTCCCCATCTTCAGAGAAGTGCAAGTATTAATACAGAATCGTACATGAGGTTGCCAGCATCACCCATGTCATTTTCATCCAATAATATAAGCATTTCTGGCTCTTCAATCATCGATGGATCATCTGGAGTGCATCCAAGCTCCAATCAAGATCCAAACTCCCAACAAACACCGCAAAACCAGCAGCATCAAGGGGCTTCAAGTGCCACATCTTTGCCAACATCACGTGTTGGGCAAGTTCAACTTCCAAATGGTACAAGGATCCCTGGTTCTTTTATTCAGGACCCTAGTTATTTGCCTCAGTTACAAAAGAAACCTAGGTTAGATGTCAAGCAAGAGGACATTCTCCAACCTCAGGTTCTACAGCAATTGATGCAGAGACAGGATTCCATGCATTTACAGAATCCGAATCCTCAGTTGCAAGCTTTGATTCAGCAACAGAGAATAAGGCAACAGCAACAACAGTTGCTACAGTCCATGCCACCTCTGCAGCGAGCCCAACTCCTGCAACAACAGCAGCAACAGCTGCAATTAAGGCAACAGCTTCAGCATCCAGGTATGCAGCCTGCCTCTCCCATGAAACGACCCTATGATGGTGGTGTCTGCTCTCGGAGGTTGATGCAATACTTGTACCATCAACGGCAAAGACCTGTCGTAAGTACATCTTTGTTTTAAAAGAAAGCATTTGCTGTGGTTACCTTTAATTGGCTATGGCTCACACTATATGGACTATGGAATATAGAAGTCAAATGTGTGTAGCATTCACTTAAGCATTTGTATGTGTATGTGCATGTATATGTGAATGAGTGCAGGTATGCATTAGAACATGCATGTAAACACTGTGACGCAGTCTGTTGTGACATACTATCTTGAGGATTAGTCTAATACTGTGAACATTTTGCACGTTCTGTTGTAGGATAATAACATTGCCTACTGGAAAAAGTTTGTGGCAGAATATTATGCTCCCCGTGCTAAGAAAAGATGGTGTTTGTCACTCTACGATAATGTTGGACACCATTCTCTAGGGGTGTTTCCCCAGGCTGCAATGGTACTTTCTTCTTATTCTTCCTCTGATTCCTCCTCTCTTATGTATATATACATCTTTTTTACTGTTTAGCTTCTTTGTGAAGAAAAGGACTGAGGTACATATTTGTATTCTCAACAAAGAAAATTTTCTGTTTCCTTAAATATGAATTTATCTTGGAAATCCTGAGGAGAAGAAGATTTTGATTCACATGGAGACAAGAACTTGTGGAAGAAAAATATCAAAACTGTGACAAAAGTATTGGTGGAATCTCATTTCACCTGTTAGAATTTCTAGATGCACATTGTTTTGTGCTCTAACTTCTATGGACTTCGACCATAATGTGCTTTTATAGACTCTCTCAACGATAATTATTCCATTCTGTGAGGATGAATTTGTTTGGAAATGGTTAAAAAAAAAAAAAGAATATTATAAGAATTGAATGATGGTTGGGGTGGGGGGGGGGAGGAAGAAAAGTTATCTTGATTCACAAAGAGATGTATTTTTGACCCCCAAGAAAAAGGAAAAAAATACTGGGACAGGGAAGAAAATGGAGGGATTATCCATATACTGCATTTCAAAAACATCAAGCTTGGGTGGCAACAGTACATTTAATGTCATTTATTGTTGAATTGCATTAACATGTAACTTTTTTTTTAAAAATTTTTTTATCTCTGTTCGATTACATGTTTTTGACACCACAAATGTTATTATTGATAATACAAATTAGTAAAGCATGTTTAGAAGATTAATTGCCTGGTAGCATTATTAAACTGGTTCTTTTCTTTTCTTCTTATTCTTCTTCTTTTCCTTTTTCCATCCTTGAATCAGGATGCTTGGCAATGTGACATTTGTGGTTCAAAATCTGGACGGGGATTTGGTAAGTGTGTGCCCATTACTGGACTTTCTAATGCAATTGAGTGTCAGGTTTATACTATCTTTATTGATTATTTCTTAGAATTTATTAGCTTTCTAGCATATGCACAGCATTTTGATGGGTGTTGAACCAACAAATTAATTCTACAAAACAATTATTTTGCAAATAGTGATGAATATGGTCTACCCCATTATGACTGAGAAAATTGTTTATTCCTCTAAGAGTAGGAGTAAATAAAATGTGAATTTTCTTGGTAGTAAATTATTACTTAATTAGTAATAAAATAAATCAATATTAAAGGTACTTAGTTAAGATATACTCGTGGTATAGTTTATACAAGTGGTCATTAATACAAAAGATAATTTAATCATTCAAATAACAAATATGCTACTCTACTGATCTATTAACAAAGGATTAAACTATACCAAGAGTATCAGTAGAGTAGAGTAGCATAAACTATACCAAGATTATTTTTGATTAATAGATCAGTAGAGTAGCATATTTATTATTTGAATGATTAAACTATCGTTTGTATTAATGACCACTTGTATAAACTATACCAAGAGTGTATCTTAACTGAGTACCTTTAATATTGATTTATTTTATTACTAATTAAGTTATAGTTTACTACTGAGAAAATTCACATTTTATTTACTCCTACTCTTAAAGGAATAAACAATTTTCTCAGTCGTAATGGGCTAGACCATATTCATCACTGTTTGCAAAATAATTGTTGATAAATAACCCTAGATTATCCTTAGAATTTGATGATTTATTTACAAGAATAAGTTCTAGAAAAATTCAATTCTAGATCACGTGTGATTTATTTAAACTAGATTGTGCATCTACATAAGTAAAATGTCCCTTTATATTGAATGTTATTATTTTACCATTAAGTTTTAATATAATAGAATAATTATGGATTTGAAGGTCCTAAATAACAATATACTGTCTTAATGAACAATAGACTCTATTGAATGAATCAAGAAAACAAAATCACAGAAGATGCATGAACATCATAGAAGGAAATAACAATAAAAGCAATTAGATGTTACAATTAACGAAAAATCAAAAATTCACTGTACTTGAGTAAAAGGAGTTTAGCAACTTATTGTCTAAAAACATTACAAAGTTCTAGAAAGATGAGAATAAAACTTAAAGAGTTGCTTGATTGTAACTATTTGTTAATAACACTATTTACAAGGGCAAGTTCTAATAAAATAGGAATGGAAGATTAATTGGAACTTTAACTACTAAATAAAATTTACAACCAAAAGAAGTTCTTGAAAATCTTGAATAATTTTGAAGTCTTCTTCTAATTAGATTGGGATTTCTTGAAAATCTTCAAAAACATCTCTTAGTTGGATTAGGAGTCTTGAAATTTGATTCTCTATTCAACCTTGATTGTTCATCATCTATATCAATATCTTCAACTGGGTTCAAATTTTATTCTTTTGTCTGCTCTTAAGTATAAGGACTAATCTACTCCTATAAAACACAATAAAACTAATTAAGTACCAAAACCAACATATAAAATAATAGAGATATGAAGTCATCATATATAAAATGTATAATTTATGTAGACTCACATTTCCTAAATGTGAGTTCCCATGGATTTTAACATTTCTTTTTTTCTTTGTTTTAAGCGTAAAACTAGTTGATTAAACTGTCTCTCGTACATTTACTGCACTTAAATAACCTCGTCAACTATGACATGAATTTGTTTCTGGGTCAGGAAACACAAATATAAGTCAAAAGCAACACAAAATGATACCGAAAAGTACTTAACCAACAAATGTAAAACTCATCAAACTAATAGCAAATAAAGGGGAGAAAAGGCATATGCTAAACTAAAATAATTGATTCTCTTGCTATCTGAAAGGTGCCTCCTAGTTCATTTAAAGGATGTTTTCATATAAATTGAAACAGAAACTACATGAAATGGTTGTCGCCCTTGTAAGTGATATATATATTTGATAAGCTATATGTTCTTGTTTTTCTTTTTTCTACACCCTATTTTTTACCCAAACGATTATGGCTTGGGCACAAGTGAAAACAAAGTGTCATGGCTTGAAGGTATTGTATGTCTCTTTTTGGTTGTTGCCAATAGTAATGTAGTTATTTATGGGGAATAAGGTAGGCACTTTTCTTAATATCGCTTTTTAAGGTTGAGTGATCATATTGGTCTTGGTGTACACAATAAGGAGAGTATTTGACTATTTAGTATGTTATAGAATTGTTCTTAATGTGTTGCAATGTTATGCATGAGGAGTCTTACAGCCCTCTTTTTC
The DNA here is from genome assembly GCA_035583425.1 of Marsdenia floribunda. Taxonomy (NCBI): domain Eukaryota; kingdom Viridiplantae; phylum Streptophyta; class Magnoliopsida; order Gentianales; family Apocynaceae; genus Marsdenia; species Marsdenia floribunda. The sequence goes on from JAXGGT010000001.1 coordinate 6,902,988, forward strand.
TAAGTGAAGGTACTGCTGTCAAGTTAGTCAAAAAGTTTGTCTAGTTTCTGAAAAGTGGGCATTCATTTGGGAGCATCTGAAAGTCAGATTAAATATATGCATCTAAAGCAGTAACATGTCAGCACTCCTTGTCAGATCCATTGTGGCCGTAATGTAATAGGATAGTTATAACTTAATCTATAAGTGTCTTTAACTCTCCTGTTTGTTTGACACAGAGGCTACATATGATGTACTTCCTAGACTAAATGAAATCAAGTTTGGAAGTGGGGTCATCGATGAGCTATTATTTTTGGATTTGCCACGTGAATGTAGATTCCCTTCAGGAATTATGATGCTCGAGTATGCAAGGGCAGTTCAAGAGAGCATATATGAGCAGCTTCGTGTGGTTCGTGAAGGCCATCTTCGTATTATCTTTGCTCCTGATTTGAAGGTAACTTAATTAGGGTAGTCTCAATGCTTAGTTTTACTGCTTCTTTATGTATTCCTATGTTCCAACTAAGTGTTACGTCTGTATCTCTCTCAGATATTATCTTGGGAATTCTGTGCACGGCGCCACGAGGAATTACTTCCTCGAAGATTGGTTGCTCCGCAAGTAAGTAATTTGAGTTGAAAGTTGATCTTTTGAACTCTCTTTAATGCAGTTCATATGTATTTCCCTCCATGACACAAGATTGAATATCTATGATTTCCTGGTCATGTTTGATAGATAGGCTTCTGTTTGGATAGGTCAAGTATATATATAGGTACCCTCAACTTCTTGGTGCTCAGCTTGAGTATTGTCTAATGAATACTGGATTTAAAGTTTCTGCTGTTTAAGCTCTTAGCTTTTTTTTTTCAATTTCGAAACTCTAGTTCTAGTTTTTGTCGCTTAGTTGACATAAAGTTGTTTTATGTTTACGGGTTAAATGGTACTGGATGTTATCCTTTGTAGGTGAATCAGTTACTACAGGTTGCACAGAAATGCCAGAGCACAATTTCTGAAAGTGGACCAGATGGTGTATCCCAGCAAGATCTGCAGACAAGCAGTAACATGTGAGTGGAAAACTTACTAATTTTGCTTGTTTTTTTTCCTGGGTGCAGAGTCCAGTCATTTTTCTCTTTATTCTTTTCTTCTATATCATGAAGCATTCTGAGTTTCTATAGCAGAAAAGAAGAAAAGTCCTCCTACTATTACAGTCCAACAGGAATCTTTGTTTTGAGTACAAGCTTACAAACTTACTGGGGAAAGCATAGAAGCATAAACAAATTTCTGTAACTAGCTCTTTGCAACCTTTGCTCCTGCATTAAGTGTGATTTGCATCTGACATGAGTGTTTCTTATCTGCTTGTGTGTCAGAGGTCCACAGGAGGTTAAACATGTTTTCTGATCTGCAGTTTTTGTTAAGATGTTTTGGGGGCTTAAAATCCTGCCTTTTGTTGCAATATCCTTTCAAGTTTATGAGGGTTAATTTTGTGGTTAAAAAGCAGACAGTATAAATAACAAATAATTAGTGGAAGGAAATTCCAAATTGAAGTGCTGGCATAGATTTTTGCATTGTCCTTTTCAATTGAATTCATATTATCGTGGTGGCTCCTAAAGTGCCAGTGAGCATCTAGTTCTGGTAGATGCATCTGATTGAAGTGACACATAACTTGAAAGCTGGGTTAATGCTGCATACAATGTGTACTTTATCTTTTTGCTTGTTCTTTGAAACTATGTCTATTGTGCTTTCCTGCACCCGTCCCTCATTGTATCATGATTATGAATTGTATACCAGGGTTGTTACAGCTGGGCGTCAGCTTGCCAGGAGCTTGGAGTTGCAGTCACTCAATGATTTGGGATTTTCAAAGAGATTTGTCCGGTGTTTACAGGCACGTTTTGATATTTCATTGAAAATGGAGAACCTTTCTAACTTGTTTTCTGTTAGTATTCATTAGCCTTGACTTGTAAACAGATATCTGAGGTTGTCAATAGCATGACAGACTTGATGGATTTCTGCAAGGAACAAAAAGTTGGGCCAATTGGTAATGAATTTCGTTTTGTTTTCTTTATGTTCAGACATCTTTTTACTTGATTGGGGATGGGTAGTCACTTTACTAGTCATTATGGCCTTTCAGTGTCTAAATCATTGTTTGAATATTTATTTTCTTCCTTCCATTACGACGAGAAAGGAAGTGTTGAACTGTATGATGCAACTTTATCTTTGTCCTGATAATGTATGTGTATTCTTGCAGAGGGCTTGAAAAATGTTCCCAGACACGTTAACACAGCTAAGCTTCAGGCGCCAAAGATGCAGGAAATAGATCAGCTGGGGGGTGTGGAGGTTCTACCAAGTGATCGCAATAAGCTGATGTCTTTGCATCCTGGACTTGGCAACCAAATGGGAAACAACCAGCAGATGGCTGGTAGAGGAGCTTTAAGTGGTTCTGCACAAGCAGCTCTTGCGCTGACAAACTACCAAAATCTGCTGATGCGACAAAACTCGATGAACTCCAACCGTAGTGCAGTACAACAAGAGGCATCTTCTTCCAACAATTCAAACCAAATTCCGTCGTCAACATTTCAAGGGGGTGGTGGATCTTTGCAGAATTCATCTGTAGGTGGTTTCTCTGGTTCCAATGTTCAGCAAACACATGTGCTGCAACAGCGTTTATTGAATGGTAATGCGTTGCTTCAGCAAAGCAATCCGCAGCCACCCCAGAGTAGCCAGGCTTTGCAACAGCATATGATCCAACAACTAATGATGCATGATATGGTCAATAATAATAACAGTGGAGGGAGTGGAGGACAACCTTCAATTTCTGGTCAGAGCATAAGTGGTGGTGTTGCTGCGAGGGATGGGCATGGATATAACAATACCTCAGCAGCAGGAAGCACAAGTGCGGCAAATGGGGCTGGTAGTGTTGGGGGAGCAGCTCCTCCCAGCCGGAGCAATAGTTTTAAAGCTGGTTCGAATAGTGAATCTTCAGCGGCAGCAGGTGGGAATAGTGGTTTCAACCAAAAGGCGGGGGCAGCTGAGTTGCCTCAGAGTCTGCACATGGCAGATGAAATGGTACCAGACATCGGGGATGATTTCACAGAAAGTGGTTTTCTTAGTAGTGACCTGGATGACGGTATTAATTTTGGGTGGAAGGCATGACTAACATAACCAACCTCTCCTTGATGGTTTTTGATAGGAATGGGTTCTGAATTATATATACATATATAAATCATTTGTTTGGAATGTCTGAACTGACTGAGGGACTTGAGAATATAACCCTTTTTATTTTATTTTATTTTTTTTTTATGGTGCCAGTAAAATATGCAATGCCTAAATTGCATGCTTCGTTATGTTGTAAATCACGTGTTTCTGTGTCTTCGATTTTGGTATTACTTGAGTTTGAATACTATGATGTTACCCCCTCTCTGCGAAGCCCTTTTTAACAGCTACAATTGTTTATTTTATTTTGTTCCTCACTAGTACGTTAGAGAATTCGGAACAATGGCGTCTTTTTGGCCCCTCAAAAGTTGGAGCGTTCATCATGGCTATTATATAATTGTATATTCAAGAGTCTACGAGAGTATTCGCTAATTAACATCACGTCACTGGAGTTTGATTTTTTTTTTTTTTTTTTAAAAAAATTAAGGTTTAGAGTTAAAAAAAATAAAATTAATAATAATAATAATAAAAATTTAGATGGTAAAATAGATGTAATTATTGGGAAGGGAAGAAAATTTTCCATTGTTATTTTTTGACAATTTGATATTCTTATTAATTAATTTGAAAAAGATTTATGGGGGTGATAGACCACTAAAATTATAGCATATAATTGAAATTCACACAAGTTATTTTTAGTGAGATTTGAACTTCGATACTTCACTTAACAAGACAAGTGAAAACACTTAAAATAAAATAAAGAGATTTGAACTTGATAGTTCACTTAGTGAAGACCCTTAAAAATAAAGAGACTTGCACCATTATTTCCATTGTTGTTATTTAATGAGAGAGACCACGCGTTTCACGTTCCGACATGGACAGTTAAGGCATATTATTAGTGGCTCCAATTTCGAAGCCCAATTGACACCTTATCCTCCCTTTTTTTTTTTTTAAAGTGGGCCCCAGAAACACACCCGTTATAGATTGGCATTTACCCCAGTTTCAGGGAAAGGGAGGCCCAGCAGCAATTGATATTTTGATTGATTAATTAGACTACGATATTTATTTAACCATGACAAAAAAAAAAAAACATATATTTATTTAATTTACGTCACTTATTTTTTTTTTTTGATAATTTAATTTACGTCACTTATATTATACATTTAGAGAGACAGATACATTGTCAAACTTATTGACTTTTAGTTTGATAAAATACATACTCCATCATTTTTCATTTTGTTTTTTAAATTATAAAAAAATAAAATAATTGAAAATAGCTTATGAATTAATTGTTTCTTTGACAAAAACAAAGGTGGGGGTTCATTTCATTGAAGAAACAACTCATTTCCCCCCCTTTTAAGAGCGCATTTGAGCAACTTTTGTCAAAGAAAAGATGCTGGATTTTTTACTCATCTCACTGTCTTCCACAATGTGCTCCATCTTTGGTCCTTTTTTTTTTTTTTTTTTTTTTTACATTAGATTGAAGGAGCGAGATTCATTAGACTTTTTTTTTTTTTGTTGGGAGATGAGATTCATTAGATTATGTCTTAAAAATAGTCAGATGCATACTTAATATGCGTCTTTGATAGGAAGATGCAAAATATTTTCGAGGAAAAAAAAGGTCAAATTTCACATAAACTCCGCCCTCGTTGGAATATAAGGAGGGAGGGAGTTTTGTACATATATATATATATATATATATATATATATATATCTAATCTGTACAGGATAATGCAACCTTAACTAACATCCCTAATTTAATTTCCATAGCAAGTAACTCCAAAAGAGAGAAAAAAAAAAAAAAAAAAAAAAAAAACCCAGTTTCAAGATTACAACTGCTTAATTACTGGGATATATCAAAACAGAATCCAAGCAAAGGCCGCCCTTGGAGTGGGTACAATCAATCTGAGTCATGGAGAATTTTAAATTTGTACGAGTATATGAATCCTCAACTACGAAATCTCCCACGTAGTATTCCATCCATTTCCCGGCGGCTACTTTGTTCAGGTAGTATTGCGACGTCGCATGTTGGCCGTTTTGTAATGATAATTTGAACTGGACAGGCTTCAGATTCCAGCCGTGAACTTCCTCGGGATTACAGACTCGGCGGTTCCCAAGTCTTCTAGAGGTTCTTCCCAGTTGCAACCGAAAGAACAGACTGTAATTGCCTGCTGGAAACTCGAAGTCTAAGCTCCCCTCCACTTCCAGCCACCATATTTGTCGAAGATATGCTATTGACTGGAATCTGCGTAACACCAAACCAACCCCTGTTCATGAAAACCCGTGACCCTATCTTTTCCCATTTACACACATGACGCCCATAGAAAATAACACCGAGTGTTTGACAAAACGCCTACATATGGTGCTACGGGATCAATTATTTATGGTATAGGTACTTATCTTTCTAAAGACGAAAAGAAAAAAAAAAAAGTTGAAGAAATATATATATATATATATATATATATCAATAGGGGGTGAGGTTGATGTTGGAATTGTCAAACAGAACTACAGTCTTGTCCAAAACGTTACTTTCTTGCTCGGATACCAAATCGTTTCCTAGCTATGTCGCAATCTAAACCCTCCCAAGAACAACAACCACATCTTTTTCTATAAACGAAGAAAGGATTTGAGCGCAAGATTAGATCGGAATAAACAATTCGATAACAAACCCGGATTCGAGTTAAGAAACAGAACAAGACTTGTTTAGGTTCTCCAGCTAGCTAGTAGGTTGCTTGCAAGCAAGGACTGAATCAAAGAAGGAAGAATTCAGCAGCTACGTACTCTATTAATTACTACTACTTACTTTTTGAAAACTTGTAGTATTGTCATAAGGAGAAAAAGGAAAGAATGATAATAATAATAATAGGAAAGATTATGAGAAACGCCATTGAAGGAGCTTATTTTCCCAGCAGTTGTAGAATGGTGAAAATTCCTAACAACCGTTATTAATATACTACGTTGAATTCTGGAGGGTGTGGCTGTGGCATACTACTTAGTATAGTTTAAGCACATGGCACTCATCTCAGAATATATTTCAGGAAAGGAATTAGAGGAGGACATTTCTTGCTCTTTATTCGGACAATATGAAGGGCAGAATTTGAAACCTGAAGAGATAAGAACAAAGTAGGTAAATATATGTATATATATATATATATCTGACCTGGATTCATCTGTTGAGATATGATTCCAGTATCTTCGATCAGCTATTCCTGTAATTTTCAATCCTTTCCAAGATATTGCAACACAAGTTTGGCCTCCATTTTTTTCCATCCAAAATTCCTGCCGTCAAAACGGGCGTTCAAAGCTCCACACGCATTCCTCCATCATTATTGAAGTACGTTCCAAGTATAAATAAATAAACTAGAGCATATTTGAATTTTAGTCTTTATATCATCAGGACGGAAAAGAGAAAAAGAAAAAATTTAAAAAATAAAACTAGTGGTTTTACGCTTTTTTTTTCAGAAATTTAAAAAAAAAAAAAAAAAAAAAAAAAATTGTAGAAATGGGGGAGTGAATCAATAGCCGTTACCTTGGTATTGCAGTCAAAGCGGTTAGGACAACACAATCTATCAAATATTTCCTTGTTAGACTTAGAAGTGGTAGTAATAATGTCCGACTCCGAGCTCTGACCATCATCATCATCATCAGTGAAGAAGAATGCTTTCTCGGCAAGAATCTGATAATTTTCAGGCAACTTGGATTCCCAGACAATATCAGCCGAAGAAGCTCGACGAAATGTTGTACTCAAGCACGCCAATCTGCAGATCTCTATAGGATCCAGAAACGAAAGAACCAAGGCCAAACAACTTTCCGGTAAGTCTCCAAGACCAGGTTTTGAAGGAGGAGCATCACTGTTCTCGTCTTTACCCAGGCTAGAAAAGCCAGCGCCCATAGATATAATAATTAAGAGAGCCAGCCCTGGGATCGATCGGAATTAATTAAAAACAACAAAAAGAAAAAAAAAAAAAAAAACCTAGCTAGCTCGAGGAGGGGCCATGATCGGAATGCTAGGGTACGTGTTTTTCTTGTGCGAAGAGGAGGAGATGAGGGAAGAAAATGGGACTTGAAATGCGTGGATTGATTTAGTAATCAAATCAAAAATATCAAAAGAATATTAATTGACTGTCAGTAGCTGTTTGTTTAGACTTTAGAGCCAAATGCTAATACAACACAACAAATTAGAATATACTCATAGATACAGTATGTATACATTAAGTTAAGTCATGACAAAGCCAAAAGTGGATACGATGATCAGTCTTCCGATCTCGCTTTCTCTCTCTATAAATATTTGTCATATATATACATGTATACATATATATATATTCCCTTTATTATTATATATAACTTTCTTAATGGAAGTATATTTAAATTCAAGCATATTTAATTACTCATAGACCTTATTTTAATATGGTTAAGAGAATGGTTATATATATATATATATATATATATATATAATTAAAGAGTTAATATATATTATGCGTCAAATAAATATCAAATAGCTACACAAAATGAATATTTGTTATAATATGAAAATTTTGGCAAAGATTAGAAATATTGGGAGAAAAGGATTAATTAATTGTTACAATATTGTTAGGTTAGTAAAGATATTTGGTCCACAATCCTTTTCATTGTGTTTATTGTATCCCTTTCATGGAACATGTTAATTATTAATTATCTATTTAAACAAATCATAAATATTACTATCTACATCTCACCTTTTTTTTTTTTTTTTTTCCCCCTCTTTTAAATAGTTGTCACATTGAAAAAATGTATAAAATTAATATATCTTTAAATTAAAAAATTCTTTAACTGTAATTTTTTAATTAAAAATACTTAATAATTATTAAATATTAATTATAAGGATAAAATCTAATAAAAAATATATTGATTTTTTCATTGATCACTTTAAAAAAAATAATGTAATTTTTGTTATTTTCCCCCTTTAATATTACTGTTTTAAAAATATTTTACAATTAATACTCATTAACAATTATTTATAAAAGAATTGATAAAAATAAAAATTTATCTAATAGCAGATAAAAAAAAAAAAAAAAAAATACTTTAACAAATTGCCAGCAAAATTGATTTGAGAAATTCATATTTTACTATAAGATATAATTTTTAGATGAAATAAGTACTAAAAGAGATAACACCGATAATTACAAAAAAAAAAAAAAAAAAGAAAAGAAAAAAGACTGATGCAAACAAACAAGGGTTGATTTTGATTTTCACTTTATAAAAAGAGGAAAGAAACACTTTCAAATGTGGCCAGCAGCAAGCACAGATGCCGCCCACTCCTTTTCTCCAAAACTTCCAACACCCACTTAATACATATATCACCCAGAATCATCACGCACAGCAAAATTCCACAGGAATATGATTCCCACACTCACAATTACTACCATATATATATTGTCATACCAACTAATAAAATATCTCCCGGCAATTCTGTCTATTGAACTCCCAAGTCTTCTTTGGTAGAATATACCTTGTCGATGGTGCTTCGTAATCCATTATCGACTAATTTAAAAAAAAAAAAATCTATGAGGAGAGACCTGAAAACAAGGACATACGCACAGAAATGCAACACAAAATTATTCTTGGGTGAAATTTGAATTTAAGACCTCTATTCTACTTGATAAGTCTGGAAGTACTTAAACAATAGAAGTCATACTGTTAAACTACCACCTTGTTCTCTCTTTGTCGATAGTGCTCTTTACTTCGCACTATTTGTGATCTTATGGATCAAAAGAAATCTACAATGTGGTTCCTGAGTCATATATGAAAAAAAACACACACACTGACAAAAGCAAAGCAAAAGCTGAAAGGTAATGGCAGTTTCAGGCACTGTTTTGAACAATTTCTATATAAATATAAATATGATAATGTGAGTTGTGGTGTATGTAAGTCCATCCACATAAGTTATTTACACAAATATACGACGGAGTCCCAACCCAACTCAAATGTAGCCAAGCTTCACTGAAATGTAGAGAGCTTTTTCGAAAAACCAAATATATATATATATATATGCAATGCAAGTATCACAACCATAGGCCATTCTTTCTTTTCTTTGGCCTTTTTCAAGTTGGGCGTGATAAGAATCAGTTGTCTCTGACCTCCTCTTGGCAGACAGGGCAATTCTGAGAGAGAGAGAGAGAGAGGGAGCATTACACATCTTTTCAGAGAAACAATTCAATTTACATAATGAATATGCTCTGATCTAGAAAAGATGGGGAAGTGGAATGGACTTATGAAATAGATGCAACCATTACTTCGGTTTATCGTATGTGAATCGTTAGCCAGATGCAGAAACTGACTAGAAAAAGCAAAAATTTTGGACAAGACACCTATATTTGCACGCAAAAAATGAGATGCAAAGAAGAAAGAAGAGGCTTTTCTTCATTTGCAAGAACACTATGTCAAGCTTGCATTGACTACCCAGTGAGGATCGAAATAAAGAATATTCCAAGAGAAAATTGATTTTGTATTCATAAGAGATACAGCACCAGAAAAGGAAAACAATAATATAAACCAGAAAACCATCATGGAATATTATTTAGAAGATTACGAAATAGCGTACTATTAACTCGCAGGACAATGCCATACCTTGTTGAGTTTCAGCCAGTGGTTAATGCACTCTGAATGATACTGGTGGGCACAAGGCAAGGTGGCCAACCGGGTGCCACTTTTATATTCCTCACGGCAAATCACACACCTAAAATGGAGAGATATAGAACATGCTATAAAATGGATAAATATCATCTGCGACTTCAATGTTGCACTAGCCTCGTATCCTAATATTTTTAAGGCTAACAAGTAATGTAAAGTTCTTTGGGTATATCCTATTCTTTTCCTCGAACTAATTTTGGAAATGAGTAGTACAGACAAGCACTCAAATCATTTTCTTCTTTAACCATTATGAAACTAGATATAGCAAGTTGTACACACTAATGGTAAAACAAATCCAGTTGAACTTAGAAAAGGTTCTCCTGTGAGCAAGAAAAGAGTTTGTACCTCTAGACCTTCTTACAGTGTCCACAGAAAGAGCCCCTCTACTTTTCTTCCTTTTTTTTTTTATTTTTATTTTTATCTGAAAGAAACTTTTTGTAACCAGAATGTATTCATGTCCATATGTCCTTCATTGGACCAACAAATGATGATGATCAAGAATATCATGTCATATCAGGTCTCCAAACTTATGGCTTTCTTTTCTGAGCCACAAGAAGAAAACCCAACTGACACGGTTCAGACAGAAAGTGATGAGTTTGGGCCTACATAGTTGAAACGAACAAAATGGACTCAGTCCTAAGACAATGAATGTTCCAAACCCATCTATAGACTAAATGCATTTAGAAGGCAATAGCACAATATCAAAAGATAAAAGAAAAAATTCTTGCATTAGACAGATCATACTCGTCCTTTTTCTTTTTTCTAGAGAACAACCCTGTTTTGTATTTGAAAGTGGGCAACCGTGAAATAAGATCTTGTGACAATCCTCTGCTCTCCTGACCAACAGCTTCCCCTAATGATTGCAATTCCTAGCACAAACAAACATGATACGCTGAAGTATCAAGAAAAATGCATGCACATAAACAGTGTAAATAAACTAGACAACTAAAATCATAAGAGAAAAGCCAAAAGAAGTCTTATCTAATAACATCTGAGCAGCTACATGTATCCATTAGGAAACTTCAAGGGAGGAGGGGAGTGGTGCAGCAGCTAGAGTTTGAAGATTCTATATGGCTAGAAACAATATGAAGCTTATTTAAGCTAAAGTTGTGGCATCTCTATTTAGTTTCTTTAGAATGGTGTTTAACAACATCATAATCTTTACTAGTATGTATTTGCAAATTCGATTTTTTTCATAATATTTAACAAACCATCAGCTAGTGTCACTCACCGTTTTATGTGACTTTATTAGGTTTAAAGTAATTTTTCCAATTCGAAACTTTCATACAACTAATTGAATATGATGAAACAAATCATATATTTCTTTTATTTTCTAACAAAATGATGCCCAAATGAAGAAAGTCAAATTTATTCTGGATATAAACATCCAAATAAAACAAAAAGAGAACATGGGATGGACCAATGGAGATGATAATCTAACCTATGCAGAAACATGTTACAAATAAGATCTTCTCTGTCATCCATAGGTTGAAAGGCCACTTTGCGTATCAGCAATTTTCTGATACTTCATTAACAAATTTACCCAGAAAAAATTCAGCCAGTGAACTCACAAAATTACAGCAATGCCACTTCTGTGGACTCATTGAAAATTGACAGACTCATCAGTCTCCATCCAGATGACAGCCAATTCTAGAGTTACTTATGATAAGAAGAGAAAGTTTACAAGAGCCTTGACAAAATAAACCATAAATCGTGATATCAAACATAGAAACCAAGGATAGACTTTAATGAACCACAAAGAATGGAAGAAACTAACTTCTTATCTTTTTTTTTTTTTCTATTCATACTCGAGTGAAGCTGACAGTGTTGGTGACTAATTGGTGTTGGTGACTAATTGGTTTTGAATTAACAAATAAATCTATAGCAATACAATATAAGACATGACTTAAGTGCAAAAGTCAGCAACATTACATGGCTGAAAAGAAAAGGTTCTGCAACTTATCATGTCTAGATGGATTAGGAAAATATACCAAGAATAAAGAAACACCAACTTGAGAATGGTAGTTTAACATGAAGCCTACCTCATAAGTCATATTATCTGGATCAATATCATCTTGCCTTATAGTTTCCCTGCTTGCCTGCATTTTAACATAGTAACTGATAAGTCATTCCCTTCCATATTTATGTTTCTATCAAGCTTCATATTTAATTGGGCTACTTTATGGCATTTTGATTGTTTTTTTTTTTTTTTTTTTTTCTTTTTAAGGAAGATTAACGGTGCATTTGTGTAGCCTTTCTTTCTTTCTTCTTCTTTTTTTTTTTTTTGGCAAAAAAATTACTTTTTACAGTTTGACCAACTTTTGTAATTGTTCAAAAATTAAATTTTGAGTGGTAACTATATATATAAATATTTAATATTTAACTATAGAAATACCAAATTTAAAGTTTCAATTTTTTTTTTCAGGAACAATTTCAAATTTAAAAATCAAAACTATTTTAATTTCTTACAAAAAATTAATGTATTTTTTTTTTTAATGTTAAATCAAACAGAAGCAATATAGGCATAGAAATTGGTAATTAAAATCAAATCAAGAGGAAGAAGTATGACATTGAAGCTATATAGGCACCGTTATAGAGGTTGAAATTTCAGATTATATCAAGCCAAGGATGTACTATATCGTGGTCTCAATTTGCTATATATTTTCTAAATACAGGAGGTTCCTTAAATATATCTAGTTGCAACCAACTAGGAATCTTTTATAGCTTTATATGCATTAAGCTGTGCTTTTATGTCACGACCCGGACCCGCGAGCCTGTGCCTCGACTATGGGCCTGGTGGTACCCACGGTCAACTACTTGGCACTCGTCCTCGCTGTACCAAAAGGGATATCCGAGTTGACAATGACTATCTAGGCTCATGCTTATATTCCATGACATATTTATGTATACTTTCACCCCCCTTAAGGCACAGCATCCCCGCTGGTGCCCAACATAATTGGTCTAAACCCAAGATCAACCAGTGCTCGGGATTCTAGAGGTGGCTCCCACCACACATATAGTGTAGCACTTAGCTCCCTAGTCCGGGCTGGCTACCCACTCTGATACCAACTGTCACGACCCGGACCGGCGAGCCCGTGCCGCGACTATGGGCCTGGCGGTACCCACGGTCAACTACTTGGCACTCGTCCTCGCTGTACCAAAAGG
>JAXGGT010000001.1:6925852-6958075 GCA_035583425.1 Marsdenia floribunda
GGAGCTGGAGCTTCTTGGCCGGAGAAGAAGGAGTCCACTGCAGAGGAGGTGAGGCGGCGCACAAGATGGGGGAGAAGCTAGGGTTTTTTGGTGGAGAGAAAAAAGGGGGTCACTAATCCAACTAGTTGAAGACACATCTAACTCAATTGGAAATATCAAGTGATCGACCCTTAGATGATCATGTAAATAAAGACGAGGACCATTAACCACTTTAGTTTGAACAGAAAGGACAGATAGCCCTGTACTGGCCTAGTTCTCTTCTAAAACTTAAAAAGGGAATAAAGACATATATATATATAGATATATCAATGTTTTAAGAACTCGACTGGATTAAATAAAAAAAAAATTAGTAATTTATGATTTAATAATTTAATTATAATTAAATTATAATTGAACCGTAATTGAATTAATAATATTATAAATTAAACATTAAAAAAATATTTATTATAAATAATATTTTTTTAATAATTTAATGTAATCTTAATTTATTAAAATATTTAAACTATATAAAAATAACATAATTATGTTTTAAGAGATTCCCTACCCTATCTTTACAATTAAAGATCAGATACATTTAAGGTAGGTTTGTATAGTATTACTTCCTTAAAAAGTAACCTATTTTAAATTGAAAAAGGGATTGTTATTTGAACAACAACGGTCAATTATTGACACATACATTATCAAGTTTAATTTAAAGTGGAAAAAAGAAAAAGGCAAAGTGGCGTAAATAATCCCTAATTTTTTTGCTTGCTGTGACTAATATTTTTTGTTACGGCTTCTCTCCTATTGGAGTAAATAGTTGGTCAAAAAATATGTTCAATTTCTATGGACAGAATTCAAATTTTCCAACTTCATGATTAAAGGACGAGGTGAGCAACCACTACGCCACCACTCATTGTTTATGGAGGGAATTTTGATATCATAATTAAACATGTGAATCATAACATGTAAATTCTTACATGTTTCTTCTAATTTAGTCTTATTAACCCAAAGTACATATAATACTATTTTTTTTAACTAGAATCAAATTTGATGTTTTCATTGGCGGAGTGGGCGGGGTGGGGGGATAAGAAAATTAAATATGAAAAATATTTTTATAGTAGACAACTAGAATAAAAGTTTGTTTGTAAACGTTAATGATTTTTTAATTCACAAAATATAGTATAATTGCAAAAAAGAAAAGTTAGTTTAACATCTGCAAATATTATGAAATGATATCAATTAATGCTTTAGAAATAAATGATATAGAAACCATTCACAATAAAAGAAAATTAATGTCCAAAAGTTTACTCTCATATTCCTTTTTTCAAATTTATTATAAATCTTGTCAATTTAAGGGGATTATGACAAAAAAATATACACTAAATGGTATTACAAGTTTCAAATTTTAAGGTACACATTAAATTTATTGAAAGAAAAATCATAATTTACTTGTAAATAGTAATTATAATTTAATAATAAAAAATTATATAATTTTGTCATTGAGTTAAAATAATAATAATAATTAATTGACTGTTGATCATTAAAAAAAGGAAAATTCATCCACTTAGTCCCTGAAGTATTGCGTTTTCGTCTCTTAGGTCCCCAACCTTTTTTTTTTCCTACGTATTAGATCCTCGTAATTTTTACGGGCAACCAATTTAGTCCTTTCGACCAATAATTCATTTCCAAAACATTGCTTTCAAAGCATCTCCACTGTTAGTCTTCTTAAAATTATTGTGTAAATGTCTTACACAATGCCTATGCTCAGATCTAGGCAACAATTGTGGCGTGAATTATTAGTCGGAAGGACCAAACTGGTAGCCCGTAAAAACTATGAGGATCTAATAGGTAAAAAAAAAAGATAGGAACCTAATGGACGAAAACGCAATACTTTAGAGACTAAATGTTCTAATTTTCCTTAAAAAAATTAACGAAAAAATCATATGCACAACTAAAAAAAGATATTCTATATTAAAAGATAAAATACAATTAAAAAAAAAAAACAAAAAGAGATAAGGAAAAAAAAAGGAATATACTTCTCAACTTCCACATTGAATGTCCACAAAACACTTATTATGGTTATTTTAATATTATTTTATGTATAAAATATTTTTATTTTTGTAATAAAATAATCATTATTTTTTCTTTCAAATAATAATAATAAAAAAAATCATTATAAACATATAAATAAAATTTAAATAATTTATTAGTGATATCAATTTTCTAGCTCAAAAAATTATACTAATTATTATTATTTTTACTTTGCCCACCCGTATATAGGCATAGTTGTTATTAGGATTTTTTGTGTCCTTCCAAGATAATATTCTTAATATTTGAATCTATAAAAGCCTTTTTATACTCAAAACGCTAAAGTATTTTTTTTTTTAATATACATTTATCTAAATCAATAATTGCTTTTATGTACTTGAAGCACACGTCACTTTCAGATATTTACGTTTTTTTTTTTTTTTTTTTTTTTTTATATTTTTTGGGGAATAGTTTCAGATATTTACGTACTAGAAGCACAGGATCACTTTCAGAATTTTCTTTGCACCCTCTTAATTTCACTATATATATATTCATCAGGGATTTTAATCAATGAAGTCGTTTTTTCTTCTCCCCCAAAAATTTTGGCAGCTTCATTAAATCAGTAAACATAAACTAGGGTTTCTTGCATTTTTAGAGTTAACGCTTGCATTTCTCTGCAGATATGGTCCTCCCTATAACTTCACGGCCCTTTTTTTTGGGGGCTCAAGTTCTGGGACTGACTGCAATTATTTTGGTCCTAATATGGACGATAAGCTTCAGAGGTGGTTTAGCATGGGGAGATAAGAAACTGGTGTTTAATGTATGTCTTCCCGCTCTTTCTACCCCTTATTTATTCTCATTCTCATTCTTATTATTTAATTTGATTTTTTTTTTTTTTTTTCCTGCTTCTTTTAAGTCTTGTTGTACTTGATTTGGGTGATCTTCTCTGTTCCTTTTGGTTTAGGAAATGCATATATATATATATATACACACATGTGATGAGTTGATGCATGGTTCTAAGAATTATTCTTAAGTTGTGTGGGATTACATGTTCAAGAATTAATTAGGGGATTTTAATTTGTGCTCGCAAATTATTAAATGAACATTGTGCATATCAGTTTTGTGATCATCAGGTTCTCATTTATCAATTTAAAACGTTTTGCTTTTTTCCTGTTGCAGCTTCATCCATTTTTTATGCTGCTCGGCTTCGTTATACTTAACGGTGAAGGTAATTCTGATCCATCGATTCCATTTCATCAGTTAGCTAGCTAGACAGTTCTTGTTAAAAAAATTGTATCTCTTTTTTTTTTTTTTTTTTTTTTTTTGGTGTGTTTTCTATATATACTTCTTTAAAATGGTCCCTTTTTTGTTTTTGCATTCTAATCAATGCCAGGCATTATGTCTTTGAGAGCTTATCCATGGAGTGATGAGGACAACGGGAATGAATCTCATCTACTCGCGCACACAATTGCCTTCACAATTGGCATTTGTGGACTAATTGCTGTATTCAAATCCCAGGAGAGCAATGTTGCAAATTTTCACAGTTTGCACTCTTGGATTGGAATTGGGATTTTTGTGCTCTATGGAATTCTGGTAACTTTTATATATATACATGATAGTTATAATTTCTACACTTCTGGATTCAACCTCTCTCTCTCTCTATATATATATAGCTGGCAAAATAGCATGCAGTCATTTGATTTACCATGCATTTATATACTCATGTGATTTGATTTGCTATTGTAGTTTGTCTACACAGTCACGGTCTTCTTATTCCCTCAATTAGTACCTCTGACTGATTATCAAGGGGTATGATATATATATAAAAGATTACAATTAACTAGGGGCTTTCTTGCAACATGTATCAACATTAATTAATGCATGCGATTTTTCATCATTGCTTTGCAGCGGATTCACGGCCTCCTGCGCTCCACTGGCCCTGATGATACAAATGAGCGAGGGGTATGACATAGAATTAATTAATATTGTTGGTGCATTAATTATATATATATACCTTTTAAGGAAAAGGGGTTAGCTAGCACGCCCGACAACTCATCATGTGACTAATTCATTGCTTTGCAGAAGATGTACGGATTCCTACGCTTCTTAATCCCTGCAGGAAGTGGAATTTTGAAAGAATTGCATGAGCCAGTGGTATGACATAGTTTTTTTTTTTTTTTTTTTTTTAAAAAAATGGATTCTACTGTTGGTGTATTCAGTTGAACTTGAAGGCATTTATTAAAAAGGGTGGGGCATTTGATACCTTGTGATTTCATTGCTTTGTATAGCGGATTTCAGGCATAATGCGCTTCTTCAACCCTAGAGGTGGATTTAGTGCCATGAATAATCAGAAAGAGGTGTGGCATAGGGTTAATTTTCCCTTTTTTAATTTAGTTTTTAAAAGATAGTGAAGATATTAAAAGGGGGCATGCATGTGATTTCATTGTTTCGCAGCAAATTGTTGGCCGACTACGCTTCTACGAGCCTAATGGTTATTTAGACTGGAGGAATGAACAAGGGGTACGATGACATAGAATACACACATATATATATATATTAATTCTATCGTGAAAAGAGGGGGGCATGTCATGTGAGTGATTTCAATCCATTGCTTTGCCTATGCAGCGGATGTACGGCATCAGTCGCTTCTTCCACCCGGGAGATAGATTAGAACCTGTGAATAAGGAATTGGTATGGCATGATAGCATAGATTAATATTAATCTTGTAGTATTTAAATTAAAATTAAGAAGATCATGATGTGCAGGATTTTTTTTTTTTTTTTTTTTTCCATTGCTTTGCACAGATGATTGACTCCATCGAGTACTTCGGGGGTACATTAGAACTTACGCGCGGGTGGCTTCCCTGGCATACCCTGTTTGGCATGGTTGTGTATATCGTGGTAGTTGGCAATGCCGCACTGGGGTTCCTTCAGAAGCTTACAATCCTTGAGAATTCTGCAGCAGCGGCAGGGGTGGTGCCCAAATTTGGATCTGAGGCATATCTTGTCAACTTCGCTGCCATTATCACGGTATTATTTGGGGTTTTTGTCATCTTTTCACTCCTCGGAGATCCAGTAACCATTCGTGTCGAGACCACCCTCAACCACCCTCCTCAGGACCCTGGATCCCGGGCCATTACTCCTTCTGTAACAAATGCTGATTCAAATGTATCACAGTGTTAGCTATTATAGCTGTTATAATAAAGATTTATTAGTTTTTAGAAATGTTAACCAACCGTCCATGGTCGTTGTAATGGTGAATTTTCCTTCCTGGCTGTACTGAAATATAACGGTGATTAACCACTTTAGTTCGAACGAAAAGCACAGATAGCCCTGTACTACCAGTCTTGTCCCTTCTAGTTTAAAAATTTAGGTTGTTTTTGGACTGAATCTTTTTTTAAAATTTCACCCTCGCTCATCCACTATTCCTACGACGGAAAAATCATATCAAGCTTTGGCTATCCGAACCAAAAATGCATACCTAGCCTCCCACTCTCTCCCTTTTGTCTAAAACCTCCGCTCCCATATGCTAAAGATATCACTAAAACCCTAAAATTCATCCTCTCTCGTCTTGGCTTCTCCGAGCAAAAACTTGATGAAGATCTCCAGATTGTGGTAAAATCTCTGAAGTGCCCTGTCAAATTGAATAAATCAGCCCTATGTGCTCCAGGTACTCCTCACTCCTGGCCAAATTTGCTTGTAGTGATTCACTGGCCTGTTCAGACTAGCATGTACAGTGATCATTTAATGAGTGTCAGTCAAAACAAGCCAAGTTTCGAGCATAAGTTGATGTATTGGAGATTCTTGGAGCTCTTAGACATAGACATTGGGACTAAACATGCCAATCTTCCTATTATTATTTTCTTTCTTAGATATGTTATGAATATATATATATATACACACACATATTCTGTACGTCTCTCTTCTACTTTATGACTTTATCATTTTATTATTATTATTATTATTATTATTTATTTATTAAATATTTTTCTTTTTATTCTTTTCTTTCAAAATTTTTTTTAATTTTTTAAGTTTTTATTTTTTTATTTCTATAATGATATTTTTTTAGTTTATTGCAAATTATTATTAAAACTTATTTAAATCTTCTCTAAAGTAATATAAGTTTTTAGATTTAATTTCGTTAGAAATTAGTTAAAGGATCATATTTCAAATTTATAAGTTTTGAACTCATAGAACATGGTGAAAAAGCTCAACTATTATAAGTTTTAGTCGTGTACGTACAGTTAAGGTCGAATTCGGTTAAACTAACTAGTGCCTAAACTTACTTGAGTCTACCTAAAAGAAAATATTTAGAATATGTGATATTTTTTTGTCTATTTGTTAAATTTTGCAAAAAAGGAAATTTGTTTTGATTGATGGTTGGTTGTTTTTAAATCTTTCCTTTATACTACTTCTTTTCTGATGTTTTGAAAAATAAGAAAAATGAATATTATGTTTATTCACTGGGCTTCTAACTCATTTAATGAAGCTTTGACTTTTGTTTTTTTTTTTTTTTTGTCTTGGAATTCTCTAGTCATTTTTTTGTTTTTGGGATTGAATAGTTATTCTTTTTGGACTTGTTAATTTTTAATAAGTTTGGGGTTGTGCCTCTAACTATGTTTTGATTCTTTGGGAAATTGTAATATTTCTTTTGGGACTTATTGAATGGATTTGGATTAGTTTATTTTCCTTTTGTTTTGAAAATTTTATTTATGTTTTTTGAGTTGAGATAGAGACATTGTGTTCTTGAAGGAAACCTTAAGGGTATGGTCGTGTTATGTTCTGGTTTCAGGGTGTGACAGTAGCCCAATGGTGTGGCTCTCCTTACTTTGGTGTTCCACCTGGCTTGTTAAGTAGAGGATCTTGGTTTGAATCTATCTAGAGACGACTTTGTGCTTGTATTTTTGGGGGGTCTATGTCCATAGATCTCTCTTTAGATTAGTTAATAAGTAAATTGGGTTACAAAAAAAATAAATAAATAAATAAATTATCAAGTTTAATTCAAAGTGGAAAAAAGAAAAATGCAAAGTGGCCCAATTAATCTCTAATCTTTTTATAGTCTTAAAAAAATGAATAACAAAGTTAGAACATTTAAAAAGTTTAAAGTGCAAAACTTGGATAAAAAAAATTCATGTGTAAAAACTAAAATAATTTAGATGCCTACAAGATAATTTATCCAAAAATATATAATTTTGTCATTGTGTTAAAAAAAAAAAAAATTGATTAGTTTTTGACCAAAATTAACGAAACAATCATATGTTAACTAAAAAAAGTTAATCTACATTAAAAGATAAAATAAAAAACAAAAGTGATAAAAGGAAAAAATTGAATATACTTCTTACGTCCACATTTAATTGAGGTACTTCTCCTGACATGTTGACCAGATTTCTTCCTTTAGATTCTTGGTTTGCCAAGAAGTTTAGGGGTCGAATCTCCCTTCTCTTGACTTGCCAAGAGGTGCCCAGTGCTCAAAGAGTCCGAAATACTACCTTAAAAAAAAATTAAAAGAAAAAACGTCCACATTGAATTTCCACCAAACACACATTATGGTTATTTTAATATTATTTTATGCATAAAATACTTTTATTTTCAGAATAAAACATAATAATAATAATAAAATAATCACTAATTTTTCTTTCAAATAAAAAATTAATCATTATAAACATATAATTAAAAATATATAAATACTTGTTATTAGAAATTTTTTTGTCCTTCCAAGATAATATTCTTAATACTTGAATTTATAAAAGATCTTAAAACACTAAAGTAATTTTTTTATATACATTTTTCTAAATCAATAATTGTTTTTTTTTCCCATAAAATAACAAATAAAAATCCATATATGTACTTGAAGAACACGTCAGTTTCAGATATTTACGTTTTTTTTTTTTTTTTTTGGTGAATACTTTCAGATATTTACTTACTAGAAGCACAGAATCACTTCAGATTTTTCTTTGCGCCCTCTTAATTTCCCTATATATATAATTCATCAGGGAGTTTATTAATCAATGAAGTTTGTTATTTCTTCTCCGTTAATCCTCCCCCTCTCCCAAAATTTTGGCAGCTTCATTAAATCAGTACATAAACTAGGGTTTCTTGCATTTTTAGAGTTAACCCTTGCATTTCTCTACAGATATGGTCCTCCCTGTAACTTCTTGGCCCTTTTTTTGGGGGGCTCAAGTTCTGGGACTGACTGCAATTACCCTGGTCCTAATATGGACGATAAGATTGAGAGGTGGTTTTGGATGGGAAGATAAGGACCTCCTGTTTAATGTACGTCTTCCCGCCTTTTCTCCCCGTATTTATTCTCATTCTTATTCTTATTATTTGATTTGATTTTTTTTTTTTTTTTTTCCTGCTTCTTTTAAGTCTTGTTGTACTTGATTTGGGTGACCTTCTCTGTTCCTTTTCGTTTAGGAAATGAATATATATACATGCGAGTTGATGGTTCGTAGAATTCTTAAGTTGTGTGGGATTACATGTTTAAGAATTAATTAGGGGATTTTAATTTGTGGTCTCAAATTACTAAATGAACATTTTACATATCAGTTTTATGATCATCAGGGGTTCTCATTTGTCAATTTAACACGTTTTGCTTTTTTCCTGTTCCAGCTTCATCCATTTTTGATGCTGCTCGGCTTTGTTGTAGTTAACGGTGAAGGTAATTCTGATCCGTCGATTCCATTTCATCAGTTAGCTAGCTAGATTGTATCTCTTTTTTTGGTTGGTGTGTTCTCTATATATGCTTTTTTATAATGCTTCTTTTTTGTTTTTTGCATTCTAATCAATGCCAGCCATTATGTCTTTGAGAGCTTGTTCATGGATTGAACATGAGGACACCAGGACTAAAATTCATCTATTCTCGCACTTATTGGCCTTCCTATTGGGCATTTGTGGACTAACTGCTGTATTCTTATCCCAAAAGGAGAGCAATATTGCAAATTTTCACAGTTTGCACTCTTGGATTGGAATTGGGATTTTTGTGCTCAGTGGAATTCTGGTAACTATTACATAGATAGATATACATGATAGTTATAATTTCTACACTTCTCTGGATACAACCTCTCTCTCTCTATATATATATAGCTTGCAAAATAGCATGCAGTCATTTGATTTACCATGCATACTCATGTGATTTGATTTTTCGCTATTGCAGTTTGTATACACAGGCATGGTCTTCTTCTTCCCTCACTTAGTGACTCATGATTATCAAGGGGTATGACAAATGTATAAAAGATTCCAATTAACTAGGGGCTTTCTTGAAAAATGTATCAACATTAATTAATGCATGCGATTTTTCATCATTGCTTTGCAGCGGATTCACGGCCTCCTGCGCTTCGCTGGCCCTAATAAAATATATGAGCGAGTGGTATGACATAGAATTAATTAATATTGTTGGTGCATTATATATATATATACTTTTTAAGTAAAAGGGGTTAGCTAGAGCTTCTTGTCTGCAACCATGCCCGACAACTCATCATGTGACTAATTCATTGCTTTGCAGCCGGTTCACCCCTTCTTGCCCCCGGTTCGCCCTAATGTTACAAATTGGCGAGGGGTATGACATAGAATTAATTAATATTGCTAGTGCATTATATATATATATACACTTTTTAAGTAAAAGGGGTTAGCTAGAGCTTCTTGTCTGCAACCATGCCCGACAACTCATCATGTGACTCATTCATTGCTTTGCAGCGGATTCTCGGCCTCCTGCGCTCCATCATTGGCCTTAATGTTACAAATGAGCGAGGGGTATGACATAGAATTAACTAAATTGTTGGTGCATTATATATACATATATATATATGCCCGACAACTCTTCATGTGATTAATTCATTGCCTTGCAGCGGATGTACGGATTCCTACGCTTCTTAATCCCTGCAGGAAGTAGAATATCAGACGATTTGTATGATCCACCTGTATGACATAGTTTTTTTTTTTTTTTTCTCTTAAATTCTACTGATGGTGTATTCATTTGAACTTGAAGGCATTTAATTATTATTAAAGGGCAAGAACATTTGATACCTTGTGATTTCATTGCTTTATAAAGCGGATTCGCGGCTTTATGCGCTTCTTCAACCCTATAGGTGGATTTAGTGCCATGAATAATCAGAAAGAGGTATGACATGGATTGAATTTTTTTTTTTTTTTTTTTTTTTTAAATTATAATTTAAATTTTAAAAGATAGTGAAGATGTTAAAACGGGGCATGCATGTGATTTCATTGGTTTGCAGGTTGCTGGCCGACTATGCTTCTACGAGCCTCGTGGTGATTTAGGCCGGAGGAATGAGCAAGGGGTACGATGACATAGAATACATATATATATATATATATATATATATATTAATTCTATTGTGAAAAGAGGGGAGCTTGTCATGTGAGTGATTTCTTCATTGCTTTGCCTATGCAGCGGCTGTATGGCATCAGTCGCTTCTTCCAGCCTGGAGGTAGATTAGAACCTGTTAATAAGGAATTGGTATGGCATAATAGCATAGATTAATGTTAATCTTGTAGAAAATTTAAATTAAAGACGATGTGATTTTTTTTTTTTTTGTTTTTTTTCCATTGCTTTGCACAGATGATTGATTCCATCGAATCCTTCAAGGGTACATTAGAACTTACACGCGGGTGGCTTCCCTGGCATTCCGTGTTTGGCATGGTTGTGTACATAGTGGTAGTTGGCAATGCCGCACTGGGGTTCCTTCAGATGCTTACAATCCTTGAGAATTCTGCAGCAGCGGCAGGGGTGGTGCCCAAATATGGATCTGAGGCATATCTCGTCAACTTCGCTGCCATTAGCACGGTATTATTTGGGGTTTTTGTCATCTTTACACTCCTCGGAGATCCACTAATCCTTCGTGTCCAGACCAGCACTGAACTACCCTACTAAGGACCCTGGATCCGTGGCCAATACTCCTTCTGAAACAAATGTGCTAATTCAAATGTATCACAGTGTTAGCTGTTGTAGCTTTTATAATAAAAGATTTTATTAGTTTTTAGAAATATCAACCAACCATCCATGGGTCTTTGTTGTAATGGTGAATTTTCCTTCCTGGCTGTACTGAAATATAATGGGGATTAACCACTTTAGTTCGAACAAAAAGGACAGGTAGCCCTGTACTAGCCTTCTCCCTTCCAGTCTAAAACTTTAAAAAATGAATAAAGGGACTAGAAGGGGATTCTCAATAGATTTACTATAGTATACCATTCATTCACCCATGTAAAGGCATGTGAAAGTTATTTAAATGATAAAAATTAAGAAAATTTAGTTTGGTGGGTAATAGTTTTACTTATGAAAAGTTATGAGTTTAAAATGAAAGTGTCTCAAAATTAAAATAAATAAATAAAAATAAAAAATCCCATTTCCATTTTTGCGATTTTTTTTAACTCTATTTTTACCATCAGAGAATTGTACATTTAAGCCATATTTGAATAGTATTATTTTCATAAAAAATAACCTATTTTAAATTGAAAAAGGGATTGTTATTTAGACAATAATTATCAATTAACTGACACCTTAATTATCAAGATTAATTTAAAGTGGAAAAAAGAAAAATGTAAAGTGGCACAAACGATGCCCAATATTTTTTATAGTCTTAAATGTTTAATTTTATCTTTTTTCAATTTACACATGATTTTTTTGTTAATTTTTTTTTTTTTTTTTTTTTTGTTTGCATGACAATCAACTCCTAGGCTAGACTTTCTCTCTCTCTATTTTTTAAAACTTCTTGTTGATCTTGAAAAGTAAAATGATCTTTTAAACTACATTTTTTTCATCAAGATGGCTTAACTCAGTTGGTTGTAGCCTCATTTATGATCAGAGATGATCATAAGTTCGAGATACGTTAGAGTCAAAAGAACCTCAAAATTTTAAAACAACATAAAATAAATAAATTATACCTTTCCCTTTTTATTCTCACCTTCCCAATTTGCTTCTTTATTTCACTCAATTTCTTCAAGCACCAAAGAATCGAGAGAAAAAAATGATGAGTTTACAAATTACTATAAGTAGTCGTTGTTATCGCTTGTGGATACCCATTGCAAAAAGAGTGCATATGAAGAAACAAAGGGAATTTTAAAATCACAATTAAACATGTGAACCATAACATGTAGATTCTTAAATGTTTCTTTGATATAGTGTTATTAACACAAAGTACATATAATACCATTTATTTATTTATTTTCACTAGAATCAAATATGATGTTTTCATTTGTGGGTGGAGGGGGGGGGGGGGGGAAGTAAATATTAAACGAAAAAGAAAATTAAACATGAGAAATATTTTCATAGTTGACAACTAGAATAAAAAATTGTTTGTAAACTTTAATGATCTTCTAGTTTACAAAGTATAGTATAACTGCAAAAATGAATAGTTAGTTTAACATATGCAAGTATATATTATGAAATGATATCAACTAATGCTTTAGAAATAAATGATATATAGACTATCTACAATAGATGAAAATTAATGCCCGAAAGTTTTCTCTCAGATTTCTTTTTCAAATTAATTTATTAGTAATCTTGTCAATTTATAAGAGGATTAAGACAAAAATATGTAATAAATGTTATTAAAAGTTTCAAATTGTACGGTACATATGAAGTTTATTGAAAGAAAAATCATAATTTACATATAAAGAGTAATTATAATTTAATAATAAAAAATATAGGATAAACAATAAAGTTGACACTTAAACTTGTTAGAAATTCAGCTTTTACACACGAACTTTTTAAACGTTTCAACTTTGTCATTCCGTCCAAAAAAAACCTTTAAGTTTGTTTTTTCATCCAAAATTTGAGACTATCATTATTTTTTCAAGGACAAAATTGAAAATTACGTTTAAAAATAAAAGACAAATATGATTCATCAGTTAAAGTTAGAAGGATAGATGTACAAAAATGCCCTTGTTTGTCATAAATTTTGGATAGAAATACAAATTTAACTTTTTTTTTTTGGATAGAATGACAAAGTTGGAATGTTTAAAAAGTTTGTGTGCAAAAACTTGGACGAAAAAAAGTTCATGAACAAAAGTTAGATTTTTGAAAAATTTAGATATCACTATATAATTTACCCAAAAATATATAATTTTTTCATTGTGTTAAAAAAAAAAAATTTGATTAGTTGTTGACCATTAAAAAATTAATGAAACAACCATACACTTAACTAAAAAATGATATTCTTGTTATAAATTCCTTTTTCTATTCGAATATTCATTGAACTTCTTTCAACTTTTATATCTCTTAAGCTTCTTATCTCTCTTGTATAATTAGTTTTTATAACCCCTATTCATGTAGAAGATAGTGGGGATTAATGTATGTGTGTGTATATATATATATGTATGTGTATGTACATATTGATCCCTATATATATATGAGGGTTGTTCATATGAATTTTACACATGAAATGATTTGAAGAAAAACACTCTCTCTATTCTATCTTTGTTCTGTTGCTCTAATTTTGTTTTCTTATGTTGTCAT
The DNA here is from genome assembly GCA_035583425.1 of Marsdenia floribunda. Taxonomy (NCBI): domain Eukaryota; kingdom Viridiplantae; phylum Streptophyta; class Magnoliopsida; order Gentianales; family Apocynaceae; genus Marsdenia; species Marsdenia floribunda. The sequence goes on from JAXGGT010000001.1 coordinate 6,939,335, forward strand.
AGTAATTTTATAATACATTAATTATCAGTACGAGATTCTACAGATTTAATATATTGTTTGAAGTTTGATTCAAGAATATAAAAGTACATTATTTCTTTCATGTCAAATTCTATTAAGTTCGGATTTGTGGCTCTTGAAGTCACCAAATGAAATGATTTGTCATGGATGTTAGATCCCATCCAATCATGATAAGTTTAGCAGACACCATTGTGTAAAATAATCAACTATCGTGACAATTTCAGTCATAATATTTCTTTGTCTCTTCATATTCATATCTTCTTGAAAATTTAAAGATGCATTAAATATGGAAAATTGGACATTTTAGTCCTCATTTTATTTTCGTTTGGAAAAATTAGTCCCTATATTTTTTTTTTAACTTTTTTAGTCCCCAAATTAAAATTAATTGGATAAATAAGTCTTTCTAAGCATATTTTTCTTATTTTTTATGCCAAAATTCGTGTAATTTACAAGTTTGCTATTAAATAAGAGTATTTTTACCCAATTAAAAAATTTATACATACAAATTATATGACTTTTGGCATAAAAAATATGTAAAAATATGGTCATAAAATATTATTTTTAATATTATTTTATGCATAAAATAATTTTTTTTTTCAAAATAAAATATCATGATAATAAAATAATAACTAATTTTCCTTTCAAATAAAAAAAATTAATCATTATAAACATATAATTAAAATTTATTATTTTAAAAATAAAATCTTATTTAATAATAATTTATTAGTGATATCAATTTCCTAGCTTAAAAAATTATACTTCTTTGTCAAAATTATACTAATTATTTTTATTTTTACTTTGTCTATACTTGTATATATAATTACTTTTTTTTTTGAGAGAAAAATATATAAATACTTGTTATTAGAAATTTTTGAATCAATAAAAGACTTTATACTCAAAACGCTAAAGTATTTCTGTATATACATTTTTCTAAATCAATAATTGGTTTTATCATTTATGTACTTGAAGAACACGTCAGTTTCAGATATTTACGTTTTTTTTTTTTTTTTAATACTTTTTTTGGTGAATACTTTCAGATATTTACTTACTAGAAGCACCGAATCACTTCAGATTTTTCTTTGAGCCCTCTTAATTTCCTTATATATATAATTCATCAGGGAGTTTATTAATCAATGAAGTTTGTTATTTCATTAAATCAGTACATAAACTAGGGTTTTGTTGCATTTTTAGAGTTAACCCTTGCATTTCTCTACAGATATGGTCCTCCCTGTAACTTCTCGGCCCTTTTTTTGGGGGGCTCAAGTTCTGGGAATGACTGCAATTATCTTGGTCCTAATATGGACGATAAGATTCAGAGGTGGTTTTGGATGGGAAGATAAGGACCTCCTGTTTAATGTATGTCTTCCCGCCTTTTCTCCCCGTATTTCTTCTCATTCTTATTCTTATTATTTGATTTGATTTTTTTTTTTTCCTGCTTCTTTTAAGTCTTGTTGTACTTGATTTGGGTGACCTTCTCTGTTCCTTTTCGTTTAGGAAATGAATATATATACATGCGAGTTGATGGTTCGTAGAATTCTTAAGTTGTGTGGGATTACATGTTTAAGAATTAATTAGGGGATTTTAATTTGTGGTCTCAAATTACTAAATGAACATTTTACATATCAGTTTTATGATCATCAGGGGTTCTCATTTGTCAATTTAACACGTTTTGCTTTTTTCCTGTTCCAGCTTCATCCATTTTTGATGCTGCTCGGCTTTGTTGTAGTTAACGGTGAAGGTAATTCTGATCCGTCGATTCCATTTCATCAGTTAGCTAGCTAGATTGTATCTCTTTTTTTGGTTGGTGTGTTCTCTATATATGCTTTTTTATAATGCTTCTTTTTTGTTTTTTGCATTCTAATCAATGCCAGCCATTATGTCTTTGAGAGCTTGTTCATGGATTGAACATGAGGACACCAGGACTAAAATTCATCTATTCTCGCACTTATTGGCCTTCCTATTGGGCATTTGTGGACTAACTGCTGTATTCTTATCCCAAAAGGAGAGCAATATTGCAAATTTTCACAGTTTGCACTCTTGGATTGGAATTGGGATTTTTGTGCTCAGTGGAATTCTGGTAACTATTACATAGATAGATATACATGATAGTTATAATTTCTACACTTCTCTGGATACAACCTCTCTCTCTCCATATATAGCTGTTAAAATAGCATGAAGTCATTTGATTTACCATACCTACTCATGTGATTTCAGATGCTATGGCAATCTGTATACACAGGCATGATCTTATTAGTCCCGGGAGTATTACGTCTGTCTGATTATCAAGGGGTATGACATATATATAAAAGATTGCAATTAACTAGGGGCTTTCTTGCAAAATGTATCAAAATTAATTAATGCATGCGATTTTTCATCATTGCTTTGCAGCGGATTAACGGCCTCCTGCGTTCCATTGGCCCTAATGTTACAAATGAGCGAGGGGTATGACATAGAATTAATTAATATTGTTGGTACATTAATTATATATATATACTTTTTAAGTAATTAAAGGGGTTAGCTAGAGCTTCTTGTCTGCAACCATGCCCGACAACTCATCACGTGACTAATTCATTGCTTTGCAGCGGGTGTACGGATTCCTACACTTCTTAATTCCTGCAGGAAATAGAATATCACAAGATTTGGAAGAGCCAGCGGTATGACTTAGATTTTTTTTTTTTTAATTATTATTATAATTCAGCTGTTGGTGCATTCATTTGAATTTGAAGGCATTTAATTGTTATTAATTGTGATTTCATTGCTTTGTATAGCGCATTCGCGGCTTGATGCGCTTCTTCAACCCTAGAGGTGGATTTAATACCTTGAATAATCAGAAAGAGGTGTGGCATAGAGTTAATTTTCCCTTTTTTTAATTTAGTTTTTAAAAGATAGTGAAGATATTAAAAAGGGGCATGCATGTGATTTCATTCGTCTTCAGCAAATTGCTGGCGATCTACGCTTCTACACGCCTAGTGGTGATATGCGCCGGAGGAATGAGCAAGCGGTACGATGACATAGAATATATATATATATATATTAATTCTATTGAAAAAAGAGGGGGGCTTGTCATGTGAGTGATTTCAATTCATTGCTTTGAATATGCAGCGGCTGTACGGCATCAGTCGATTCTTCCACCCTGGAGATAGATTAGAACCTGTGAATAAGGACTTGGTATGGCATGATAGCATAGATTAATATTAATCTTGTAGTATTTAAATTAAAATTAAGAAGATCATGATGTGCAGGATTTTTTTTTTTTTTTTTTTTTCCATTGCTTTGCACAGATGATTGACTCCATCGAGTACTTCGGGGGTACATTAGAACTTACGCGCGGGTGGCTTCCCTGGCATACCCTGTTTGGCATGGTTGTGTATATCGTGGTAGTTGGCAATGCCGCACTGGGGTTCCTTCAGAAGCTTACAATCCTTGAGAATTCTGCAGCAGCGGCAGGGGCGGTGCCCAAATATGGATCTGAGGCATATCTCGTCAACTTCACTGCCATTATCACGGTATTATTCGGGGCTTTTGTCATCTTTACACTCCTTGGAGATCCAGTAATCCTTCACGTCGAGACCAACCTTGACCTACCTCCTCAGGACCCTGGATCCGGGTCCATTACTCCTCCTGAAACAAGCGAGACCAATACTCCTTCTGAAACAAGTACTGCTTCAAGTGTAAATGTTTTTAGCTGTTTTTAATTTTTAGAAACATGAACCAAACATCCATGGGTCTTTATTGTAATGGTGAATTTTCTTTCCTGGCTGTACTGAAATATAATGGTCGTTAAGTACTATCTCCCCCATGTCTCATTCATTCAATCTTTCTTTCATTTGTCTACCTTACAAATTTTTTTTTTTTTTAATAATTATTCTAATAAAAAATAAAAAATAAAACATATTTTGAAAATACACATTAATTAATTATTTATTTATTTAAGAAGGTTCAAGTTTACAAATAAAAGGACAAAGAGAGCTAGTAAAAGGAAAAGGGAAGGACTACATAATACACATTAAATGCAACTACCAATAGCAAAAGAGTCCTCCACCAGCCAATGAAACCGATGTTTGATGTTTTGGGCCTACCGCTAAAGGGCTGAGAATCGGACACGACGATGTAAATGGATCGAGCCACGTAATCACCCCTCGTCTTTTATTCTCTCTCATTGTTGTCAATTGTCAAACGAAACCCAAAACAAGATTGGGCTTTGGTCTTCACACCATACGCAGTAGCAAGGCAGGGACCCCATCAATCCATCAATCATCACTTCAATCTTCATTTTTTTTTTTTTTTTTTTGTTTTTTGAAATACTTCTGTACTACATGATTCCAAATCTTTAGCGTCAGATTTTGAGAAGTAGAAAATCCTATACTTGTTTTGATTCTTGGGGCGACATTATTTCTCTTATCTCCTTTAGTCTGACTGACCGTTGAGAATCCAGGTAGAGTTGAGAGGGATGGCCATCGCCGTAAGATCTGCGTATCCTGCTTTGGTGGCTCAAGTTCTGGGCCTGACTGCGATTATTTTGGTTCTAATATGGACAATAAGCTTCAGGGGTGGTTTAGCATGGGAAGCTGCTAATAAAAACCTCATCTTTAATGTATGTCTTCCGTCCCTTTCTCCCCGTATTTATATATATTATCATTATTATTATTATTACTACTCAATTTGATTTGTCTGCTGCTTTTTAATCTTGTTGTTTTCTTTGAAATTCTTAATTTGGGTCTCCCCTGTTTCGTTTGGTTTAGCCGGCAATTAATGATGATGACGATATGTCTTATTCATTTTTCCCAGAAATTGTTCATGTGGACCTTGATATTGATGGTTTATAGAATTCTTAAGTTCTGTTCCATTTTTTGGTATGTGGACTTTCAATAACCGTTTTGCTGATCTAGGTCTTGTAAGTTCAAGCTGGAGAACTGTTTCATAAAACACAAACCAAATGACAAATTTAAGTTTTCATCATTCAGATACTCGGTCATGTCTCCATTTGTGGGTGGAGCTAACCAGCAAGACACTTCTGGTTAATTATTATTATATATATATATTTGGACTAGAAAATTGGATGTTCTTCAGATGGCATGTGTATTTAACCATGAGCAATTGAATTAATTATCTTGTACCATTATTTTCCCTTTTTGTGTGTGTGTGTGTGTTTGTGTTAAAAGTCAGTATTTGGACTTAAAAAAAAACCCTGAGTGGCTCTCAGGTCTCCTCACATGTTCTGATGGTATTGTTCCTTTTGTTGCTAATTGTCGTCGAAAAATATAGGCAGTATTGTTGCTCTTCCATAACTACTGCATACAAATTTTGTAATAAGTAAGCATATTTAAGTTCACATATGGAATTTAGACTGTGGTTTTAGAAGTAAGGCTTCAAATTCATGTTACTGCAAGTATGCTTGAGTATGAGTGCATGCATTCAGTGTTTAAAATAGGAACTCTTGGTTGGAACACTTTCTAATCCTCAATGGCCAGTCCTCATGGATGTTGGCTTTTGATTTCATCATAAATAGTTCATATAGAAGATCAAGAAAACTCATGGCAAATGTCTTTTAAAGGATAAAAGGGATTACGTGTTCTGTTCAGTCAGAGCATCAGGGAATTTTTGTGTGCTGAAATGAACATTATACTACATCTTGGAAATTTCTTGTAAAAGTTTGGCTATAGAGAGAGTATGAGGTGCTCATTTGTCATTTTAAGCATGCATGGGATTAATCATCATATTCTGTACAGCTGTACTTAAAAATGTTCTGATTTTACATGTCCAGCTTCATCCACTTCTGATCCTGCTTGGCTTCATTGTACTTGGCGGTGAAGGTAGTTCTGATGCCATTTCAGTTAGATAGTACTTGTGTTAGAAAATTTTGTCTTTTTTTTTTTTTTTCCCGGGGGGGGGGGGGGGGGGGGGGGGGTGCCGTTTTTTCTTATAAAATGATTCCTTTTGTTTTTCATTATTGATGCAGCCATTATTTCTTTCAAAGTTCTTCCACTGAGGAAGGAAGTCAAGAAACTAATACATCTAGTCTTGCACGCAATTGCCCTCATACTTGGCATTATCGGAGTATATACTGCATTCAAATACCATAATGAGAGCAATATTGTCAATTTATACAGTTTGCACTCTTGGATTGGAATTGGGATTGTTGTGCTCTATGGAATTCAGGTAAATAATCTATTTAGAAGTCCTTGTAAGCTTCTTCTACTACTCGTGCTCATGCGGTCGACTATGCATTTTTGATATATCATTTTTGTTTGAAATGAGTGAAGTGCATTAAAATGGGCTTAGGACTTGTCTGCTAAGCAAATATATTATTAAGTCATGTCTGCAAAATGTATGTGATTGCAGTGGATTTACGGATTTCTGGTCTTCTTCTATCCCGGAGGTACATCAGAAATAAGGAGAGGGTCGCTTCCCTGGCATGTCCTATTTGGGTTGTCTGTGTATACCTTGGCTATTGGAAATGCTACACTGGGCTTCCTTGAGAAGCTTACATTCCTTGAGAGTTCAGGGCTGGCGAAATATGGGTCTGAGGCATTTCTTGTCAACTTCACTGCCATTATCACCATATTATTTGGGGCTTTTGTCATCTTTACAGTCCTCTCGGAGCCAGTAACCACCACCGAGGACGATTACAGCTACTCAGCCATATAACATTTTTATGTTCGCCCGTTCTAGCTCTGTATATGCTTGCTTTGTGGATGGATGGCTGGATGCATATAGCAAAATTTGGTCTCTAAGAAAAGAGTATATGTTTTGAAGGAAATATCAGCAGCAAATTCACCTCCCATCTGTAATAAGTATGTAAATTTTATTTTACAACTTTTTTTCGTAAAATAAAAAAAAAAAAATTCCAACCATGGTCTTGTAACGGTGAATTAAGTGGACCACTCTTTCGCTGTACTGAAAATAATGGCCATTCCTATCTAAGTATCTCATTCAAACTTGTGGTCCTTGTGACATATATGTTCATCCCACATCCCACTCTGAAGGACAAAAAGAAAAATGGAAAATAAAAAAGGAAAACTTTGGTGTATTTGTCTAAGATCGATTTCAGATTTGTTATAACATTTTCTGTAACATTTTTTTAACAAATAAAAAAAAAAAAATGACTGTCTAGTTTCAATAATTTGGAGTTGTATTTAAGAGGCCATGAAACTGAGACAGGGAAGTCCTGAGGGGGTTTAACGAAGGATTCAGAATCTAATGAGTTGGGGGGGGGGGGGGGGTGGGTGCGGGGAGGGAAGATAAAAGATAAACGCCCCTACAACATGTTTGATAAACGACAGTAGCACAGACAATATCTACCCATCTGTCGGCCCAGATTTTGCCTTACATTGCAGGGGCAAGCAGCCCATCGATCTCACAATTAACATGGTTCTTCAAGCCCGTCCCAGACATGATTCATCTTAAGCCACACCTATCACCAATGAAATTCGAGTTTATGAATGAAAAAATAAATTCTTAAATAAGAATATATATATATATATATATATATGTAATGCGCGCGCACACACAGAAAGAGTAAATTTTTTTTTTTTTTTTTTTTATCGGTACAGCTGCATCAATCATCACTCTTCTCACTTTTACAAAGAAAGAAATTGCTGTATTACGCTCCTATAATGATAACACCCCAATGATGAACATCTTTTCTTTCACACACACACTCTCCAAAAAAAGAAGGCCAGTCTCTCTCTCTATCTCTCTCTTTTCCTTTTTTGTTCTTTCTTTTCTTGTCTCTCTCGTGGACCAATCCCCAGTGAAACTTTGCAAAACTCAGAAAAGAAAAGAAAGAAGAAAAAAAAAAAAAATATATATATATATATATATATATATAAAAGGGAATCTCGTAAATTAGGGATTGGGGTAGAGAGATATTTTGCGCTCATCTCAACGGGAGGGTGCTGCGGTTCGAGGTAATCCGAGGCAGCATCAGGTGACACCTCTACTAACCTAATGCCAATTATCTTCTCAGAAAATACACACACACAAAATTAAAAAAAATGTCCATAATCTTCAACAGTAGCATCAATATTTTCATGTGTTTTGAAGGAAAGCCCTCCTCATCATCCACATGTCTACTTCTTGAAATTTCCAGTTGCTTGAGCCGGACTTCCAGTTGCTTGGGATGGACACTTGTCCCATTAGTATTTTTTTTTGTGATAAGTTGTCCCATTAGTATTTATTAAACAATGTATATGTGAGTATATATATATATATATATTACTATTATTAATAGTAGTAGTAGTAGTTTTTTGGTGACCACTTTGGTCGGCCTTAATTAGCTGTTCTTAATTATTACAACTCAAGCAATTGTGTTGTGTGGTTGGTGAGGAGTTGTCATTTGTCATTCCAGCAAAACAATTCATATTTATAAAACCCATTTCAAGTTTACTTACTATTGATATCAAAAGTTTAAAATGAAAATTCTTCTTCTTCATTTTTTTTTTTTTTTTTTTTTGGAATAAAATAAATTATAAAAATTTATGGGTAACATAAATATTTATCTTTAAAAAACTAATAATAAATTGCATTAATTAACGACTGGTATACGAGATAAAAGAGGCATTCTTGTCCTTGAAATTTACGAACGGGTTCCCTTCTTTTTCCTTTTCTGCTTTGCAGATATGAAGCTCTGGTGAATTTTAATCTTAAAGGAAGAAAAAAGGACAAAAGCTTCAATCATCAATTAAGAAACGGTCATGTATGTGTATGTTGAAGTTGTAAAGTTTCCAAGCAAATAAACTTTCGTAGTACTTGGTACAAACTTGCCTGTCTCTGCACATTACTTTACACACACACACGCGCCCCCCACCACCAAAAAAAAAAAAAAAGTCCCAAAAGAAAATGTGCACCCTTCTCTTTCTTCCCTTCGGAATTAATAATTCCCTCTCCACCCTCAACCCTCTTCCCTCCCCCTGAGATAATGCCTTCATTACACTACTATAGGTCTAATAGTATCCAATAAGTGTGATATCCGTCCCACATTGAAAGTATATGTGAATATGTTATGGAATATAAGTGTGAGTCTAGGTAATCATTGTCAATTCGATATATCTCTTTTGGTCCAGTGAGGACGGTACCAAGTAGTTGACTCTGGGTACTGCTAGACTCACAGTCGCGACACGGGTTCGCGGGCCCGGTATCAAAGTTCATTTTATATTTAATGATTTCACATGTGAGATTAAAGGTATGATAGTAGCAAATATATATTCTCTCTCTCTCTCTTTTTTTTTTTTTTTTTTTTTTTATTGTTTTGTATCTTTATCAATTAATTAAATAAAGATTTATGGAGAGAGAGATATAGAGAAACTCCCAAGACTATAATACACAATTAAAATTCGATACAAAACTACTTTTAAGGTGAGTCGAACACATACATAACCTCTCAATTAATAAACCAATTGGAAGTATCTAAATGAGGAGATTTACATTACCTTGTTCCCCTATCAACTATATTTTATAATTGTGATACTCTGTCTCACATCGTAAGTGTATAAAAATTTGTCATGAAATATAAACATGGATCTAGATTGTCACTACCAAAATCCGAAACGTGATACGTCGTGAATTGAGATGCAACTCAACACGCAAGGCACGTGACTAACAAAAATACCATACAAAAATTCTCTTATCATTTACAACTTACTATTAATGAGAAAATGAATAAACAGTTGCCAAAGAAAATTCTCATAAAAATAAACCAATCTCAAAATTTTAACTTGTAATCTTAGAAAAAAAACATATCCAATAGTTTGACAAATCCAAACAATCTAAGTAATTCGATACTTCCCATCAGATTGGGTATAAAAAAAATTCTTTCTCAAAAAAACGTAAAACATATTTATTTTTTATACATAATAAAAATAATACTTAAACATAGGCTCAAAGTCTCATAATATTTTCTTAAACTAGATATCAAAAGCTCAACTCAACTCCGACAAGGAGTTAACGAGTTGGAAAACATACATACATAATATTTGTCTACTTATCGACAGAGAGGTATATCAAGAACTAGTCTTCTAAGCATACAAAATATGAGTCGTGCATAATTGTTTCAAAACATACATGTATACATATATTAAAAAAACATATACTTCATGCTCAATTGAATTTAATAAACATAAAAATATTTCAAAACTTAAAAACGAAAATAATCGAATTACTTACTTCAATCAAGGCTTAACCAAACGTAATTTAACTCAAGAAATCTAGATTCCAAAAGTATTCCTTACCTTTGTAATCAATACCGAGATCCCCGACCTCGAATTCTTTTTCGTGGAGTTTGGTTACCTCCTCTTTCTTATTCTAATTGTGAGAGAATGAATGGACAATTAAAATCATGCCTAGGATTTCTTAAATAAAATATTATAACTTAATTTAAATTGTTCCATAGGTTCTTTTATTTTTTTAGTATTCTAAAATAGTCTCTAAACTTTTAAAATTATCAAAATACCTTTCTTAATTGGACACGAGTATTATATAGATACTTATTGTCAATTTAGAATATTCTTAATATCTTTTTTGTTATAATAAAGACGGTGACAAGTAATTGACTGTGGGTATCTTTAAGGACCAATGAAATGTAAAGCAATATATATATATATATATATATATATATATATATATATTTTATGAATGAAAAAATGTAATGCAATATCTATTATAATAAAAAATAAAAATTCAATAATAACACACTATTTGTGCACTAATGCATATAAATCTAGAGGCCACCGGAACCTTACATTTGTACTAAATATGATTTACAATTGAATAAGACTTTTTTTTTTTTTCTCTTTTTTGTAAATATTAAGAATTCTTGTAATAATTAAGGCTCCAAAGTAGTAATTTGTACTTCTTGTTAATCTGAAGGGAAAAAAAAAAAAAAAAAAAAAAAAAAAAAAAAAAAAAAAAAAGAAAAGAATAAGCATGTTGTTAAGAGAGTGGGTATTAGTAATATTTGCCAACTCAGAGTAGGCCAAATACAATAATAAGAAATATGTGTATCAAATAACAGTACAGTTGCAAGGGTGTGGTCTTATTTATTAGTATCTGTTGATTTTCAAGCGACAGTTACCTTCCGCCAACTACTAATATCTTCATTCTTTCATCATATCAAATCATATCATATCCTTCATACTCTCTCTCTCTCTCTCTCTCTCTCTCTCTCTCTCTCTCTCTCTATCTCCTTTCTCTTACTTGGCTTAAACAAAATCTTCTCTTGGCTTTGAATTTTTCTGATTAATTTTTTTTTTTTTCTTTCAACGTATGGCGGAAGAGGAAGTTAAGAAAGTGGAGGGTGAGGCACCACCGTCTGAGGCTGCAGCACCACCACCTCCACCTCCAGCTCCACGTCCAGTTCTACCACCAGCTCCAGCTCTATCTCCACGTCTACCTCCGGCTACAGAAGCAGACGGAGCTCCAAAAGATGTGGCTGAGGAGAAATCCGTAGTTCCACCACCTCTCCCGCCTCCTGAAGAAAAACCCGATGACTCCAAAGCTCTAGTTGTTGTTGAAAGTAAGTTCACTGTTTTGTTTAATTAATGAATCTTGCTGTTTGTTTGAAAATAACCATATTATTGATCTAGGTGGTGTTTGTTGAATTTGGTATCTTTATTACTTATCAAAAAAAATGGTGTCTTTAATTATCTCTTGGATATTTTCATAATATTCATTAATTCTTGCTAAAAATAATATATCCAAATAAAAAAATAATTCCTACTCAAAAAGTTGCTGAAATCAGAGTCTGCTTCATATTCTGTGGCAGAACCGGCTGAAGAGAAACCTGCCGAGGGTTCTATCAACAGAGGTAATGAATCTTGGGATTTGTAAGGTCAACAAACATTCTTCTTTATAATTTCTTGATTTGTTCAATAAATTATTCTAATTGATTGAAACAACTATCCCACTTCCACAGACTCAGTGCTTGCAAGAGTTGCAACAGAGAAAAGGTTGTCGTTGATCAAGGCGTGGGAAGAGAGTGAGAAATCCAAAGCGGAAAACAAGTAAATCGCTTCTTTGACCCTTCACATTTCTTTTGTCAATCCATTTTGTAGAATATGTACTTGACTGTATTTCCCCACAGTAAGTAACCTGCAATGTTCGTCTATTCACAGAGCTCAGAAGAAACACTCAGCCATTGGGGCATGGGAAAACAGCAAGAAAGCAGCTATAGAAGCTGAACTCAAGCAAATTGAGGTAATAAATTCCTTCCAATGCTCTGCTTTCTGTTAAACACATGCAGCCTCCACATAAGAGCATATATATATATATATTTAAGGGGGCGGGGGGGGGTTGTGTGGTTTCAAAATTCCAGGGCTGAAATCCTCATTTTGGCCTGTTTTTTTGGGACTCAGAGGAGCGAATGTATGTTCCAAATAGCACACGTCCTTTTTGGCAGTACAGAACACAAACATGATGATGAGGCGAAATTTATCATTACCTCTGCGTTGTGTGCAGGAGAAGCTAGAGAAGCAGAAGGCAGAATATATAGAGAAAATGAAAAACAAGATTGCTAGCCTCCACAAATCAGCTGAAGAAAAGAGGGCTATGATTGAAGCCAAGCGAGGAGAAGATCTCCTGAAGGCAGAGGAGACAGCAGCAAAGTATCGTGCCACGGGAACTGGTCCAAAGAAACTCCTCGGTTGTTTCTGAAGATGAAAAGTTTCAGGTCTGATTGAAGATTAAAAGATTGTTCAAGTTCATTTTTTTTTTTTTTTTTTTTTTCTCTTTTAGTGAACTTTTCTTATTTGTTGATAGACGTGGTGTATGTATGGGTGTGCAAAGTGTCGTAGAAGCAAGTAGAATTTATCTTTACGCGTGCATAATAACCATGTATGTATTTTCATGTCAAGGCAAAAACACAGTTATGGATTTGTAAAAAAAAGGATGCTTGGAAGAAGACATCATTCATGTAATCATTTTGCTACTTAGGTTTCTTAAATGACTACTCTTACCTCTCTCAAGAAAAAGGGGAACCCAAAAAAAAAAAAAAAAAAAAAAAAATCTTTCCAAATTGGATTAGGATATATCCGTTAGTATAGAGTTAAGATGATTCCCAGAAATTCCCCAGCAGCCTATCCTGTTCCCCTCCCATGACAAAATCAAAGGGAATTCCTTCTTAGTGAAACAGAAAGTCTTGACTCAACCCACAATCACAGAATATGAGTAAGGGCTTAACCATTTATATCATCTAGCCACTTTTCATTTTATGCAATCTGGTATTAATTCTTTAGTAAAAGTTACCTCAGCAACCAAAGCCATAGCCAAAATTAGAAAAGAATCTGTTAAATACTAGTAGTATACCATTTCCCGAATAGCCTATTCCACAATTTGTCACGGCAGTTTCCTCAGATTATTAAAATAGCCTATTCCACGGTTGCCATGACTGTTTTCGACGTACTAAATAAATTAATAGACCTGTGACTCTCTACGTTCACCTTGAACTCCAAAGCACATTTCCACATCCAAGAGCCTTTAGCAATAGCACGTCATGTCAAATAGCATCTTGAAGGTAAATGGAGACATCCTCAATAGGTTCTTGCAGATACGCCATTTCGTCTCCCTCCGGAAGATCTAATAATAGATTTATAGTTGTATCTGAGGATTCATCCAATTCATCATACGATCTTGATGATTCAGAACCAACCATCAGGTCTGCTGAATCTTTCTTCGTGCTCATATATTCTGCATGCTTTTGTGTTTTAGTGATATCAGTAGTGCTGAGCATCCTTGGTAGATCAGTCTGTACTGTAACTCCTGAACTTGAATCTTCTCTCGTGGACGATGATACCTGCGACACTGGGCTTTGACATGCCACTCCATAGTCATTACCTTTGCGGAATGAGTCTCCCACTTCAGAATTCCATAGACGGAGGAAGTAGTCACATTCATTTTTTGCAGTGGACAAAGAATTCAAGAGCAACAATGGTTCCTTTGACAGCCGAGCCTCAGGATCTAGTCTGGCTCTTTCGCACAGCTCCATTTGCTGAGTTGACAATGATTCCAGTTTAGCATCTGTAAATTCAGAAATGAAAGATGGCTGCTGATTACTCTGCTGGTCTACCCTCGGTGCAACTTGCTTCTTGAGATGCGAGTTCCAGAAGTTCTTTATCTCGTTGTCTGTTCTTCCAGGTAAATGAGTAGATATGGCTGCCCACCTGAAAATTTTAATCAGAAAGGAGGAACTAACAGCTAAGCATTTACAAATAGTTTGAACTTTTCACTTAGTGAAAGATCAATACAACAAATCTAAATAACATGGTAATATAAACTCTGAACTAAATTATCTTTATTCACGAATTGTAAATACACATATACGAGTTAATACATCACAATACAATTCATATAAATGACAAATTCTAGCCTGGTATTCTTATCTTCAAGAGTGCATGGAAGCAATCATACTCACATAGCTGAATCTATCAGAGTACCCGCACGTCTACAGAACTTTGACAAAATGTCCTTACTTATTTCTCTCTTTGACAAGCTTTCCAATAGACCCATTAAGTATATCATCGACTTATAGACATAAAATAACACCTTCGCCATCATTAAATTTGCTATAACACATTTATTAGATTAATTAATCTTGAACCTATTAACAAGTACTATTTGATTAAAAAAAAAATTTATGTCATTGCTTAGGTGCTTGGTTTAGGCCATATAAAGATATCATAAGTTTACAAACTTTCTTTTCTTGTCCAAAAAGTATAAACCCTTCATGTTGTTGCATATAAACTTCTTCCTCTAACCCTCCATTCAAACATGCAGTTTTCATATCTATTTGGTGGATGACCATCTTATGGATGGAAGTTAAAGCTATTAAACCTCTAATAGCTATCATTCTTGCCACAAAAGGATTTGTATCAAAATAATCCATACATTGTTTTTCAAGTAAAGCCGCCTTATACTAACCAAGCCTTAAATTTGTCAATGGTTCCATCAACTTCCATTTTATTCTTAAATATTCACTTACAGTCTATAGATTTAAACCTTGGTGGGAGATCAACCAATTTCCGAGCTTTATTTCCCATAATTGAGTCCATCCCTCCATTGATGATACCAGTAGCAAGTTCCTTTGAGTGTTGCCATTGTTATAACTATTGCCTTTAGATTCTTGGAGATAAATTAAATACAACGAATGATAGCTTTCAAGATATGGATCCAAATGACATTTTCCTAAAGATGATGATTGTCCTACACAATTAGCCTTCAGGATACCCTAAAAACAACTACTTGAGAGTTATTTGATAATTTTCAAAATTTTCGAAATTTGTAAATGTGTGTTTTTGATGTTAATTCTACATTAATTAATATCACGAATGAATATTTTTAAATGAAAAATGACAATTTTTAAAAATGTTTCAATAGCCAATCCCGGCCTTGGTAGAACCTTCAAAACTGGCATTAATGGAACATGAATATGACTCCTTGCATGTTGTAATTTGATAACTTAGAGTGCACGATGCAAGGATAATTAGTCCAAATAGTGACGGTTTACACAACAATTAATTGGTCATGCATGCCAAACAATCTCCTAAATCAAGATGGCAAGTATCTTCCCCATGGATAGCTTCCAAGCCAAATATAAGCAAATTCAGGCATTACTTGAACATGGTGGCAGACTCTTCAAAATTGACATTGAAATGGAACATGAATATGACTTTTGTTTGTCCTAACTTGATCAATATCAGCACTACTTGGAGTGACTAGTCCAGATAATGGTTTACATAACAACTAATTGATCATGCATGTCAAACAATTTCCTAAATCAAAAAATGGCAAAAATAGATGTTTCCATAGATAGCTTTTGAACCAAACATAAGTGATCTGTAAAAGTAGAAGTTGGAAAAAGTACTGGGAAACAGGATATTTTTCTATACAGAAAATTTAAATAAATAAATAAATAAATGATTTAGGAACGGATAATTACTTACTTGTTACCCAGCATGTTGTGTAGCTGAATGATGGTATTCTCCTCCTCAGGACTGAAGGGACCGCGTTTAATGTCAGGGCGAAGATAATTTGTCCAGCGAAGCCGACAGCTCTTACCACATCGAAGCAGACCTGAAAGACATCCCACTCAGACAAGAGAGATTAAAACACTATATAATCTTGGATCAGGTTTACAAACTGTTATAAAAGCTCTTTTTCTAATTTGAGGGGTAAGCATCAGAAGAACTCATAATACATTAACCTAATATACAAATGCTCCATTACAACTTGATAGAGTCCCTTCAGAATTGTGCTGATGTAGTAGTAGTATATATCCTCAAATATCATGAGCACTGAAGGCACAGTACATAAGGTTTTATATGGTAATTGAGAATAATACACGTTAAGAAGCTATGAGAGAAAATGAAGTCTAAATTACAGAGTCTTAGGATTTCAAATTGTAAGCTTTTGCTGAGAATCACCAATTATTCCCAGAAAACTGCCTGTGGTTTGAAGACGGGGGAGAAGGTACCCTTTTCTCAATGTTCAGAAGACCATGAGCACAAGTCACATAATCATAGTTTCAGAAGAAAATTTCTTACTTGAAGTTGGTATTGCATACTAAGCCCTAAAGATGACCAAAAAAAAAAAATCATGAAAACAGAGTGTAGCAAAGATCAGAAGAACAGTAACTTAACCATCTGAAATCAGTCAAGACTATTTAAGGGTGGTGCTATGTCAGGATCTTACAGTAGATCCTGATATTGAGCCCTAAAGACCACTTTTTAAAATAATTAATTAATTAATTAATTAATTAAAACCTTTGAAATATACCAGGGAATCTCAAGGGAAAAAATCCCTCTGAGGTGCAGCTCGAATTTGTACAAAAAATCAATCATCAGAACTACAATATACTAAATATATTGATTTAAGAACTTCTCCCATGTAAAATCAAAGTTCTTCAACAAGTGTTCCCAAACAACAGTGTGGTTCCGCTGTGATGTATGTCGGAGAATAGAATATCCGAAATATATATATATATATATTATATCAAAAGGAAGTGGAAAAAGAAAACAACTTGGAAAGAAGAGGGGGGAAATAAAACAAAAGCAGATGAAAGTGAAGAAAGAAAGAAATATTACCAGCGAGTTTAGGGAGTGATCGCCAGGTACCATGGCCATTCTTCTTGATGTAGTCAACAAGAATCTTGTCCTCTTCAGGAGTCCAAGCGCCTTTTTTAACTCCCTCTTTGTCACAGCATGGAGATCTTCCCATTTTCTTCTTTTTCTTCTTCTTCTTCTCCACCACCTTCTTCATCCAAGCAAACCTGCTACTGCGCGCAACCCAGAAAGAGACGGCACAAGAAAAGGAAAATTGGACCTCAGACTGCAGAAATAGTAGTAAAGCAACATCCAGCAGTAAGAGAAAAATAGAAAAATTAAAGAAATACTACTGCACTGAGGAAAAAAAAAAAAAAAAAAACTTGTACAAGAGAAGAAAGGACACAGCCTTTCAGATGATATAATTGATGGAAAAGAAAGGACTTTAATTTAAACACACACAGACATGAATAGAATCTCAAGACTATAAATGCATGGGGATCACATATTCACATTTATACAATAATGGTAGTTATTATAATAGACATCCCAGGACATATACACATCCACAAGAACAGCAACACTGTTTTAAATTCTTCGCCCCACAGCCGCCCCCCTCCCCCTCCCCCCTTCTCCCTCTGCATTTACTGCTTGCTTTGTACGATTACACGGAAAAAAATTAAAGAGAATTTTTTTTTTTTTTTTTTTTTGTTTATATTTGCTTGGACGTGTCCGCGCGCATATTATTTCAATAAGTAAGAAAATTCGACTACAGCTCCCCATTCATAGCAAAGAAACACTTCACTTGCTGACTATTGATAATTAGCTTTCATCCCCACAGTCAAACCAGAAAAGAACTTTATTACAGTACCCATACAATCAAATTTTCACAACCTACCAAATTCCTACCATTGCATGCACACATAAACCTTATATATATATATATATATATATATATGTATATAGACATATATAGGCATAGACAGAGAGAGAGAGAGACGCCATGTACGCTTACTGGAAAATAAAGAATGAACAATAGAAGTGGAATCAGTTGAGGAAGGGGGAGACTAGGTTCTTTACATGTTGCAGAAAAAGATGGCAAATAAAAAGATTGTGAATTCTATATATATATATGTATGTATGTATTTTCTTTTTGCCATTTTGTTTAATGAAGTATAGTATTTATGAGTCCTATGGGTGGTACCGCGCGCTGTGCTGTGGCTGATATTATTATTATCATCATCATCACTCATCAGGCAAGACCTCGTGGAACTGTCTATTGACCGATTTAAGGCCTACATACACGTGGCTACGTGTAGAAATGGTTTAAATTTATCCCCACTTGGATTTATATTCACATTTTGTAATGTATCTTTTTGCACCAAATCTCTTCACACGTTTACATCAATAAAAAATAAAATAAATATCAATTTAATTAACCTTAATAATTAATAAAAATTTATTAAAATAAAATTAATCATTTAATACCATAAATAATATATTTTGAATGTTTTTGTAATTTTTTTAATATAATTATAATTTTTATTTTGTAAAAAAAAATTATAAATATTAACTTAACTTAATATAATTGTATTAATTTCTTGAATTAATTAAATTGACACACTATTTTATTTTATTTTACTTTTTTATAGATACACTTAAAAATATCCTAGGAAATCTTAGGCCACATCTT
>JAXGGT010000001.1:6961186-6978456 GCA_035583425.1 Marsdenia floribunda
TATATATATATATATAAACTAGAATTAATAAATATTACTTTATTCTTTCTAAATTATATGTCTTGTTTAATTGAAACAAAACATTTTTTAAAATATTAAAAATTATATGTTTTTGGAAAAATTAAAATATTATTTGAATTTTACATTTTTTTTTTATAAAAGAATAATTAATAGATTTTATTTTTAAATCATTAACTAAATATTAAGAAAAAATATTAATAAATATTATTTTAAATTTATAATATAACTTTTTTTTTTTTTTTTAAAAAAATGATATCTTTTCATCATGATAAGGAAACACACGTAAGAAGAATTTAAAGGTTGGGTAGAAAAAAAAAAAAAAAACCTCAATAGTTTAAAGAACATCAAATGCTAAATAAATTATTTTTTGCCATCATATGAAAGATAAAAAGAAAAAAGTCAAAGTCAAACCAAAGATGTAATAATCACTTTACTAATTATTTTTTGTATTTAAAAGAGATTTATTAGAGAGACTCTAAAAATTATAATATATAGTATAAAATTAAGAAAATTGGTGAATTTGGTTTTTAATATTTATAATTTTGGTGTGGTTGGTTCATTTTCTTTATTTTTTATTTAGTAGGTCCTTAATGTATGTAATAAGTAGGTGCATTTAGTCTCTTTCTTCATAAAATCTATTGTTTGGCAAGATAAAATTTTATGAATAAAGGAACTAACTGCATCAACTTATTATATATTAGGTACCTATTGCATTAAAAAAAAAAAAAAAAAAAAATGACCAACTACGTACACCAATTTTTCATAAAATTATTTTTTTTTTAAAGTTAAACTAAAACCTCTTATTTGATAAATCTCACCACATAACTTATTCAACACTAAAAGTCTTAACCGTGTAGATATAGATTAAGTAATAGATAACTACCCAAAAAAGGTGTATAGATCAATTAACTATTCTTTTCGGGCCGGGCTGCATAGGCATTAGGCACCCCACATGTATTTTCTTGTGACCTGTAGGCCCAAATCACAAAGAAGAGCAGCAGTTTCTCTCTCCGCGGCCTTTAAAGATGAGTTTTCGCGGTGCAAGATAGTCTTTTATTATAGGCGACTTGTACAACCATGGAAAAAATTGGTGATTTTCCTTCTTCAAAATATTAGTTTTTATATGAATTAAGTTTTAATTTTAATTTTTACGTTTTTAATCTCCTATGTTTAATTTTTTAATATAATTAATCTTTTTATACTTGTTTAGAAATAAAATGGTAATATTAAAGCTTTCCTTCCTTCTCAATTGTGAACAAAGGTAAAAAAAAAATGAGAGTAAGATCTTTTAAGATATCTTCTAAGACATTATTTAATACACCAATAAAATTTAAATAAGTGTTAATTTAATTAATTTCAAAAACTCTTTTAACTTTTGGTAAGCCAGTATTTATAATTATTTTTTTAAAAAAAAATAAAAATTATGATTGAATGAATAAAACTTATATAAAAATATTTTCTTCTCATTAGTCTAAAAAATTAAAAGTATTTTAGTAATTTTTATTTTTTTTAGAAAGTTGTAAATATTAATTGACTTAACGAAAAATTAATGGGGTTAGGTTTTTAAATTAATTAAATTGACACAAATTTTAAAAAATATTTAAGAGAATATTTTAGAACAACCTGCACCTAATTAAAGAGGATATTAAATTGAAACTTAAGAAATAAAACAGATAAATTAGGATGGACTGAGTGTGTTTTTCATGGATTTTTGTGTTATATTAAACTCTTTCTAGAATGGGAATAAAATTGATCAAGAGCAGGAATTGAAACCCCCACAAATTCCTCGATCGAGAAAAATGGCTGATATTATTGTTATATATTTAATTAATCAATGGAAACTTGAATCGTCATCCAATCCAAACCATGCACGTACTAATTAATAATGCATATTGGGTGGGTCGTATATATATATATATATATATGTATATATACATATCACGTAAGCGTAAGTTTAACACTTTTTAGCAAAATTTTCGCCACCGCGTAAGGGCTATCTTTTTAGTACACAAAGAATAACTTCATCTCTAAGGTCTTTGGTAATAAAAACGCAGCAGCTTCTTTCTTTGTTCCTTCCTTTTCTTTTTGTTATTGGTCTCTGATTATAAAAAGATTTCCTCCATCATCGATCGTCGTCCCATTAAATTTCCTCACACCAAATTTCACACCTTTACGTTTAATCAGCAGTTTGCAACGATATTCTAGCTTAATATTTTATTACAAACAGACTCCCTTCTGGAGAATAATTGCTTGCTAGAAAGGCAGGAGATCATGGTGATCAAGCTAACCATTGTTGGGAGGGTAAGCGATGGGTTGCCTCTTGCACAAGGTACCAGATATGCAAATGAAGATGATGGGAATTTGTCAACTTACCAGCAACAAGGAGAATTCATACTTTCTGAAATTTCAAGAGGAGCTTTTTCACATTCAAGAATGATCATTGGAATTAATGATGATAATCATCATCACTGCTTGAGGTACGTAACTGATCTATATAATTAATTAATGTTCTCTTACATATATATATATAAATTAGTATACGTTGTTTCTGGTTTTTGAACAGCTACATCATCGAGAATGGAATTTGCTTCATGGCACTTACAGATTCATCGTACCCAGGAAAACTGGTCTTCTTCTTTCTGCAAGATTTAGCTAAGGAATTTGACAAGTTTGATCGGAGAATTATTGAAAAAATAACAAAGCCCTACAGCTTTGTCAGATTGGGTACGTACGAATACGGTAATTAATTATAACACTATATATTTGGCAACTAGAATTATATATATATATATATAAAAGTTAACATATATATATATATGATGGTGTGCCGGCCGGTGTGCATGGGTCATGCATGTGGTTGGTTGGCAGGTGGTATTATCGGAAATATTAGGAGGCAATATATCGATACAAGAACACAAGCTAATTTGTCAAAGCTAAATGCTAAGTGCGAGAAAGATACAGCTCATGAGATCATCACTGAAGAATTCTCACAAATAGTGAAAAGAAGAAATCGATACGGTCAGCTTTTTTATGAACAATTAGTTTCTTTTTCTCGACTTTCTAATTTTATCTTCTTTATATATATATATATATATGTACCTCTGGAACCTTATCTGTGACTTCTTGTAATAACAGAAATGTTGCAAAAACTAACACGAGCATCAGACCACGTTCCACATTTCCGGGACTCCAAAACTTTTGAGGTTAGTATAAATATATATATATATATATATATATATATATTGATGGTGCGTGAATATTCTCTTTCCATTGTGCTCCCAAACTAAACAGAGCTCTCGCTCTCTCTCTCTCTCTCTATATATATATATATGTATACTCTTCTTGATTACTCACCTCCTGGCTTCGAACTTTTTCTTCGTAGATCATTGCACTGAAATGGACACCCATTACAATCCTATTCATTATCGCTGCAACTCTTTTCTGGGCTAGATTATCTATTAGAGATGACTTTATAATGTATGGTTCCTGATATATATATATATATATATCCTTCTCGCAGCAGATATATGTGAATACCCCTCAAATGTTTGATTAATTCAGGATCTGCAGACCAGTAGGAGCAATATTGTATCTGATCAACCATGTAAAGAATACAGAAATTACAGAATTATGTAGTTTAATTAATTTTTTCATTCAAATTTGTTTGTATAGTTTGTCTTTTAACATTATTAAAAATGTGCATGCATGCCAGGTCACGTAAATAATATTGTCCGATCGATTTTATATTTTAGTACTCCGGCAGAGGAACAAGCACGTATTCTTTC
This sequence comes from Marsdenia floribunda, assembly GCA_035583425.1. Lineage (NCBI taxonomy): Eukaryota > Viridiplantae > Streptophyta > Magnoliopsida > Gentianales > Apocynaceae > Marsdenia > Marsdenia floribunda. The sequence goes on from JAXGGT010000001.1 coordinate 6,964,993, forward strand.
ACTAAATTTCTTAATAACATTTGCGTTTCTCTTGTTATGGATATATATATGTATATATATATGTATATAATAATCCAAACGAAAAAAAGAAAAAGGGAAAGGAGTGAATTATATTCCTGCATGTTATTTAGAGTTGCTCACCTAATTTTACTAGATCCAACTCTTTTAATTGAGGATTCTGTTATATATAGAATTCTATCTATATATATATATATGATCATCATGGGGATGTAAATCATAGAAAAAGCAAATGATGGGGAAAAACTTCTCATACTCATTTCTATTATATTAACTTATTACAGATGGTTTCTGTTTCTGTACGTCCAACAGAAGGAAGTCTTTTCGAAAAGAAAAACAATACAATGTTTGTGGGAACGGAACAATATGCACTAATTACACCTACCATTATTTTCTGAAACTGTATGTATATTCTGCAATTCTGATGCTGAAGAATTGTATGAAAAAGACCTATACCAAACGATGCTTCCTAGGGTTGTCGCTGCTGGATAATTATCCATGTTTTTTTTTTTTTGTTTTTTTTTTTATTCTTTGGAGGTGCAATTAGAAATTATTCTTCCCCCAAGGCTGTAATAATTTCCAGAAAAGATATGGTCACAAATAAATTTCGTCACTGGTCATATTGAATTGCCCAGATATGAAATCAACAAAGCCATTTTCAGAGAAGTGATCCTCCTCGAACTTGGGAGTCGTCGTTTGAATCATATTATTATTGTCAACAGTGACGACGTTGCTGCTGATAAATTGTCCTTCTCCTCCTCCTTTGTGATTAATGTCGACGCTGCCAAAGTTTCCTTCTTGAAGGAATAGTTGATCATCGTTGATCATGAAAGCGTCTTGGAAATCAGAACTATAGTAATCAAAATTATGCCTGGCAACATTAATAATAGGATTTGCTGAACTGTGATCAGCATTTTGCTGCTGGTCCCGAAACTGATCCATGGAGAGCCACTCTGAGAACATTATTTTCGGCAATGAGTGGCCTTGATCTGCTGGAAAGTGCTCCATCTGCGAGACAGATGGTTCTGTGTCAGTTGATGATCCTCGATCAAAGTGTTGTTCTATTGATTCGAAGAAGACGGAATTATTTTGGGCAGTCGACTTCAGTACTGGAGATGTAGAAGGCGAAGAAGAAGATTCTAGATTTCCCATCGAACCGCCGCCCGACGATGAGTTCGCATCAGCTTTACCAATCTGTTTAATCACCCTTTTCTTCAAGTAAGAATGCCAATGATTTTTTATCTCGTTGTCTGTTCTTCCAGGCAAATGTTGTGCTATCTGTGACCACCTGACAATGCAAATTAAAAAAGGAAAAAGAGCGCTTCATCATGAATCTTGGACAATCATACTAATTAATAGAATATTCTCATGTTATCTGATTGCATAATATTGTCCTAGCTCGAGCAGGCCATATACATGTCTATACAGGTGGCTTTGAACCAAGTATAAATTATTCCGCAGTCTAAAAAGTTGTTAAAATTGAAGAATCTAACTAACTGGCTTTCATGCGTGAGACCGAAAAATTTAGTTTGATTTTTTTTTTTTTTTTTTATTTCCTTTAACCTGCAGGAGATGAGATTAAATAAGAATATCAACTATTCAGGTGCAGTGACCTGGAAACCACAGTTTCTCAACGCCGATATGGAATTAATCAATTATTTAGCCTAGCTAGTAGGTAAAAATATTTATATAATATGTATATATATATATATATTCATGATAAATGCATTACAAACCCTAACGCTAAATGTTTTTACAAGTCAACAATTCTTAATTAATAGCATAGCATTTCTGATCACAGATCAATAGAGATTATAATTAAGGAGTTGGGTATATCTGCTTACTTGTTGCCTAGCATGCGATGGAGGGCAAGCACAGTTTCTTCCTCTTCCATGCTAAACATCCCTCGTTTCAAACCCGGCCTAAGATAATTAATCCACCTTAACCTGCAACTCTTTCCATTCCTTTGCAAACCTGCATATACATGTGAATTGTGAAAAGAACTATGAGAGAACCGATCATCATCACCATCAATCTCTTTCCTTCGACATGAACATTTATCTCCTTGAGAAATAAAATAAAATTGTTGTCTTTGACTTATTACTGCCTCTAATATTTATTTAAATGGTACAAGACTGACTTTACAACCACTCAAAAGTAAAAATACATTCATAATTTATTACAATTATATATATATATATATTCAAAATGATGTCATTTCAATAAAAAAATAGACAAAAATATACATAATGTTAAATTATTTTAACTAACTATTAATTTGATCCTCAACTTAGACCATTTGTTATTTTTTACTGTGCATGCAAAAAGCTCACTTTACTTTAAAAGAAAAGGAAAAAGGAAAAAAAAAAAACACTACTGCAAATTGCTATATTTTTCTATTCCATCGGAGCTTAGTTCATAAATATTTTACATATTAATTAGCCCTAAAGATGTAATTTCCAGATATGTTCAAGTGGTTTCTCTCTTAATGAGGTGTGGTCAAAACTATAAGGGTAATGAGCTTCCTGGAGAAATATTCCACAAATATGATGGTAGTTATAATGAAACAATGCTTGGATCCGAAGACTTGTAGATATTCTTACAGACAGTTGCCCTACTCATCATTGATAGAACGTCGTCCCCGCCGGCACTCCGACTCGAAATTATATAATACCCCTTAGTTTCCCGGAGATAATTAATTAAAAATTCATCTAGCTAGCTAGCTCGCTCCAATTAAGGGCCTACGGCAACAACAGTTCTCTCCGGCATCTAGAATAATTTGACTGATCACCTCGAAACTTCAAAAAACAACTCAGTATTCACGGAGTTAATTAACGACGACCCACTGAGAATATATGAGTTTACAAATGTGCAAGAGTTAAAATTTGAGCTGATCAGCTGCAAACGCATTCAGGCTAGAAAGTGGGGAGTAAGTAAGAGAGAGAGAGGGGAAAAAAAAAAAAATGGAAAACTGACCAGCATTGACGGGGACAGAACTCCAGCAGCCATGACCATATTTGATGATATGGTCTCTGAGCTTTTGGTCTTCATCTGGAGACCACAAACCCTTCTTGTGCTTCTGCTTCGGTTTGTCAGATTTACACCCCATTAATTGACGTTCCCTGCAGATCGACAAACAAGAAACTGGAAATAGCTAAAAGTTTGTCTCCCAATCAAAGTGACAGAAAGATTAATAAGTCTGAAGGTTCAGCTTGCTTTATGATTTCTTTTATCTGTCAAGTCTGATTCTTTTGCGTGTGTGTGTGTGTGTGATCCTTCGTTTTGGGCTAGAAAGAAGGAGGAGAGAGGAAGCTTGATGGTGAGGTTAGCCGACCACAGGCTGCTACCAATTTAAAGGGGCGGATTTGGTAACATTTTTGTTAAAATATGCATAATTACCTCAACTACTTCGCTAATGCTTTGACAAAAAAGAAAAAAAAAAAAAACATATAATTTCATTGGTTTAAAAAAGAAATCTGTTGATACTTAGTGAAATAAACCATTGGATTTACTTTTGAATTTTAACCAAATAAACATAGTGAAATAGGAAGACCCGATCGAATCACAGTGAACCAAGGGTAATATTGGTATTAATCACGTTAAAGTCAAGCCTAGATGTTAATTCAAGTTGGCAAAGTCATATCATTCAATGCTCGTATCTGTTCTTTTACTTTAAAATTTTATTTTTATTTTGTTAATATATATATATATACAAGGAGTACATAATTATAATTAATAATTAATAAGTTGATTAAGTTGTTCAATTTTTTTATCAAATTAAATTTGAATATTGAATTTTATTTTATTTTATTTTATTTCACTTAGTGCACGAGGAGTTTTGAATGAGTCTCAACTATAGACGGCATCTTTAATTCACTCATGTTCACATTCAGACTAATCTCCACTCGAGCCGAATAAATCCTTTGTAAGAAGTAAACTCTAGCCCAAGTTTTTAATTGGTTACATATTAATAATAAATGTATTGTGTAAAACTAGTAAATACTAATATTTTTTATTAGTATATATATATATATGCTAATGTTGCAAAACATTCAAAAACTTCATTTAATCATAACTTTGAGAATAATAACCCTACAATAATATATATATATATATATATATATATATATAGTAATTGATTATTCAAATAAACTTTTATTTATTTTATTAAATTACGTAATTATACTCTTAATATTCTTTTTTCTCAAGATAATAACAAACAAAGACAATATTTAGAAAAACTAAAATAAAATTATAAAAATTAAAATGTATAGTAAATAATTAAGAATTTAACTTAAATGAGTATTCATATATTATATTTATATATATCATCTAAATTGTCAACTAAAATGAAAATGTATGCACTACAATTTTTTTTTAAGGAAAAAAAATTAAGTATTAAAAAAAATATATATTCAAAATCTGAATTTTATAAGTTGTACCAAAATAAATAGTATGACACGTGTCTTATTCGGTTTGGATGATAGAGGGTCAAAATGAACCAAAAGGAGGAAAGGGCAGAATAAAAAGTTTGAAGGGATAAATACATGTGTCATTCAGCAGGCCTAAAACCTACTTGACAGACACCAATAACGGTTTCCGGACCCATGAAATGGTGACGTGGCACGTCTCTGATCCAATGTTTCAAATGACATTGTAACTATTCAAGTGCACCATTATTTGAACATGAGTACAAAAATTAAGTAGATTTCATCTTCAATATTTATATTTTTAACTTAAATATAATTGGTTCATTTTTTTTTTATTTAATAGATTATTAATATAAAACGAATTTATATTTAATTTTTTTTTTTTATAAAATTTATTATTTGGATAAGTCAAAGATCTATTATTTGATATGTACAAATTTGGAACTAAATCTACTAATTTTCCTTAATCCTTAAACCAAATTAAAATTAGAATTGTATTAAATAGTTCATTTTTTCAAAAATCTCAAATAAATAAAACATACAATATTAAATTGTTTTTTTAAAATCTAAATCCAATTCTCCCTTTATTTCGTATACTCAAGTACCATAATTATAATTTTTGCCTGCAAGTAAGGCAAATATTGTTTGGTTAGAAAGTCCTGTTCAATTAGTTAGAAAGGGATTTTTTTGAGACTTAATGGGAATAGAAAATGAAGATTTGAAACTTTGATAAATTAGGTTAATGGTTATTTTACTAATTTAATCTATTTATCCAAACAATAAAAATTAGGTGAATTAAAACCATCAATTTTTCTTTAAAATAAACTATTAGAATTTAGTTTTTCCTCTCTCTCTACTTCTCCTCTGCCCACTGCCGCTACTGAGCTCTTCTCCTCTTCTTCTTCTTCCCTTCCTCTGGCCAAGAGGAAGCTTATCTTTGGCTAAGTTTCTCTCTTGGTCGGAGACCTATTTTCTTACATTTCTGTTTACTTGTTTTCTATTTTTTATTTTTGTGTGTTTTTTTGTCTATCATTCTACTATTCTTTTAGTTTTTCTATCATTTTCTACCCTTCAAATGCAAGATCTTTGCTTGATCTTTAGAGATAATTTTTTTTTCTTCTTTTAGAAGAATTTATTTTTAAACCCAATTCAGATCTGGGCCCTTTACTCTATCTTTATCTTTTTCTCAGACTTCCTTTGAAATTTTTGATTCACCCATGATCGCTTAGGTTGTTGTTGAATGAGGAAGATGAAGTCGAGCTCTCCTTGCAGATGATAGCTGTTAGAAATAGTTAGGATGATTTTGTTGTGTTTGTTTTGTGCTTATTTTGTATTTTATGTCTTATTTGACTCACCTATATTTTTTAGGTTGAGTATTCTGTCTTTCACCTTTTTTAGGTTAGATGCGTATTTTGTTACCGTAAATGATATTTATTCATTTATGTGTAATTTTTCTCTTTATTAATGAAATTTCACTTAAAAAAAAAAAAAAAAAAATTAGTTTTTCCTTTTAACCCAACAAATTTCAATTTCTTTGTAAATTTATAATAAATTCTAAATTAGTAGAAGAGAAAGTAAACTTAAAAGTACTATGTCAAATGTATTTATGCATATAAACTTAAAAGGACAATGTCAAATGTATTTATGCATATCTACAAAAATTACCCAATAATAAAAAGCAAGATTAATTAATTTTAGTTTTTGAAGAGTTTTTTTTTTTTTTTTTTTTTCTCTTGGGCTCATAGATTCAAATTTTTAATGTAAATATCTCAATTTTCTAGTGTAATATACCTATTATGTCTTTTGTATATGTATATATATATATATGTATAGTAATTGATTAGAAAATTTGGTTGTATTGGTTGATATATATTATTGCTTGGATAAATGGATTCTTATTTTTATTTTTTGAATAATCAAATCCCCATTTTATTTTTAATAGACAAAGGGATCATTTTAACAAAATTTTGATAATTTTTAGCCACTAAAATTCAAGTGTCAAGCACATTTATATGCCATAAAAAATATTTTTTTTTCATTCATAATTCCATTAATTAACTAAAATCTTAATAAATTCTTATGTCTTCCAATAAAACTATCTCAAATAGAACAAATTGAAAAATTAGATAAATTTAAAAGGAACAGGGTTTCATTAAGATGTGAATAGGTTAATGATATTATAAATGACAAAAATGTCTTTCATGGCATATTCATATTTTTTTCGATTGTCCAAAAAATAAAAATAAAAATATATCTGTCCAAATAATAATAATATAGAGATTAAAACGAATTTTATTAATTAATTATCACTTAAAAAAGTAAAAGTATACACATGACTTTATCTCACATTAGAGTTATGTTTTCCTTTTCCTCCCAAATTCTCGCAAATTCTAAAAAGTTGTGATTTTATTTAAATATAAATACTACTATAATTTTATTTAAAAAAAAAAAAAAAAAAAAAAAAAACTGTCCAAATAGATCTAAGTTTTTTTTTTTTTTTTTTTAAATGATAGATAAGTTTTTTAAATTTTAGTAATTAATACAGCCACCGTCAAAAAAAAAAAAAAAAAAAAAAAAAGTAATAGAGATATTAAGGTGGGGTTGTTAGTTTTAATGTCTCGTTCGTTGAAACAAAACCATGTTAGTTTCGCAAGTCATTTACAGTTGTACATTTTACAGAGACGGAAATGACGAAAATACAAGAGAGGAATGACGACGTCTTTGCTGATGCTAGCACTCAAGGACAAGACTTCAATCGCACTGGGCTGAAGAGTAAGAGAGCCTCACTGATCAATTTTAAAGAAAAAGCAAAATTAATTCTTTTTTTTTTTTTTTTTTTTGGGAAAAAAAAAAAAGAATTAATTTTGTTATAACATTCAAATATTTTCTTTTTTGGAAGACAAAAAGGCGATATCATTAATCATGAAGAAACTGCAGCTATGAGAGCTGAGGAGGTAACAAACTGTGAAAGAGGAGGATGCCACTCAGCAGAGAGTCTGCCCAAAGTTAATAGATAATAGTTTTTATCTATAAATTTAATAAATAGTTATGATTAAAGTGTTAAATTATTCAGTCAATAAACTCGAATAAAAAGTTAGAATAGTATTAATAATTTAATTTAGAAAATATTAATAATTTGCAATGGAATTAAAGCGTAGTAGTTAATGAAAAGCAAGCTTGAGCCCACACGAAATTGATCCTTAATTCCATTCTTGTACCCGCACAATCACAATGGGAATCTTCCCTCTCTCTCTTCCACCAAAAAAAAAAAAAAAAAAAAAAAAACCCAAAAAATATAAACACAAATAGGGATTTTATTTTAATTAATTTTAATCAAACAGCATAAAACATAAGAATAATTAATTAGTTCTTGATATATTCAGAAAAACAGATCTGCTATCATTCCGTATCCTCTCTTTTCGATCCAGATCCTCATCGCATTCATTCATTCATTCATTCATTCTATGCACCCTTCACTCTCTCTTACTGTGCAAGGTGTCTTGAATGGATATCAACTTTGGATAATACACATCTTTTAAGTCGTGTTCACATCTATACTATTTTTCACCAGATCCAGGCAGGTCCATTTCTAGAAGAAAGAAATATCTGTGTAATTGGAATCCACAACCTTATTTTAAGTCAAAGAGAGCCTCTATCAATTGCACCATAGGATTATTTCCCTCTCTCTATCTCTATCTCTTTCTCTCACTCATTTTAGATTTTGAGACTTTTTCTTTATCTCAAAAGTCATAACTTTTTATATTTATAGGTGAAGCTGCTACCACTAGATTAATGTCTTCTCATTCTCATTCTCTATGTCTCTGTCTCTCTTCTCTAGCTCTATTTCCCTTCAAATAAGGAAAAAAAAAGAGAAAAAAAAAAAAAAAAAAAAAACTATTTTCTGATTTTGAACTAATTCATTTTATTTTATTACCCAGTGCCAGACTATGAATCAAGTTAAATATTTGGAGGGATTTAATGTAAACAGAAAAGATATATATATATATATATATATATATGTATATATTCCGTGTGGTGCACATCTTTCCAGCTAGTAGAAAATAATAATAATCGATATATATTGAATATTCTACGCATAAAACAAATTAAATGTCAACCCAAAAACGGTACTACTTTATATATGTTTATCGACTTTATATATATATATATATATATATATATATATAATTAAAAATTACGAGTGAGAATTATTAAGTGTTGGAACACAAGCAAAGTTGTCTTAGTTTAATAATAATTAAATACCTATAAGTACTGTTTTTTCTTTTTAATATCCACCACGTGCTTAGACTATTATACTTGTTACATTTAACCTTGTAATTCATCCACATATTTAGATTCTACTACTGCTAATATTCTCTTATTCCTTAACAACAACAACAACAACAATAATAATAATAAAAGGTAATGTTCTTATTAGCGATAATTTGAGGTTAAAAAGAGCAACTGAGCCCAAAAAAGAGGTAATACAGTGTAATAATATTGTTCGTTTTGACACATTTTATGTATACTTCACGAGATTTAAAACGTGCCATTGAGTAAAGATCTTCAGCTCCTTAATAATCGTTTAAAGACTTCTTACTTGAGTTATGTAGGATTCAATTCACAATATTTATTATATAAAAATATCTCATACAAAAATAATTAATTAATATTGTTTTCACATCTTCTAATTAGTAATTAAAAAGGGAAAAATCTCGGAAAATAATAAATAAAAAGAAATTTAGTGTCAAAGAGTCCGAGAAAATCATTTTAGGGGAATTTTATTAGTATTGACTTAGACAGCGAGACACTAAAAGACACATTTATACCTTTTTTGTTGGTGAAGTTATAGCATTACCTGACAACCCCATTTAAATTAAAATTAAAATTTTCAAAAAATTATATATATATATAAAAAAAAAAAAAAAAACATAAGATCTGTGGATGAATTTATATATAAAAGAAATATGATTTTCGTGTAAGTATATGATGTAACAAAAAACTTAAACCACGTAATACCACAACAAGGTGACCAAACTAACCTTGACTTTTCTCCAACAATGATCACTCTTCTTCAGAGATTGAGAGGGGCTATACCTCCGTTTTCCGTCCCATGATAAAGTTAGTAACTTATATACAGAAAGATAAACTTATGCATAAATTTATTGGAAGATAAGGAGAAAAGAAGAGTGTTTCTTACTGAAAAAAGCCAACCCTCCTCTTGGTGAAGGAATGTCTTCGTTTTATAAGCAGACTTGGTTATGCCTCGAGATGAGTGCGTGACGAACACGTGTATACTGAGATCTATTAGGCTTGTTTTTAAGGCGCCACGCATTCAGCCTTGCGGACTCCAAATTGTTATTAAGCATGGAAAATTACCATCCACTTGAGTGAGTGTGTCAGCAGGAACGGCGCAATGTCAGACATGTCATGTCATCTTTGCCGTGCATAATATGTTGTAGTCATAATCAGTCGACCTCTCACCGTAACTCGACTGAGGTAAGCGAGGCGAGATGTTTACTCAAGATATATTCCTTGATCGAGTCGTGGTGTGGTCCGAGTCAAGACGATGTGAGGAGTTTTACTCGGAACCCTCACTGTCGATGTAGTTCTTCACACCGCGCTCCTGGGTCACTTGCAGGTGCATGCGAGATCGCTTATGTGCACCGGAAAATAGCATGCGGGGTACAACACTTGTATTTAACTGCTCCGTGGTCAATTTCAACTGTTCAATATATATAAAAGGGGAAGAATTACATTCCAAGCAACAGATGTTTAAGAAATTGTGCAGTGCATGAGAAGAAATTATTACTTTTTTAGGCAAATGAAAAGTAGGTGAAGCAATTTTCAATTAAAAAAAAAAAAAAAACATGCCACCTATGCAATAAGTACTAAGTGTGCATGGAATTTTTAATATATTAATAAAAATATTAAAGACATTAGTAAAAATAAAATATCGTATGATTTTAATTAATTTTAAATTAATATTATTATTTTTTTATAAAATTAATATTTAAAATTTTTGTTTTTATTTTTAAAAATATTTATAAATATTAATTTAATAAAAAATATTAATTTTTAAATTAATTAAACTAATAAATATCTTAAATATATAATATCTTGCATTTAAGGAAAATGGGGGACTATAGGGTTTGTTCTTACTTCTGCAACTCAGATGGAACACGACTTATACAGTGTAGGGAAAATTCTCCGGTTTATAATTATTTACGTTTTTAAATTGATCCTTTATCTATTTTTTATTTCCCAAATTGGTCCTCCCTACCAAAATTGACCAAAATTTGATCACTTTACCGGTATATCCATTAAATTAAAAGGGTATTTTAATCATTTTATGTTAGAAAAATAAGAAAAACATAGAATATATATAATATTTTAGCCAAAATACTCACTTTTTTCAAGAAAAGAGAAAGAGATGTGAATAAATTTAATATATTTATTCCATTTTTTCATTTTTTCTAACATGAAATGATCAAAATACCCTTTTAATTCAATAGATATACTAGTAAAGTGATCAAATTTTGGTCAATTTTGGTGGGGAGGACCAATTTGGGAAATAGAAAATAGATAAAAGATCAATTTGGATAAAATTAAAGTTATAGAACCAATTTAGAGAAACGTAAATAATTAAGGGACTAAACCGGAGGATTTTCTTACGTAGCCAACCTTCTTTTTTTTGTTTGGCCTCTTACAAATCTTTGAATATCAAATATATAATTTTTTTTAAAAAAAAAAAATAATAGATCAAGGAAAAATTAAAAATTAGAAATTCACATCATGAGTTAGTTAAAAGTGATATGTAATTAGATCATTAATATAAGGAACAATAATAACCATTTGCATTAAAAATATACATACATATATATATATACATACATATATATATTATGAAGAAGTATAGGTAAGGAAGATCAGATATACAGTCCAACTTCAAGGAAGACTAGGGGTCTTCTTCCTTGGCAACGAACACTAACACATTTAAGCATACCATGAAAGTGAAAGTGGACATTTTATAAACTATGGTAAAATGAATATTAATGTGACGGATTAAGCAAATCCCATACATCTGGCGGTGCATTTCATTTCATTAATTTGTGCCTCAGATAATCATTAATTCATTATTTATTCATTAATACTACGTACCATAAAATCAATTATCCTAATAATAATAATAATAATTAATTAATTAATAAAGATCAACGGTAGTCGTCAGTGTGTTTGGCTTTAAATGTATACCACATCCAAGCAAAGCATGACGGTACCCTTCTTATTTTCCAAATCCATATTGCACTATTTTTAAAAACAATAATTATGTACTCACAACAAATAATTACTCACCCGTTACTCTAATTTACAAAAAAAATAAAATTTAATTTAATTCTTCTATTAAATTCTAACATTATGCACAGGAAGAAAAGAAAAGAAAAAAAAAAAAAAAAGATTAATGATTAATCAAAAAATGAGTTTAATTCGATTCGATTCGATTTTAATATAGTAGTTAAAATTATAACATAAAAATCTATAAAAGAAAAAATACAGAGAGTTGGAGGAATATACATTCAGCATGCAGATAAGTACCTTTGGGTGTGTGTGTGGGGGGGGGGGGGGGGTAATTAATTTATTTCATGGTCTTGAGTAGTAGTACCACTTCTCATTTTAAAAAATATATATGTATATATATATAAATTGGGGGTGATGCAAGTTAGACCACGCCAATGCTGTTAAAAATAACTAAAAATTATTGGTAACTATAATAATGAGTAAATTAAAGGTGATGGATGATTTTTGACCATTTTATTTTGGGTGGACACATTGGATCGTCAGCAAAATTTAGGTCACGATCATTTTTGTTCAACAGTCACAAATATTGTGGATTAATTGTTTTTTTCCAATGGCACGGGACCAAATTAATCATTTCTTCCTTCTTAAGAGCAACATCGCAGTTCCCACTTCCCATCTAACAACAATTAAATTACATCTAAGATATTTTAAATTTTTAATATATATATATATATATATATATAATATATAGCGATTTCTACCAAAATATTATTGATGAGGAAAAATTGGCCAATTTAATCCTATAATTGTTTTTGTTAATTAATTAAATTTTAAAATCTTTATTTTTAACCTACTAAATCCTTTATCTTTTTACGAGCAACCTATTAAGTTCTTTCGGCCAAAAATTTAAACTTTTCAGTCAAAATTCATCACAGGTCAGATTCTAATGGTAATGATCTTAATGGTGTTGACGCCTTTTGAAATAAATAAATTACACAATAAGTATTCATAATGCTTCAAAACTCTAAATCCACACGGGTTTAGCTTCTCACCATCTCTAATAACCTAGTCATTCTGTCTACTTCTCAATCCGAAGAGAACAAAGAGAAGAATAGTGTTTGGACTTTTTTGCCCCCTCAAAAATAACCACGTGCTCGATATGTGATGAATTTTGATCGAAAAATTTAAATTTTTGGCCAAAAGGACTTAATAGGTTGCCCGTATAAAGATATATCACTTAACAGGTTAAAAATAAAGATTTTGAACTTTAGCTAATTAACAAAAATAGTTACAGGATTGAATCAGCCAATTTTCCTATTGATCAGTCATGCTCCAAAATGTTTGAAAATTTAATATCACAAAAATTTCCTGTTTAGGTCTTATAATTATTTTTATTTTTTAATTTGGTCCTAAATTTTAAAAAATTAAGAACTTTCGATCAAATTTGTGGAATTTTTCGTTTTCGTTTCCTATAATTTTTTTCGTTTTCATAATTTGGTCCTTTCGATCAAATTTGTGGAATTTTTTGATTGTTTAAATCACGTAAAAAGAACATAAGAAAAATATAGTACTCTATCTATTATCATAAAATGTCCTTACAAAATTAAGTATGTGTTTTTCGCATGACTTAAGTGTTGGGATGCTAAGCTCTGTTAAAAGACTCTGATACCAATCAATAGAGATATAAATGATGAGAAAAAGAGATAACACAATATTT
>JAXGGT010000001.1:6978556-6991662 GCA_035583425.1 Marsdenia floribunda
TATAGATAGATGATATCCTATAACTTTTGACTTCTAATTACTGTGGGACTGTAGATATAGTTATCTAATGACATCATAACAATTCTACTACAATTAGAATTCTAAACATGTCATATCTTTGAATCCTATTAGGAATGCAAGACAAAAAACCCTAACATTAAGAGACCGAAAAATCCCACAAATTTGGTCGGAAGAACCAAATTACAAAAATAAAAATAGTTATAGGACCAAGTTCTTAATTTTTTAAGACTTAGGACCAAGTTTAAAAATAAAAATAGTTATAGGACCAAGTTCTTAACTTTTTAAGATTTAGAATCAAGTTCAAAAAATGAAAATAGTTATAAGACCAAATTCTTAACTTTTAAAGATTTAAAACTAAGTTCAAAAAATAAAAATAGTTATAAGACCAAAATTCTTAATTTTTTAAGATTTAAGACGAAGTTCGGAAAACGAAAATAATATTAGAATAAAATAGAGAATTTTTCTTTAATATATATACATATATATATATATATATATATATATATATATATATATATATATTGGGGGAAAAAAAGAATCTTAATTAATTACAAATTTACAACAAATAATAAATTCAAACATATTGATAATGGTAATAAAACAAAGTTAACATATTATGTTAGTCATTTACCAAAGTTAGCATATTATATTAGTCAATTTTTTTATAATCGTAATTAAATGGTAGAAGTGATAAATAATTTATGCATATTATATAAAAATTTTGGTTCATACTTAAAAATTAGGATGAATTTTTGTAATTTAAACTAAATTTAAATTAATAATAATTTTAATTTGACAAAAAATACGCTGATAAAGAATATGAAAACAAGTGGAGAACATCCTTAAAAGCGTGTATTAATTATACGCAAAACATGGAAAGCTAAACCTTAGGTTGTTTTCTGCCTCCCATGGGGGGATCAGGTAGTGAAAAAAACTGTAAAATAACTTATTAATTGTAATATATATATATATATAAATAGAGAGAGAGAGAGAGAGAGAGAGAAAGATGGGTTAATCTCATTTTCATGATAAGGAAAGAAGTAAATTTTGATGGTGAGTCAGTTCCCTCGTCCGAGGTAATTAATACCAAAAAAAAATGCAGTAACTATCATCAGACATCACTGTTTTACTCCATTACAGTTACATTATTTTCCTGCCTGATTTCAACCCTGTAGATAAAAAACCACAAAGAAAAAAACACCAACAAATGAAATCATCAAATACATATTATAATATATATATATATATATATATTACTCTGTCAATAAGAGTTTTTTTTCTTTTTTTTTTTCATACATATATATATATATATATATATTAATATGTGGAGGTTGCTATGCAATCGTATCCCAGACTTATATGTATATATATACTCTACTGTCAGAATCATTAATTAATATAAATAGAAAATATTAAAATGAAACTATAAAAAATAATAATAATAATAATAAATAATTGTCTAAAAAGCTCAACAACTTCAAAGGCACTTACATGAGTCGTACAGAAGTTTCGAATGTCAACAAGGATGAACAAAACTTTTACAATTCATTTTCATTTTCTTTTAAACAAAGAATTTCAGCCAACAATATAATACCATTGACATTTGACACAAAGTATATATATATATAAAATATATATTCTCTGGAAAACTATATATTTCAGCCAATCTTCATCCACCAGCATGATTGTTATTAATTACAAGTACAAATTTTATTTTATTTTCTCTCTGCCATGCGTCCATTTGAGTTTTAACAAACTCTTCTTTATTACAACATCTCCAAAGAGCCGATCAACCCTTTTTTTTTTTTTTGGGGTGGTGTCGGTAGGAGCAGGAGACAATAATCAAGAATTCAATAATGACCCCCCAAAAACAAAAGAAAGACGTGTTGAAGGTGCAAAAGATATTCACAGATTCTTGTTTGATTTGTAAATATAATTTACTACATTGTGGACAGATTTTCATTTCCCATCTATTTTGGACTCAGCTAATCCAAGAAATTTGAACTGAACTAGTTTTGAAATTGAGATATGATCATATTCTTTTTTGGGAAAATTTTTTACCTTAGCACCCATTTGATCTAAATCTTATTCGGGGAAAAAGTTTTACCATAATTCTTATATAGCACTCTATAGAACTCTTAATTTTAGAGTACACTTACTCACCTTTTAATAATTTAACTTAATTTAGTAAGCTTTTGAAAAGAACAAAAAATTAAGGATGGATACTCTGCGGTTTTTATTGGGCCAAACCCAACGAATAGCCTGATGAAAATGGACTCTTGAAAACCCATTAATCGTCCAATGGACAATGAGAATGGCCCAACTACTAACTGCATTAGTGCAACTCTAATTGCCCACCTAAAATGAAATCATTAATCTAGGGAAAAGGAAAAGCGAACCTGCGCGAAGTTGTATTACGAGCAGGCTATCTTCAGTCTGCGAAATGTTTGAGGTATTTGGTGACTGATTGTTAGATGTCATGGCCGTTGCAGCTCGGACTCGGAGTGACAAATCTACTCCCGAAATGCACATTCAAACAGTTGAAGCAGATTCAAGCCTTCATCCTTACAACCTCACTCCAAGAAGATCCCCTAATTCGATTGTATTTATTGCGGCGAAGTACCGAATTCGGAGAAATGGAATATCCAGAACTCATTTTCTCGCAGATGGGTGGCTTTTGCAACCGAGAAATGACAATATGGAATGCTATGATCAGGGGTTATGCATATAATGGTCCTCAGCGGAGTTGCATGTTAATGTATGATGAAATGCCTCGAAGAGGTCTTAGGCCTAATAATTTCACTTACCCCTATGTCTTGAACTCTTGTTCCGATCTGGGCTTGTTCGGGATTGGCTTGAAGGTGCATTGTCAGATCATAAAGTCTGGATTCGAGCCAGCTTCTTCAGTTGCTGGTGCGATTTTTCATTTTTATGTGAAGTTTGCTGATTCTTTTGATGCCGGTTGTAGTTGTACTGAAAGGAAACTAGTAAATGATGCCAGGAGGATTTTTGACGGTATGTGTTTCAGGCCCGCAGAACTATTCAACAGAATGATTTCCGAGTATGTGAAGCTGGGTGATGTAAAGAGTGCGAGAGAGCTTTTCGAGAAATCGGTGGTGGTAAGAGATACTATAACGTGGAATTTGATGGTCTCAGGTTATGCTAAAGTTGGTGACATGGAAAATGCCAGAGACGTATTTGAACGGATGCCAGAGAAGAATGTGGTGACCTGGACTACAATGATAAAAGCTTGTGGTGATGCCGGAGACCTTAATACGGCCAAGGATTTGTTTGAAATGATGCCCGAGAAGAATGTGGTTTCCTGGAACTGCATGATATCGGCTTACGCCCAAAACCGGAAATTTCTGGATGCCCTCAACCTTTTCTCCCAAATGCGAAGAGGAAGTGTGATCCCAGACGGATACACCTATGTTTCTGCGCTGTCTGCCTGTTCTCACTTGGGTGCTCTGGAGTTTGGGAAGTGGGTGCATGGTTCGATCAGAGATTGGGACAAAGTGGAAGTAATAGCATGGACCGCCTTAGTAGAAATGTATGCTAAATGTGGAGATATTGATACAGCGTTTAATATCTTTATTAAAACGGGAAATAAGGACGTGTTTTGCTATAATGTAATGATCAAATCACTGGCTGTCCATGGAAGAACAGGAGCTGCAATCAAAATCTTTTACTTGATGCAGGAGAGAAAGCTGAAGCCAAATGACTTCACGTTTAGTAGCGTGTTGTTTGCTTGCAGTCATGGCGGTTTAGTGGAAGAAGGCCGCAAGCTCTTCAACGGCATGGAGAAACAGTTTAAGGTTTGTCCAAAACTTGAGCATTATGGGTGTTTGATGGATTTACTCTGCCGAAGCGGTCAGCTGGAGGAAGCGCTGCTCGTCTTGAAGGAGATGCCCCACAAACCTGATATTGCTATCTGGGGGACTTTATTAGGCGGATGTAGGATGAGAGGTGACCTCAAGTTGGCGGAGAGCGTAATAACTAAAGTTGAGGAGTTGGAATCTGACGAATCCGGAGTTTATGTCATTCTATCGAACATCCACGCGGCAGCAGGTCAGTGGCTGGAAGCCTTGGATGCAAGAGGAAAAATGGAACAGAAGAGCATATGGAAGCGGACTGGGCGCAGTAATCTGTTTCACTGCACTTGATTCCTAACAAATCTAAGCTTGGGAAGAAATTCACCCTAATTTTTAGATTCTTTACAAGGCATCTGCAACAAATATTAAATTTATGACCTCACGATAATTTGGGATGCTAGACACAGGTACTTGGATGTTTCAGGGAGCGAGACTCGGCAAAATTTGACGTTTTACCTAACCTATAAAACCCTAGCATGACTATCTTTGAGGTTAAAAAACCATTCTATTATACCATAATTTGAGTGAGAAGTAAAACTGAAAGCATTACAATACCCCCTCGGTTAGCCAGGGAACGATGTATTGATGGTCAGGAAACACTATGAGCGGCAGCTTGCAGTTGCTGGAAAACATAGATCAAGAACTCAATATACATCTAACCTGAGGTCTGGCAAAATAGATGCCATACAGATACAGCCCGCCGGGATTAATCTCAACTCCCCGGCTTCGGCTTGCTTGAAGTTGGCAAGAATACCATTCTACTTTTACATTCGTAAGTTCTTGTATCATTTCAGAACATCAGTTGTTGATCTAATGAATTTCGATGATCTTGGGCTTTCATTCACTGGAACAAAATGAAATTTTGTACATTTCTCAATCCCCGACGGCGTCTAAACCGTACCTTACATTTCATTCCTACAAAAGAGCAATCATCAATAATGCACAAACAATACCCTTCAAGAGAATAAAAAACAGTTTTCCTATCCACTCTACATCACAATTCTGAACGTTTTGGTCGTTCCGCAATACAGTAAAATGGCATTCCAAGCACTCTGGAGGCCAAAGGTTGGTTCAGATGGGCCCTTCTTTTATAGAATAAGGCCCCGCATACTTGCCATGAGTGGATCTTCCATAGCAAAGCTTAGTCTGGACTATCTTTGCTGCTAGGGGCAAATACATAATACTACCAACTCATCCATTTACAGGCCATCAAATTAATTACACAAATTTAAAACAGAATCAACGCCGGAGAGACCAGTCTAAAATATATAAAGCCCAACAGCAAGAGAGAACAAAATGTCCACTATCCACCATCTCATAAATGTTGGTTTAACTAACTGCTCTTGTGAGAATATCTATGTAGGTCAGGAATGTCTTTGTAGCAATCTAATTAATACCATGAGAGAACAGAGTTTCTGCAAAACAGAAAGCTGCCCAGCAGAAAATGGATAATATGATTTCACGTGACATGCTTGAATCATGTAAACTGAGACCTGCATGCCAGTTGACTGCAACTCTCTGGTATGGTGCTATCTAGGACCAAACATGATTAATCTAAGGATGGATCATGTTGAACTGAAATCTGGACAGCTGCTGCGGAATAGTGGATATCACAGGGCCATATCGCTGCAGGAAAGAACAAATAAGATAGTGAGATCCCTAAATACGAATGAATCTTACACGCCCATCTCCATGAAATCAACATAAAGAGAATATCACAAAAATGAGGCAGACTGCCTCCTAGAATCATATTCACTTTATATTGAAAGTGAAATCAAGGCAGCAAACCAACAAGCAGCACAAGGCAAGAAATTTCATTCAAAGCTCATCACTCAAGAAGCAATAGGTTTTCCACAACAAGCTTGTCAACATATCCTACTCTTGACAATAAACCTCATATAATTTCATACCTGAACATTGTCATAGAGTTCAAACAATGGAACAGCCAGAAGCTTCAAGTTCTTCGGAACTGCAAAGTACTCTCTCTCAGAGAGGTGAACAAGGAAAAGCTTCTTGCACTCCTGCATTGCAACATTCAGAAAGAAAACAGCAGTCAGATAAAACAAAATGCAAGGGAAAGAGAACAAAAGCTTCAGTGATACATTACATACCTTTGGTTTTGTTATGTGTGGAGGGCAATATGGGTACATTATGGTTTCAAAGTTTGGTCTCCACCAAATAGCTACACATTCACCGATCTGGAAACAAATATTGCACAATTGTTAGTCAACAAAGAGAGGAAACACAATTGATAAAGCTTATCCACATGCTGTAGGAAGAGTAAATGGATCAGCAATATGCCAACAAGACACTGCCTAACATGCAAATATCAACACCAGAAAACTGCATAATGACCTATCATTGAGCTTGCATTCTACCATCTTCAAAAGTCAAGCAAAGTCAATTGTTCTTCTTATTATGTAACAAGTTCAGACCAAGTGGACCATTGCTCGGTGCTCTGCAAGGCAATCAGCTATAGAAATGAATTCATAGTATAAAGATTTACCTGCCAATCTGGCTGCAGACCAGGAGAGTTGGCAGCAAGCTTGCTAGAGAGTTTCCTTTTCAAGCCTTCAATTTCTGCACATCATGTAGGATGAAAATTAAAATATAGAGTTGAATTCACAGAATAACTATTCTTAGACTTTGATTCAACGATTTTCCTAGTTTCAACTTCGGTTACACTTCAAGGAGTTACTTTGACTTCAACAAGATCGAAATAGACTGCATTGATTCAATATACAGGAGGTTCTCAAAATCTGATAATGGCTAAGCGCTCTAAATTGAGCAAACAAAAGTAATACCATTCTCTCCAGGTTTCAGGCGCCCACCAGGAAGCTTGCAGAAAGTGTTTCCAATTTGCAGAAGTAGAATATGGGGATGGTTATGCTCTTGTACCTGTCAAGTAAAGCCATCAAACCATGTTCACCCCAATGAAATGAACCAATCCTATACATATATAAACATATGAATCAGACATCATTGTCACCAGAGGAAGTAAACGCATGGACCAAGTCAAGTTATAATTCCTAGAGTAAGCTGCTCAAATAAATGTCAATGGTTGAATTACCCGTAAGAATTAATGTTAACTCCAAACTTTCTAAAGGATCATTCAGAAAAAAGTCTGACAATTAAGAACTGTTACAAACTTAAGTTCAATGTTGAAGCAATAAAAGGAATCAAACTGCTGGTAAAATTATCATTCAAACTACTAGCAGTTTAATTAAAGTTCACTCTAGTTCATTTCCCCATCAGTAAACAAAGACACAATCAGCTCACTTCGATCACATTTTCATAGATTATTTCCGAAATGTATTTTCCAATCCCAGTGGACAAGCATTCCACAACATCCTTGGCGACAAATTAAAAAAAAAAAAAGAATATTGGAAAATTATATCACACATCACCCACATTGCCTCTTCTGGACATGATCCACTGCTTGTGAAACACCCAGCTAATAGTGGTGTACCAAAAAGAGAAAACAACTTACAAGACAGATAAGGACCTTTTTAAAGGGGAATATATCATAGAAGGAGAAGTAACATAGCAAATAAGCATGTTTTGGATATTGCAGTTCAAAATCGTTTTCATTACACAGTTTCATGCAAGTACAGTAATATGTGTTTTTGCCTACTCTAAAGAAAGATTAATCCAAAATAGGTGCTATGGAGAAGACATCTACCAAGGATACAAAAAATATGTTACTTAAAAGTGCATAATAGGAGATGAAATGTAAAGAAACTACAAACTGAAGTCTTTATGTATCTCTGCTTTATTAAAATGCTTACATAGTAGATTAATTTTTCATGGATAAATCCTGTGTCAGTGACTAACGAAATCGTAGCCTTAACTGGGCATATGTGTAAAATAAAAGCGAAAGAGATGGTTCATAACACCAATTCTGGTTTGAATATCCTCCAAAGTGGTAAATATGAGGCCACAGAAGGAGAAAAGCAACAATATACACAGTAAAAATCGTTTATGCGAAGAAATTGTTTCACTAATTGAAGATCAGGACAAGAACAGAAAAGGATTAGGAAAACTCAAAGAGTATTTGCATGTATCAGAGAGTTGCAGAAATTTTACCACAGAATAAGTAAGAAAGACTTAAAATTAAACAACCTGAATCTTCACATAAATAGAAAATTTCATGCAGAACACAGCTTCAAATCATTGTTACCAATTATTGAGTATTTGTGTGCAAAGAAATAAAAAAGTACAGTCGATGAAATAAGAGCTGAAACTGTAAAGCACTCGGAAAATGACAATAAATTGGACTTAGTCCAAAATTCTATTTCAGAATGAGCCAAAAAGCTGATTGCTAAAAGAAAGGGGCAGTGAACTTATCTTGCATGAAATGAGAAAAACAACATTTGCAATTTTCTAGCAGCTTCGTGTTACAACCAAATGCATAGTTTCAGCAACGTGGGGACAAACAAAGCCAGTAATAAACAGATTTATATCTTTCATTCAGCCAATAAATGAAGGCATCAAGAATGGCAAGACATTCCAAAGTCCATCCCATATCCATGTAAATTACTGAGTAATTCAATTTTTTTGAAAGAAATTTTTTTTTTTTTTTTTAAATAGAACTATCCAAAAAAGTCTCTTAGTTAAAAAGAGATTGATCATATGCCAATATCACATCATCAAAAAAAATTTCGTCCATATACTTCAAAGGTAACAAATACATTTCATATTTAAACTGTGACTGGAATATTATAGACCCAAAACCAACAAAGAAGGAGCTACATAAACTAAACCCCCTCCCAAAAAAACAGAAAAAGAAAAACTATTATCACAATTTTTCTTTTCTTCAATTTAATACAGATACAATATGAAGTTACCAGGGGGAAATGCATGACAAATAGAACAGCTTACTATAATTAAAAAAGAAATGTAAATATATATATATATATACAAGCAAGCTTAAATAAAGTGCAAATTAAATGAAAGAGGGATTACCAATAAAATTCCTTCAACACTAGTTCTCATCCCCTCCTTCATATAACTGCAAAACATAGTCAACAGAAAATCATAAAGTCGTGTGATCTAGGGTTTTAGCATTGAAAAAGAAATAGGGTTTTGGCAATGTGTTTTTTCTTAGCCAAATCTTAATAGGGCAAGTCTTACAATAACAACCAAACCAGAAATCCTAAACCCAAAATATCATAATAATAATAATAAAAACGACAACAAAGGAACGTAGAGCAACGCATACTTGACTTTCATCCGAGCGAGACGGTCGGCGACGGAAGTGTCTTTCTCCATCTTGGGCTCCTTAGTCCCGAAGGTGTAGCTGGAAAGAGGGTACGTGTTTACCACCGGCGATGTTACCATTCTGCCTCTTGCTTCCACGGAGAAAGTCTCTGTTCCGGTTCAGTCTTCGAAGTTTTCCCTCTCTAGAATTTTGCAGAGGGTTTATATTTGAATCGAATTTCGCAGTTCTCAGCACGTCTCTCTTTCTATTCTATTCCTTAAATATTTATAAAATATTAAGCTAAATTAAATAATTTTTTTATTTGGGTGGTTTTTTTGTCCAATAGATTCATTTCATTTAAGAATTTGATTTTAAATGAACATTTAAAAATAAATATAGAATTTGATTTTTATAAATACTTTGAATATATATATATAATAATTTAAATTTTAAGTTAAAAATGTTAAATCAATATCTACTCTATAAAATTCAAATATTTATAAATTAGATTTAGATAACACCAAATCAAATTCAAATAAATTTTAACATTTTTTTGTTATATCAAAAATAAATTTTATTTTTCTATTTACCTCTATTTTAATGACTTATATAATATATATATATATATATATATATAAGAAGATGTTAATATAATAAAATCATTTAGAATTTTAGTGTACTATAATAAAAGGAGTTGTTTTTGGATTAAGATTTTTTTTCAAAATTTTACTCAAATTCAAAAAAAAATAGTTGTACTTATTTGGACACCAATCTGACATGTTACTGTTCATGTTTGGTGAGTTAGCATAATAAATAAATAAAAAATTCACTCACTTATTATAAATATTCAATATATACATATAAATATATATAATTCAAATAAAAAATTATTATTACACTAATAAAATATATTATTTTTATCTCCCACTTAGTAGACAACATCTTACATTGGCCACACTTTACTCCTCTTTATTCGCAATCAACTCAATTCTTTTTGAAAAAAAATTCCAATCCAAAAACACCCTAGAACTTTTTTTCCATAATTATAAATAAACATTGAATGCTTCTGTCGGAAATTCAGTGATGACAATTAAAGTTATATTTGATGGAGAATTTGTTTTTAAATCCCATTTTAACTGGTGAATTCCCCTATTGATTGGATTCGGAGAATTATAATGATGATTCTGCCAAAAAAAAAAAAAAAAAATTTGGGATGAGATGGCAATAGTACTAACCTTCCATCCCATATTCACCAATGGAATTATATATATATATATATATATAATATTTTTAATTATATATTTATATAAAAATATAAAATACAACAACTATAATAAATAATTATTAAATAAAGTGTAATAAATTATAATAATTATTTAGTAAATACTAAATTGGATACTAATAATATAGTGGTATAATATATTCTTTCTTAATTATATATAATATGTACATATAAATAAAATTATATTTATTATAATAATTATTAAATTTTTTAAAAAATAAAATTATTTGATAATTACAAAATTGGATGCTAACTAATTAAACAATAACAAAAATATTCAATTTATTTATTCTATATTTTTATAAAAATAAAATTATATTAATATAGTAGTTATAATTTTTAAATATGATATTTTATTTACAAGATCATAAACTCATACAAAATTTTCTTTTTTTGGCCTTATAACTAACTATTTTTTTCCCCAATTTAACCCTAAATCTTAAAAAATTAAAAACTTAATCATATAATTATTTTTGTTTTCGTAACTTAGTCTTTTGATCAAATTTGTGAAATTTTTTAATTGTTTAAATCACGTGAAAAGAACGTGAGAAAAATACATTACTCTATCTCTTGTCATAAAATACCCTCACAAAATTGAGTATGTAGTTTTCACGTGACTTAAATGACTAATAAATCTCACAAATTTGGTCGGAAAGACCAAATACGAAAACAAAAATAGTTATAAGACTAAATCCTTATTTTTTAAGATTTAGGACCAAGTTCAAAAAATGAAAATAGTTATAAGACCAAGTTCGCAATTTTTTAAGATTTAGGATCAAGTTCGGAAAACGAAAATAGTTATAGGACCAAAATAGAGAATTTTCTTAAACTCATAATACCATATCATCATTTTTTTTAATAAATAGAGTGATTTCATTTTTTTTAAAATTTTATGTAAATATTTAATATGGAAAAATTATGTATTATATAAATAATTAAAATAATCATAATAAATTTAGTATATATATGTATTATAATTATTTAAAAATATTTTTTTCATTACTAACAATGTTGAAAGTTTCAGTTCTACAAAATTCTAATTCAATAATATTTATAATTTTATTTTTACTAATTCATGTTTAGTAAAAAAATTTTATCTCTATGTTGAAAAATTAGAAATATTTTTTTCTTTTATTGTATTTTAAGGTTTAATTTTATAATATATTTTTTTTCAAAAATTATATTAAAAATTTGTAAGAAAATATTTTATTTATTTTATGAAATTTATTAATTATTTTTTATTAATAATTTAATTAAAAATAAGAAATGCAAATTCTGATAAAAATATTGTAGTGAAAAATTTTCACGGGAATCCCCAATTCTCGAGGGGCAAAAATGGAATGTAAAAAAATAATAATAAAAAATAGGGATAGAGACAAAAAATATACATAAAAATCAAGAATGGAGATAAGAAACAAGTCCTTGCAAATTCTCGTCCCCATTGCCAACCTAACTCTAACCAACATTGCTTGGCAATAAATTGTTGGATTGATTTTTTCTAGGGCAAAAAATCTCAGTAACACCCGAACTTTATCAAAATTTAACTTTTGCACTGAATTTTTTTTCGTTCAAAATTGATATTAAATTTTTCTTTTTTTTTGTTCAAATCTTGCACTTCTGTCAATAGTCCCCGTTAACATTCTGTTACTGCAACCCATTTGCGCATCACATGACTTTTTTAAGGGTATTTTTGTAAATTTTGACTTTTAAAATTTTTAATAGGATTTAATTATAATAACTATAAATTTTAGGGATTATAATGCAATTTATTTTAGGTTTTTCTTTTCTTCTTCCTCTTCATTTTCATGTTCTTGCAACTGCCACCACTGCTGACCTCCACAACTGCTCACTGCCGCTACTGCTTGTCGCTGCTCACCGCTATCGCTACTCACTGCAGCAGCTGCCCACCACCGCCGCTACGGCAGTTGTGACTATATTTTTGTTCGGGTTCCATTTTTCCCTTGCCGCTAACAACAATTTTAACTCCTTTCATTTCAGGTCCGTCATTTACTCTACTTTTTTCTCTAGCTGTGGATTAATTAATAATGAATATTAAACCGTAATTATTATTAACTTTATTTTTCTAATGACTGCACGCAGTTCTTTCTACTGTGGGTGGAATCAAGTCCTTTGACAAACGTATTGAACTGTAATTAACTAAACTCACATATATATATATACACATGGGTATTGAGTAGTTGATCTTTCTCATGACCATTTTATTTATAACCCCTTGGCATTTTACAGACCAGACTGTCGGCTTCTCCATGGAAATATTGATAGTTCTCTTTTGTGTTTAAAGATTTGGGACCGATAAAGTTGGGTTTTCATTTACACCGGCGATTTCCTTGTGATTTTTGTTAATTTCCAGTACCTGACTCTACAACTTATTTAAACACCACATTGGAGTTCTACATGCATTTAATCTAAAATATGCAATAGACTACTTCAAGAGAAGGCAAGGGAATGATAAAGCTTGAACAAAAAAACAGTTACAATTGAAGTGAAAACGGGAGAGATATATAAAACTTAGGATCTCACACCCAATACAAGAAGAAGGAACACTCAGCACATGTACAGTTTTGAGATGGAAAAAAGGAGTATTTTATTCACTGTAAAGCTCAAAAACTACTGCTACTAAAATGCATACAACACTTTGATATTTATACTGAATGAACAGTAACTGGGTCTCTAAGTGAACAGTAACTGGGTCTCTAAAAATGCTGTGAGA
>JAXGGT010000001.1:7000315-7012364 GCA_035583425.1 Marsdenia floribunda
TTTCACCAAAAAAATAGATTGGGGACCTTAATCACCAAATGCCCATAGTTTGGGGACTAAATGTGCCAATTTGCCGTAAAATTGGACAAAGGTCCATTGACATTAAAATAAAGTCGCTTAGAACCCCTTAAAAAGGACAAAAAGGCGTGAGAACAAAGCCTTGATACAAAAAGGCGCCAAACAGCAGGGAGTCCTTGTTTGATCGTTCGTCAGTTAAAAATTTCTTCAAAAATCCCCTGCCATGGGGAAGCAGAAGCAGCAGGTTATTTCTCGATTCTTTGCACCCAAATCCAAAACCCAGGATTCCACAACCTCCTCCGCCACCCCATCGTTACCTTCTTCCTCTCAGTGTCAATCGCTTGAACATTTCTCTATTCTCCCGAAACCCCAAACTCCTCCTCCAAAAATCTGTGCCACTGTTGATTTCTCCCCTGCCAATGCCAAACGCCTCAGAACTTCTCAGATCATCTCTTCTTCTCCTCCTCAAATTAGACCACCTAAATTCCCCAGGCTCTCCCCTCCTCACCAGAGCGATTCCTCTGCACCCTCTCTTTCTGACCATGCCTCGCGACCCCTTCTCCCTAAACTTTCACCTCACACCCACAACCCTGTCCCGCCACTACCCAATCCCACTCTTCACGAGAAGTTTCTTAAGAAACTTCTCGAGCCTTCTCAGGATCTTCTGGAACCTAGCAAGAACCACCAAAAAGTCACTCCCAAATACACACCGTTGGAAGAGCAAGTGGTGGAGCTCAAAGATAAGTATCCCGATGTGCTTTTGATGGTCGAGGTTGGGTATAGATACAGGTTCTTCGGCGAAGATGCTGAGAAGGCAGCGAGGGTTTTGGGGATATATGCTCATATGGATCATAACTTCTTGACTGCAAGCATACCTACTTTCCGGTTGAATATTCATGTAAGGAGGCTAGTTAATGCGGGATACAAAGTAGGGGTCGTGAAACAGACCGAAACAGCCTCAATTAAAGCTCATGGATCAAATAAATTGGGGCCCTTTTGTCGAGGATTGTCAGCTCTGTACACGAAGGCCACCTTGGAGGCTGCGGAGGACTTGGGTGGTGCAGAAGAGGGGTGTGTATCATGTAACAATTATTTGGTTTGTGTTGTTGAGAAAGGGATTGAAAATGCTGAGGGGGACACTGACGCTTGGGATGACGCTAAAATAGGAATTGTTGGAGTTGAAATTTCAAATGGTGATATTATTTATGGGGAGTTCAAGGATAACTTTATGCGGGCTAGGCTTGAGGCTATGGTCTTAAACTTGTCTCCCGTAGAACTACTTCTGGGGAGGCCTCTGTCAAGGCAGACAGAGAAGGTACTGCTATTCTTTCCTTTTTCTTTTCCTCCCAGAAACAGGAATATATGTAAGTGCTTCCAAGAAAAATCAATCTCGAATAAGATTGTTTACAGAGTAATGGTCATCATTTACTAGCAATTTTTCTTCTTGGATAGAGCTTTTCTAGATTCTGCAGAATGTCTTAAGACTCAAATGACGATGTGGGGACGCTAAGATATGCAATGCAATTAAATTAAACCAATACAAATGGCATTGTCTGGAATTGAGAGTCAAAGAAGGAACATTTGGGAACAACCTTTGGAAATTGAATAGTTTGACAAAAGCATGTTAGATCTAATTAACTAGATGAAGAGCAAGAATAATCACTTGGTGTGTATCCCAATTTGACAGAGGCAGTGCAATTTTGCATGTCACATCTGTAAGTTTTGTTAAAAAGCTCTATGTTAGTCTGTCTATGTATTGAAGCACACCCTTGCATATTCATCTCTCTCAACATACACATGATAGCTTAGTTTTTTTTGTCAGCTTGCCACTAAATGTAAAGATTTTGTAACCGTCAGAAATATGACTAAGCTTGCAATACTCATATTTGGAGAAAATAACAGGAATAATTTTATTCACTTCTTTTTCAATATCTCATCATCTTTCCCTATGACTAACAACATTCTTAACTTCTGCATCACCAGTTTTGTTTTTTTTAAAATGGTAGAACTTAATGTGGGACAGAGGGTTAGCATATGGTGCAACATTCTCTAGGAGTTGGAGTTCACCTAACTTGAAGATAAAAAAATGTTCTTTTTTGACAGTAATATGGAAAGAATCACCTCCTTTTCTACCTCTTAGACTTTTATGAAGGTGGATTTTCTACCTTTCCTTTTCCCTGGTGGTACCCGCCCCCAAAGGAAAAAATAAAAAGTTGTGCCTGTTATGCATAGCTTTTTTGGATATAAAATATGAACAATGCTTATGTTTTCTCTCTGGAAAAGTTCTTGTACTACTGCTACCATAATAGCATCCAATATGACATTTCATTCTGAGGGCATTATTTTCAGTGATCCACTAACTTCTTATGCTTGGCTGGTGTTTCGAAAGGTTACCGTTTATTTCAGTATTAGAACATTTTGTATGTTTATATAAGAATTTCAAATTCTTCCAACTTATCATTGTCTTTGTAGTTGCTCCTAGCTTATGCTGGACCAGCCTCAAATGTCCGGCTTGAGCAAACCTCAAGGGATTGCTTTACTGATGGTGGTGCACTTGCTGAAGTGATATCCATGTTCGAAAATATGAATGAAATTAAGTTAGCTGATACCCATCAAGGGGAAGATGCAGATGAAATATCAAAGGGCAGTAATTGTTTTGCTGTTGAGGTTGATTTCCTTTTTATCTCCTGTTGTGTTTTGGCATGATGCACAGTTAAGCATATTCTTTATTGATGTCAGGCTTACGAAATTTATCAAAAAATCTTTTATGCTTAAGGAATCTTCTGATATATCTAATATATTTTCATTCCCTTCCTCCTCAAAATCTATGAATCTGTAGGGAATTATGGCTATGCCTGATTTGGCAATCCAAGCATTAGGTTTAACCATTCGTCATATGAAACAATTTGGATTTGAAAGAATTCTCTGTTTGGGAGCTTCATTTAGGCCATTCTCTAACGATACAGAGATGTCCCTGTCAGCCAATGCACTTCAACAATTAGAGGTAAGGATGGAATTTACTGGACTCAAGAATTTATAGCAGGTTTGTCATTTTTATATGAATGGAAAATCCATATAGTACCTGAAACAATTCCTTGTAGGTTTTGAAGAATAATGCAGATGGTTCAGAGTGTGGTTCCCTGCTGCACTGTATGAACCATACTCTCACGATTTTTGGTTCCAGGCTTCTTAGACATTGGGTATGCAACATGCTTCATGTACATTGTTAGTACTTTTGTTATCTATAAATATTATGTACACAAGAAAACAATTGTATAAATGTGCTCACATATCTCAACATGGTAACTTTAGTTCTTCAATTTTACAGGTAACTCATCCTTTGTGTGATAGAAACTTGATAGATGCTCGTCTTGATGCTGTCTCTGAGATTGTGGAATCCATGAGTTCCTCTATTGCTTCGCACAACAACATTGATTGGGAAACCTCTGATATCAGAATTATGCAGCCTCAGATTCATCACGTACTTTCTTCAGTCTTGACCGTTTTAGCAAGATCACAAGACGTTCAACGTGGTATTACAAGAATTTTTCATCGAACTGCGACTGCATCTGAGGTAATAGAAGATATTTTCACTTCACTTCCTAGTATGTAGCTTTTGTGGAAAAGTTTCTACTTCTACCCTAGCTGAACAATAATTCATGAGATTTCTACCTTCTTCAAATACCCCCCTCTCCTTCTGGTTTAAGTGCTAGTACTTTGATCAATGCATGCTCAAGTTGAGGAGCTCTACCTTTTTCAATAAGCATTTTCCTATCTAGACTTGGTGAATGTTTTTGAATAATTGTGTGTACAGTTTGTTGCAGTCATTCAAGCTATCTTACTTGCTGGAAAGCAACTTCAGCAACTCCATATCGATGAAGAGGAGGAAACCACAAGTGTGCAACAACAAACAATGCGCTCATCGCTGTTGAGGAAGTTAATACTTACAGCTTCATCATCCACTGTCATTAAGAATGCTGCAAAATTATTGTCTGTTCTGAACAAAGAAGCTGCTGAGAAAAGAGATCTTCACAATTTATTCATCATCTCTGATGGAAGATTTCCAGAGGTTCAAAGAACAATTTTTGCCTTTCATGAGAAATTCTTCTTTGGTTCAATTTATAATGCCTAATCTCTTTATACAATTTGCTTGTCCCCAGGTTGCTAAAGCAAAATATGCTGTTCAATTGGTTAATGAGAAATTAGATTCTTTGATTACCATTTTCCGCCAGCAGCTGCAAATTTGTGATTTAGAGTTCATCAGTGTTTCTGGTATTACACATTTGATAGAGGTATTCCGATTGAAAGTTCTCTCTGGTGATTCTCCTTTTCAAACTTCTACTCTTGAATACTTAAGTATGATTTTTGACTGAAAAGGTAGACATTTCATTTCCTCAGTTGAGTTACCCCCCTGAGTGGGTTTTGTGTAGATTCTTTCTTGTTCAGTTATATCTTCTTTGTTCCCCTGCCACCTTTTTGTCTTCATTCCTTTCAAGATATTCATGTGAGCAGAGCATACTTCAGAGACTCGAGTGTAATTACTCTTGCTTGTGACTTTATAAAACAATTGACCTGGTTTTTCTGGATCTAGTTAAGAATTGGATTTTTGCTGCTTTGTTGATAGCTATAAGTTAATTTGGCTACTCATTAGGTTTTTGGTAGTGTGACTTATTCTAGTTTGTATGCCATGGCCAAGATAACCTTTTCACTCAGTCTGAAGTTCCTCAATGCTTTTTGGACTGACTTATTATGCTGCCAACTGTTTAGCAGAGGTAGCAATGACCTAATTAGGTACAGTTTGACTCGCAGGTGCCACTTAATGTAAAGGTGCCATCAACCTGGGTAAAAGTGAACAGTACTAAGAAAAACATACGTTATCATCCACCTGAAGTATTAAATGCATTGGATCAATTATCGTTGGCAAGTGAGGAATTTACTCTTGTTTGCCGAGCTGCTTGGGATAGATTCCTGAAGGCATTTGTTGGATTTTATGCTGAATTTCATGCTGCTGTTCAAGCGCTAGCTGCCCTGGATTGTCTTCATTCACTTGCTACTCTTTCAAGGCAGAAGGTTTGCTGTTCAAGTATGTGTTTCTCGTTGTTTCTTGTTTGTAGAATTGATGTTAAAAACTTTATATACTTACCTCTTGCAGAATTATGTGCGTCCACTTTTTGTAAGTGATGATGAGCCCGCTCAGATACAGATATCTTCTGGCCGTCACCCCGTACGTGCTTGTGCCACCATTCCTTTCTTATTGAATCCATCTTTAGCAGAAACACAGAATTATCTATTACCTACACAAAACATTGGAGATTCTCTCTTCGTGCTTCTTTATTTGTTGATACGGGTTTCTTTTAGTTTGAAAGTAAAGATGCTTGCAAAAGTTAGGATGTCTAGGTCAAGGAACTGGAGTATCATAGCTAAAAGGAGAAGGGAGGGTGTGTTCTGCATGAAAAAGAGTAGTGTATTCCTTTCAACATGTGAATAGTTCTACTGTACTCAATGGCTTCGGATCACTGTGTTCCACGTGATGGGAAATTGAACAAAGATAATGCAAGAGGAAATATACTTTCACATACATTATCCTTTAATTTGAATCTCCATGAAAATAAGTTTCTATATACTGCCCAGGATACTAGATTAGGTATGTTGAGAAGTAGACAAATATTTGCCAAAATAATGCGAATTGTTAGTGAATTAGGGAGGAAAAAATAGAAATAAAAAGGGAACTATCCCTCTTTCTAGATGTTGATCTCAGGACTGGTCTTGCTTTCTTGATTTACTTTTGTCTTTTTCCTATCCTCATCATTGTTTGTTATAAGTTTATTATTGGTCATACTGAGTTGATTGATAAACTAAAAATCCATTTTATTCTGGCTTGACAGATCTTTTTAATTCATATTATGGTCTTTCTTCTTTAGTTCAAATATTGTATTTTAATCATATTCCTATTCTTTCAGGTTTTGGAGACCATATTACAAGATAGTTTTGTCCCCAATGATACAAATCTACATGCTGAAAGAGAGTACTGTCAAATTGTTACTGGACCAAATATGGGCGGAAAGAGCTGTTATATACGCCAAGTGGCACTAATTGCTATCATGGCGCAGGTTGCTATAAACGAACAGTTTTACTTTTGAGTCAATTTTATTTACATGGTTCATAGTGGTTTGATGTTTATTTCCTTTTTTATTTATCAAATTTTTTTAGTAGGAAATGAACCAAAAATTTGTGTTTCTTGTCAACTGTTTCTCTTAATCATGCATGTGAGATTGCTTAGCTGCTGAGAAAATTCTTGATAAAGAGGTTACCCCTCCCTCTCCCTTCCCCCCTCCTTTTTTTTTTTTTTTTTCCAGCAATATGACCTTCAAACATCTGCTCTGTGCTGAATATAAGTAACTTATTGTGTTCCTATTGATGTTGGTTGATATTCTGGAAATTAGAACTATGATCATGCAGTATGAAGTTTGCTGATTAATCTTATGGTTTGTAGGTTTGTACTAAAATGCTCCTATGGTGTAGTTTCACTAAAATTTTTTCTTGTCTTCTAGGTTGGGTCATTTGTGCCAGCATCTTCAGCAAAACTGCATGTAATAGACAGCATCCACACTCGCATGGGAGCTTCTGATAATATTCAGCTAGGTCGAAGCACTTTCTTGGAAGAACTAAGTGAGGCTTCTGACATTCTACGAAATTGCACCGCTCGCTCTTTGGTGATTATTGATGAACTAGGGAGAGGAACTAGTACACACGATGGTGTGGCAATTGCCTATGCTACATTGCAGTACCTTCTAGAGTATAGAAGATGTATGGTCCTCTTTGTCACCCATTATCCTGAGATAGTTGATATCAAGAACAAATTTCCGGGGTCTGTGGGGCCATACCATGTCTCCTATCTAATATCAGAGAAAGTGGTACCAGTGGGTTCCAGTTCTAAAACACAGTTGGACTCTATGAATCACGATGACATTACATACCTTTATAAACTTGTGCCTGGTGTTTCAGAAAGGAGTTTTGGATTTAAGGTTGCTCAACTTGCACAGGTCAGTTTCCAGCCTGTTTTTTTGGCTTCTCCTATCAATATTTTCCAGAATTTGGCCGTCAGTTTTAGATCCATTTCTTTTTATTAGTTGGAGAATGTTTTTAATCTAAAAGATAATTAATATTGGAAAAAAGAAAATGTCATCTTCCCGTTTGTTTCCTAGGATGAAAACTTGAAACTTTCCTTAATTGTGTATGTGTAAGATTCTTGTGTAATTGCACAGTTAAGACACTGGATGAAATTCTTTTTTATCTTTTAAATTGCTAAAAAATATGAGTGTGTATCTGTTTTCTTAAGTAATTATGGCAGTTAAATGTGTGGTTGCTTTGCTTATACGTTTCCTTTCCCAAGCAATTAATATGCAAGGGCATAATTTCCTTCCTCGTTTTCTGTTGTAGCTACCTTCCCCGTGTATCCAGAGAGCCATTGTCATGGCTACTAAGTTAGAAGCAGCAATACGCAACAGCGAAGAAGTTAGGTCGGTGCTGAGATATAGAGGAGACAAAACACTGAAATCAAATGATAAGGTAGAGGACGAAGAAGTAGAAGAGGAAAGAGTGGAACTTGTGGAGGAACCTGTTGAATTCTTGCTGCATGCTCGGAGTATTGGGAACTTGCAGAAATTCTCTGATGGCTGCAGAGACCTCTTCTCAAAGTTAAAAGCTGTCTCAGTAGAAAGTGATGTTGACGACAAAGGAATGCAGTGTTTGAAGGATGCTAAAAATCTAGCGGTTGAGTTGTTGGTGTAAAATAGGTAAAATATGTTCCAAATACCGTCGTGGAGTACGTTCGATCATATTTCTGAGGAAGAAATTATAATTCAGTTTCTTCTTCTTTTCTTTTCTTCTTCGTTAAAGAAACAAATCCTAATAAGGAGATAGAATTTATAAAAATACATATTAAAAAAAATAAATAAATAAAAGGAAAAAGAAAGAATAGAATTATGCAGCTAAATTAGGAGGAAAGAAATGGAGAGAAATAAAATGAAGAAATTTTCATTTGGAGCTTTTTAGGAAAGAAATAGTTTTATTCATAAAATATTAATTTTTTATAATTTATTATAAGAAACTCTATTTACCGTCGCCGAAAAAGAAACTTTATTTACTGTCGTCAAAGAAGAGAAAAAAAAAAAAAAAAAAATTATTAAGGACTAAAATGTGAATAATCTCAAATTTGAAGGACTATATATGGCATATTTCCAATTTTCTCCTCTGAATTCTGAAACTTTCAAACTGGGAGGGAGTAACATCTAATAAACATGCTTATCTTCGATTCACACAAACACACACACAATCAAACCCGTCTGTGTCTCTTTGTTTTGTCCAAATGAAAATGCTTTCACCCCGTACTTACAACAATAGTTGAAGCTGTGGCATTTGAGGATTTCTCACCACCTGTAGGCTCAACACACACAAGGAACACTCCTCCCTCAAATGAGGGTTGAAATCTGATACTGTATGCGCCAAAATTTTCTGGTGATCCCGCATAACACGAAATTGAGTGAGCCATAATTTTGAGGAATGGAATTGTTCCAATTTCCTGAGCTTTTTGTCTATGGTTCCTTCCGTCCAGCCTGCTTCCCATGATTAGACGCACGAGGATGCTTTTTACTGCATCAACTTGCCAGTTCCCGAGGCCCTAAAATATGCCACTTTATACTCCTTTTATCTGATGGTCTTTGGTTCATGAGCTCAGTTATTAGATTTTTGGATTATCTGCTATTTTTTCTCTTTTGCATTTAATGTTTAGGAGTTCAATTGCAAAGGAACACGTCTAGAGCAGAAACCAGGGGTTAGTCATCTTTAATGCTAGCTATAAACAATCTCAAATCTCTTGCCTTCCCCGCATGCTCAGGCGAAAATTCATTTTCTGACTCACCCAAATCAATGATATCAATGCACCGCACATCGACCTCTTTCCATATTGGAACACCACGAACATTCATTGGTGGTGGAGGACTCGTTAAATCAATGACTTCAGTTTCACGAAAGTTCGATGTCGTGCTGCTATTCAAACTAGTGGTTTTTCCAGTCTTGCTCTCTAACTGGTTCTCAAGGTGCAGTTCTTGGTTTGTCAGATCAGCTTGCACTGGAGCACGCCCTTTTTCCGACATGGGTCCTCTGGACAAGATGTCAAGTCTCTTCGTTGCACTTTCTTGTTTGATGTCAACCAACAATTGCTGAAGCTTATGCTCAACTTCCTCCACCGATGTCCCATTTTGTGGTTTCTTTGTTCTTAGTTTACATGGTTTTGTTTTCTTCCTTTGACCTCTTTCTTCTTGAAACTCCAGAATCTTCTCAGGACAAGCACTGAAACAAGGTAAAAGAAAATAAAAGTCAAAAAAAAAAAAAAAAAGGGAAAGGAGGCTATTGATCCACCATTTGTTACTGTGCATCTGAACATCTCCAAACGGCCTATATAATAGCTCTTTGTAAATTGGTAGAACCGTGATTTTTTTTTTTTTTTAAAGATTACATATGGATTCAAATATGTACCTTTCTACAAGATCAGCTGGTACAATGGAAGCTTTCAGTCCATGCATTTCTTCCCATGAAACCTCAAAGCAATCTCTTCCTTGAAGTTTCCTTTGTTTGAGAATGCTAGAGATAGGACATTTCACTGGCATCTGTACAATAATAAATCCGTATGATCAGCCTAAGTTGCAATTTCACATTGCAGATCATCTAAACTCATTTGTGCAGTTAACACTCAGAAGAGATTTTCAAATGTATTTGGAATTAAGCAGTTTCCCCATTAATAATAAAAAAAAAAGAAGCATATATGTAGCCTAAGCCCATAACCTGTACATTATTCAACTCATTTCAACGCCTTACTTCTTTGAACAAAAAAGCAGTCTCATATTTATTTGAGACTAGAGAACTAAACATGTCCAATTTAATATTGTGAAGAAGAAAAGAAAAATGAAAAATGAAAAAAAAAAAAAGAAAAAAAAGAAGATGAAGCAGAAAAAAAGAAAAAACAAGAATGAAGATAGTATAAGAAAGGAAGAAACGCGGATGGAGATATGGAAGGCATGGGATAATATGGTATTTAGACAACTAATATGCTATAGAAGATGTATTTTATTGCCTCCATTGACAATAGAAAAAAATATTGGACATATTATTATTACAATCTCTTGAATGGTTTGAGAATATACAGGAATGGAATATACAGGAATGGAAGCGAGAAATGCAAGTGTGTTCAGTTGGTAAGCTTTAGTGAACCAAAAATGGAAACTATGGATAAACTATGATGACAAGTTATATTGCATCATGTATCTTACCAAATGGGGTTTGTCAATCGAGAGCACTCCACAAATGTTATAATTATGAGTTTTAAATTTCTAACTCATCTAAAAGCCAAAAGCTTAAATTGATAGAGGGGTAGAATTTATACATTGAATGCATCCCATCAAATTTCCTCATTTAAAAGCTTAAACGTATAAATTCAACCCCTCTATAAGCTTAAGTTTTAGACAAAGTGGAAATTTAACAATGAGACAGCAATATTCTTGAGCTGAAATGGAATACTTAATTCTCTTCCATACAACTGGAGGGAAGGAAGATTGGCTTGATTGAGATGAAACAACATACACAATCTCTTTCACCAATGAAAGATTGAAAGATCATCAAGAAAGGTTCTGTACAACCTCAATAGTAATGAACTACAGGGACAAACTAAATGCCAAGCTTAATCAAAAGGTCTTGCACATATTCAAGTTACCCATGACTGAGGATACATTAAGCATGTAAATGGTTTAAAAAAGAAATACCTTGTCAAATGAGATCATCACTCCAAGATTTGATGATGTTGAACGTAAATTAGCATATCGCCGTAATTCTCTTTCAGCAATCTTAGGAAGAATGTACTCATCTGAGCAACAAATTGGAAGACATCTTTCAAAGACAGAGCAACAGATACTAAATGAACTCATGAGGCAAAGGAACATAGGAAATAGATAATAGGTGCTTTTATCCAAGACAACTTTTAATGTGTCAGCAATGGCACAAATATATTTCTCCAGCTCAATGTTATAGGACTTGCCCCCATCTTAGGAACTTTGTCCAAGAGCATTTAAGACTATCAAGTAATTCCTCTCATAGGAAACTTGATATTTAGGCCAAATATGATCATTCTTTAGAGTGAAAGTTCATCGCAACAATGTGAATGTATCCAGTATGAATATAAGTTCAGAAACAGGTTCAGTAAACTGATGTCTGCCAAACAGTTCAATTCATAATCCAGCCAAAGATTTTGATGCCTAAACAGCTAAAACTAGATAAAGAAAGCCTAACAGTCAACATCCTAGTAGTAAATAGGTTATCCTCCCTCCTTGTTGAATATAGCTGGCAATAATAGAGCAAGCCTGATATAGAAGAGTCTAGCAGAGATAAGCAGTTAAATGAAAACAAATTCAAGACAATTTTCTTGGATATGTGCAATTTACATCTATGCATATGAAATGTCAAAAGATACATATATGGATTTCATTGAAAAAGAGAACCTGTCTTCTCAGAACACCAGTTGAAAAATTGGCTACATATTTGCTGGAGTTGGTGGCGGTTAAATGGATAAACAGCTAAAACCCTGCAAGAAAGAAAAAGAAAAAGAAAAAAAAAGCAGTCTTCCTTAATGCTTTTTAGATGAAGATAGTCATAAACTTTGCCATGATGCCAACCAAAGAGTCCAAAGGATTTGGAAGCGACTGATTGTAATCACAGAGAAGTAAGAGCTTTAAACATACTTATGCACAGAATCAGAGTCTGGCATATGGCACTTTGGTTTCAGATACGCATTGATCACTTTCATGAAATGAACATCACTTTCCAGATCACATTCTGCCAAATTCAAAATTATTTCATTATATATACAACATGGAAACATCAATAAGCATAAGCTAAGCAAGGAAAAAAAAAAATACAAACCTAAGCATCAATAAGTTAATATTTTAAGAAGATGCCTTCTAGCAGAAAAAAATCACAACAA
>JAXGGT010000001.1:7021581-7040409 GCA_035583425.1 Marsdenia floribunda
AAAAAAAAAATTCAATCACATGTTACCTTCTACAAAATCTAAATTAAAATTTTAGTAAAAATGCAAGTTCTATAAATAAAAAAGAAATGGTCAATTGTGCTAAAATCTAATTGTTTAATTACCATAAAATTTGAATATAAACATAATTAATCAATATGAATAATTAAATAATATGTATGTATATATATATATATATATTGAACCATACAGCTTTTACTTCTTCCATCGTAAAATATCTTTTTTAAGTTAAATGCATAATTAATAACTGTTAAATCTATAAATATTGTTCAATTTGCAGTAATAAGTGGCCTAGCTAATTATATAACCTAATAAATTTGACCTCATCCATAAATATAACGTAATATATTTGATCTCATATATGTATGTACCGTAACACACTTGAATTGTGTTCTAAACAAAGTATCATATTTCCATTTTTAGTCCCCAATATTTTTTATAACTATAACATTGTGTTTATCTTTATTTTTAACTATTATACATGATTGCTAAATACAACATCTTAATTACTACATGCAATACTTTAAATACTAATTTTACTGTAATATTCAGCTCCAAATTATGGACAATTAAAAAATTTTAAAACTTTTGATCATAAAAATTGATAGATACAACCTACCAAAAACTACAACTCAAAACAGTTGTTTTTGACTAAGCGTAAATTGATAATATATAAAATACTTTATATAATATATAAAGATCATATACATCTTAAATTACACTAATAAAATATTATACATATATATATGAAATGATATAATTATAATTTTGATAATTATTTATCAAATTATATATATAATAATTAATATAATGTTAATGTGTTTATTTATATACTGAAATATACCCTAGAAACCCTAAACTCTAAACTGTAAATCATAAACCCAATTAAAAAAAAAAACAAAAACGACGATCCCATCCAACTAGAAATGGAGGTCTGAGCTGCCATTTTTTGTCTAAATATAGAAAGCTCCTCTGGTAGCTCCCCTATTTTCCATCTTTGCAATTTCCTTTTCCTTCTCCACGGTTCTCTTCCATTTCTTCTTCATTTTGTCGCATTATATCACTACAAAAAACTATAAAAACATATCTATTAAAGTATTTTAAAATTACAAGTCTTAAAAGTACTATTATTATTTTCAAAAAAAAAAAAATATTATTACTACATATATAAAAATGTCTTTTAAAATAAATATTTATACAGTTAAAAATATTTTAATAAATTAAAAAAAAAAGGCCTCAAAAAGTTTTAATTAAAAAAATCAATTTTATTCATACATAAAAGGTAAAATGTCACCATTTAATTCCCAAATTATTTACGAGTTTTACATTTAGTATTCAAAATTTTAGCATATTTTTTAGGTTATCTAATTTAGTCCTTTTAGCAGGAAAAAATTTTTTTTTTTTTTTACCAAGTCAATGCGATAAACAAGTAAACGAAATTAATAAGGAGCAACATAGTTATCTCATGTTTTCAAAAAATGTTTAGTAACTTTTTATAGTTCAAGTTTAGTCCTTTTGACCGCGTTACAAGCTTAAGTGAGGGAGGGTGTAAGATGGCACAAAAAAAGCACACGAGTACACATAGTCAAAACCAAAACTTCCACAAGAAGCTTCAACATAAGTATGGAATGCCCTCAAAGATAGTGGTGCATTCTTAAACTATATAGACAACTCTAAAACACTATTGTACATAATAAACTCTTCTAATATTTACATAATGTATATAAAAAGATAGGAGCTATGCTAGAGGAAGTTTGACTACCGTTAAATCAAAATGATCTTTGCTGCATATTGAAGAGATGAAATGCTATAAATGGGAGAGGATGACTCATTTACCACCCAACTAAAATTTTGAGAGAAAGAGAGAGTCCTATTCTAGCCAAACTCACTAAAGCCTTGTACACCTTTGCTTACCTTTAATAAAATTTCCCCATTTTACTTCTATTATTCTTATTCATCTCAAAGACTTACTAAATAAATAACATTAGTACAAATGTATTAAATATCGCACAAATTGCACTAAAGATGCTTTTAATGTAATCATGACCTTAAATGATCTTCAACAATTTGAAGATTGAAAGGTCAAAACGCCGTTATACATTGGCCGCAAACATTTGTCTGTTAAACTCTTCAGGAAAATTTCCTATATTCCCAGAACTAATAGTGCTCTTAATCTAACTAAATGGCCTATGGGGAATGTTTTTTTGGGGTTCATTAGATGTTTCGAACTCTTGCCACCTGCTGTCTGATGTAATAAGGGAGGAACTTATGTTTTTGTGCTGCTGTACTCTCTATTCTATTTGCTTCAATGACATTTGCACTTACCGAAAATAAAAGAAAGAATTTTTCATTTGATTGAAATGCAAAGACGTTAGAATCTTGATTAAGGGTATTGGAATCGATCAATACAAAATTATAAAATTGTCCTCTTTGATCCTGATCAAATCCAAGCAGCAGCATTTCTTATAAATCAAATAGACAGACGATAAATTTTCAAAGAAACATCTAGGGTCAACTCTTTATTCAACCCAAGTAAACAGAGATTAATATTTCCTTCCACCGTCAATTGAAAGACACAATCAAAGAAAAACTTCAAAAAGGAAGCTCATAAGCATGTACTACTATTATTATGTTAAGTTTCATAATTGAGGAGCTCAAAGTCATTCGTAGTCCTTTTTCCCGAAATTCTTGCACCACAACTGAGAAGGAATTGGCCGAACAGGCATTTGTGGCCGTTGCTGCCAGAAAAAAATTCTAATTAGCACATCACCTGGGACATATGTTTACAACATCAATCTACTATTTGTTATCAACGTAAATCATAGGGCACATAGAACCATATATTGTTAGTTCCTTCTACTTCATAGTTTGCTGAAGAAAGAAGAGGGATGAAAGAAAGAAAAGGAAAAACCAGTGGCTGTGGTGAGAGAATGAAATTCAAATAAAATAAAAATTTTTACTTATCAAGATTACAGTTCATAATTAAAATAATTATTTAATAAATAGATTTTATTATCGAATTCAATCTCAGTTTGATCCACAAATTCAGTTCTAACCAAATAATGAATGCTTTAAATCACAGTTAGCAATACATCATCTTTTTACTATTGGGTTCAGCAATAATTTCTCTAGCTCCATGGCATCATCATAGAGGAGTTAAAAATTAGTTCCTAAAATATAAAGGATAGAAGTTTTAGCCTAGTCCAATCTGAGTCATCCCAGATGAGCAATCCAAGAGAGACAGAGAGATAAGAAGGAGAGATCTAAAGTAGCAAAGGCCATTGCAAAAAGTTGACGTCAACAGGAAGCTTAGACACAATCTGAAAAGTTTGCACATGAATTGCAAGTACTATTAAACTCCCAAATCAATCACTCTATGCAAGTTAATAGAGACAAGGACAAATTCACAGGGAAATCCTCACAGATCCAAATCTGACAAAATCCTACACCCCCTCAGCCGTCAAAAGGAATCTTTGGATAGTTATCATTATGCCAAAATGAACACAAGACAAGTGGGATCTACAAGTGGGCTTCGATTTCAGCAGTTCACTCATTCCATTTGGAGTTGGACAGTCCATGTTCGGTTCAACAACTCTGCCATCAGAGTGAGATCTTGCATCATTTAGTGATATGTAGCCCTTGTATGTTGTTTTCTTATGTTCCTAGATTAGGGCCAGCACCAGATCATTTATTAGTCCAATATGGTTGTTCTTTATTGAATGAACAAGTTTGGATTGCTGATGCTGCTCCTTATATAACAACAGCTGCTTAGGCTGATATTTTCGTTCATTATAACTTTTCCTTATTCTTTAAACAAAAAAGCCCTCAAGCAAGGATGAAGAGGAAAATGAAATTTTTTGTAAAAGAGATTGCTAAAATCTAGATGGAGGTGGCTGATATTATCAGCAAAAGAAATTAACTTAAAGCTTGACATATTCAATATCCATAACTATCGAATATTGGGGGCAAAAGAATACAATCTTAAAGATATATACAGCCTACGAATCTAAATCACATCTACATTCCATGCCCGCAAATTCCATCTTAAAGCTGCAAAACAAATAATTCAAATCCCCTCTATTACCATGCTTCCACCCACCTCATGAAGTTTCAGAGAAAAAAGAAATAATAAAGAAGAAGAAGTGGTGGGGAAGAATGGTAACGGGACCCTTTGTAAACTGCAGGCATAAAAAAACCAATACAGTACAGTGTAGAACCTCTAGGACTCCCTGTCTATTAATTTAATCATGGAAAATTTCCAAGAGAATTGTATTTAACAGCAACACTGTCAATTATAGTATAATGTTTCTCAATCTTAAGATCATTATCCTTGAACCAAATCAAGGAGCCTCCTCCTCTTCCTCACCTATCAATTGAACAGCATGACCCCAAACACAATGGGCATATGAAACCAAAGCAAACCACCATCCTAAAACTGTTCACAAGCTTCAAATTTTACCAGTCCCTCACAACTTCCAGTGATTCTAGATCCAAAAGTTCATTGTAGAATACAATCTAACGAACCCAAGACCCCCCTAACTCGACAACGATCTTATAGTAGCTAAAATAAATTGAACCGTATCAAATCATCTACATGAGAATGGCTCCAAAAAAAATAAATAAATAAAGCCTTAATGTCTAAAAAGGTAAAATCCCAAAACACATACGAATACCAAAAGAAAAACGACCATAACAAGCATTCAATTGGAAAAGAAAACGGATTAGAATAGAATATCAGGCGAAATTCATCATACCTCGAGCTTGGCCGATACCATAGCGATGGGAATGCAAAGAAGAAAAACGCCGGCCATGGCTATAGCAGTGTTTCGCTTCCAGTGTTTGGGTCTGCAGTAAGGCCCACCAGACATACTCCATACTTTACTCCTAAAATCACCTCCTGCACCATGTCCATGGCCCCCATCAACATGGTGGTCTCCTCCTCCGGCCATTTTCGTTCTCTTGTGATACCTCAGAAACAGAGTAGAGAGAGAGAGAGAGAGAAGAAAAAGTAATTTCAAGTCTAAATGGGTTCACTGTTCTATCACTGTTAAGCTTAGATTCTGACCCGTGCCGGGTTAAACTCATTTACCCGACCCACTTTTGCTGAGGTGGACTTTATAATGTGCAAAAATCAATGTGGGCTTAGCCCATTAAAAGAAACGTGCGGCCCGTAACGTTGAATAAAATGAAATTTTAAAGGATATTCTAAAATTCTGGGAACCATTTAGAAATTTCAATCTTTCGGGTACCTATTTAAATCGACTTAATTCTAAAACTATGACAATAAGGTGGTAGTTCCGTTGTATAATTATTTATCAAAAAAAAAAAAAATTTCAGTTATATGATTTCTCTTAATTAGTTGCTTCCAATTTTTTTTTTAAAAAAAATATTAAAATAATTTCATTTCATAAATTTACAACAATAATAATAAAAAGATGTTGAAATTTTAAAAATATTAATAAAATTTATAACAATATAAGTTAAATGATAATATTAAGAATTTATTAATTTTTTTTTTACTTTTTATTTTTCATATTTTAATGTAAAATTAACGAAAATAAAAATATTAATTATTTTATTAATGCAATTTAAATTATAATTTAAGAAATCATAAATACGAGTTAAAAAATATATACTTTATCAATTTACGATATAGAGATTTATAAAAATTGGAGCTATAAAAATAAATAATATTAATAATATATTTTTTTATCCAAGTAGTACTTCATTAGAATAGTTGGAAAGATAAGGGAGGAAATTGAGAATTAAAAGAATGGGGTGCTTCTTACAAAAAGTTCAGTTAAAGCATAGCGATTTCTCTGTCTGGCTGTCGGTCAGATTCACTCTTTCTGAGTGGTAGTTCTTTAGCTTTCACCTCG
The DNA here is from genome assembly GCA_035583425.1 of Marsdenia floribunda. Lineage (NCBI taxonomy): Eukaryota > Viridiplantae > Streptophyta > Magnoliopsida > Gentianales > Apocynaceae > Marsdenia > Marsdenia floribunda. Next base: position 7,027,479 of record JAXGGT010000001.1, read on the forward strand.
AAGCTTTTCAGATTCTGATTATCGCAGGTCCTGGCAAAAAAAAAAAAAAATCATAGAAAGGGAGAACAGAAAACCCAAATTCTGAAATTGAACAGCAAATTAACAGATTTTCAGGTACTCAAAATCTCGTCTCACTTTCCATTTACGTGTATTTATCTAGATGCATGTTTTCTGGATTCTTGATTGCAATTCAGTATTAGATCGAAAGATATTGAGAATCCGTGTTGACAAAATCATGCTTTTTGGGAGGGGGTTTGGATGGCAAAGTATTGATGAAATGAAAAATGGTATCAAGAAAAAAAAAAAAAAAAAAAATGATTCATGTTATTTTTTTTTACATATTTCAACAACTGTCTTTCAGATTGGGAATGAGTTGTGGGGTTTGGGAATCGAATTTTGTGTTTTTTGTGTAATAATTTCATAAACTGGGATCATTAAATGAAATTGAGTTCTTGATTTAACGATGTGATTGAATAAGGATCTTGGAATTTTACATGAACAGGAATTGATTCATGACATCTTCTTCGAATTGTTATCGGGTACGGTACCCATTCTGTATGATTCTTGTTTAGTGGTTAAACTTTTAGACGAAGTGAAAAATTTAAAGTGCTCTGTTCAAGCCTTTGGCTTACCCCATTTGATGGTTATTATTCACTTTTTATGTTCAACTCACATGTGAGATACCTTTAAACCACCATATAGCAAGAGATTTTAAAGAAACCACAGAGATGACAATTATATGAAACAAAATTTTCTTCATAAGGTATTTCAATAACTTGACTATGACATCACTTATTAAACTAATACATTGCAGAGCAACATATCAGACAAAATAAATCTCATGAACACAATTAACTTATTTCACACATATTTAAGGTCAAGTATATACGTCCTTTAGAACTTGATTAAGGAGTTTGATATCCCTCTTGGCAAGTTGTTTTTGATTTACCCTTCCTTAGCTATATCTATAATGTGTGTGTATTGTTGAGAAATCACAGTGTTGATAACTGAGTGGAGAGAGGGATCAACAGCCCTATTTATTTCTAGAAAAATGAGTCTTCTCTTATGAGCTCGTTTTTTTCCCTTTACCTTCCTTAGTATGTGATCTTTAACTTTGATGTACATATATGTATGTGGTATTTATAAGTACATTGAATACATAATAGGGGCATGTCTTGGACATTGAATCATGCAATCATTAAGTAAGTACATGGCTTTGGTCATGGTACGTCAAACTTATTTAGCCCAAATTTATTTGTACATGATTAAATGCAAAATAAGATTTAATAAATCTTATCTAGCTATTTGTTTGTTGGGATGAATGTATGAGTTAATAATATGTGGTAATCAAGGCAACTTTACATTGAAGACAAGATAAACATGTGTTGTATGCATTATTGGAATAAATGTATGAATCAAGAATATGTTTGTGAAGGCCATTTACATTAAATAAAACAAATAGTCTTTAACATTCCTTGCAATTATCCTATCACTGTGAAATGAATTACATGCATTTTTTTTTTTTTTTGCCTTAAGTGAAATCATTTATCTTTTTCTCTTAAAGAAAACTTGGATGTGGAACCAAAAAGCAATTTCATAAATAAATGTATTTGGTAGACTTCAACTTCTGAAGGATTATCAGTTATGTGCCAATTTCATTGATGCATATGTAAAACTTCTGAATGATTAAAAGATACAGAGGAAAATTAGAAATTTCATAAATTTATTTGTAAACACCAACACCTCAAGGATTATGGATGTTATAAACTGAAGCAGCTGATAAATGAAATTTCTATTTCAAAAGTGCTTATGTCTTGTGTTGTTTCATCTTGTTCCAGTTTTGTTGTAAAATATTACAGCCTAATGAAATGGAAGATGGAGAACTTAATATGCGAAAATGGGGGGACCTTGACATAGATATACTTGTCAGTATATTCCAGTCATTTGACATTTTCGAGTTGTCCTCTGGGATTGCTCAAGTTTGTAGCACATGGCGCCTAGCTTGTTGTGACCCTATACTATGGAAAACACTTGATTTATCAATGATGAAGTCCAACTTCATAAAGATCCCATTAGAGCCATATGTGTACGTGGATGGTCAGTCTGATAAAAAATTAACTCGAATCCTGAAGATTTCTTTGAACCTCAGCCGAGGAAGCATATTAACCTTGATTTTCCATTACAATCTCTACATCAGTGATGATCAGTTAACATATACTGCAGAAAGGTACATCAATAATTGCTTTTTTCGCTCGTACAGATTATAGTTCCCTTTATGCTTCTTTTTTGAATTGACCTTACCTTCTCCCCCCTCCCCCCAACCCCCACTTTTTTAGAAGCCAAAATTGTCTAATTTGTGGTAGATGTCAATATTTTAATTCACTTGCAAAATGTGAGGAATCTTAGCGACCATGATTTGAATATTATGTGAAATGCCTCAGATATTTCTTATGCTGAGGGGTGGGAAGCTAAAACCACATTGTAGTTTTGGTTATGGAAGTGAAAAGAAAAGAGGCATTTAATGATGAAGAGTGTTAGTGGAGATATGATAATGTAACCCAAGGGGGTTGTGAAAGTGTGAGAAGGATATATAAAAGTTAAAAGCTAAAACCACTTTATTGTCTATAATTGTGAGAAGTTATCACTCATAGGTGTTTATTAGGTTGCCTTTACAAAGTTGATTGATATAGGGTGAAAAGAGATGGCTCTAAACAACTCATTTTGGCCTTCAAACTATTTATGATCCATATTTGGCCCTTCAAATCTCAAAAGTGGCCCTCCCATCTATTTGATATGTAAAGTAGTAAGGAACACACTCTTGTGCAGAATGTGTTGGCTTTCAGGGACATTTCAGTCTGCATACATCCTCATCAACCTCAAGAAAATTGCTTTTAACTTTCTTATTATTCTCGAATCTAATCTATACCTAGATTAAGATAAAATCTTCCACTGATAATATATAGTCCCTGCTCTCTTTGCATGAATTTCTAAGGTAAAATGTATATATACCAAAAGCTGAAATCCATGCAGCAGCTTGTAATGGAGTTGCTGTTCTTCCTCCTGGATTGTGCATGAGATGTTGTTTCAAATATGTGATAGGCATTCACAATTACTTTTGTTGTGTCAAAATCATTGTATGTATCACCATCTCAATTATGGTTTGGGTTAACTTTGTCTTTGTAGACAATTCTTATGAGTCACACAAGTTAAAAACTGTAGTTGGTCTTTTCCTTGTATGATATATGTGGTCTGCTGCACCATAACAAATTTCAGTAATACAAGATAGCTTGTAAGTATCTCTAGACCTTTGAGCTTCAGTTGTATGGAGAAGGTTTGCACTTTTGGTGGTATCACAACGTAAAGATATGCATTTATCTCAGGTGTCCACAGCTTAGGCGCCTTGTTATGCCTGGTTGGAACAGAATAAAGAGGACAGGAATCTGCAAGGCTATTCGTCTATGGAAAGATCTCGAGTCATTAACAATGCCATGCATAACAAGTCCACCATACCTTATGGATGAAATCGCAAAGAATTGCAAGAAATTTGCAGAACTTAAAATCATGAGCCATTGTGATACTAATATGGCGGCAACGCTGGTTTTATATCTTCCAAATTTGAAGGTTCTGAGTCTTCAGTGCACAACAATATGGAGAGATGCGCTGATGATAATTCTGGATGGCTTGCAAAATTTGGAAGTTCTGAACATATCTCACTGTCTACTTCTTGATGTCCCGCCACCTCCTGCACCAAAGAAAGTTATTTACAAGCTTGATGAGTTAATTCTTCAGAAAGGGATAAGGCTCAAGAGGTTTATAATGTGCATGAGCGACTCCTGCACTATGTGTAAACGCATGAGAAATGATGAAGGGTTAATCAGGTGGTACAAGTATGAAGAGGAACTGTGGAAAGAAGATGAGGTAACATCTCTAGCAGTTTGACCTTGTATGTGATCAGCACCGTGTCCTATGTATTGGAAAAACGGAATTGAAGGACCAAAGGTTGGTATAAGTTTGTGATTGTGTCCGTGTCAGTAGTAGTATTGCGTACCATTTCTCAAAGCCTGCCCTGAGGACTGCACTTGGTATCCCAGGAATTTAGGTAGAGAATGGGTATAGTTGTCTGTATGATCTCGTGTAAATAGGTTGTTTGTTGTCATATTCTCAGCACTTATCCTGTGTCTTGTGTGTATTTCTTTCCTTTGAATAACAAGGAGATAACTGTTAGATGCTCTCCACCTTCTCTTTTTTTTTCTTTTTTTTTGTTCACTTTCTACATACAAATTTTCACACTTTTTGAGGAATTGATGAGTTTAATGTGTTATATATATTTTTTTAATATTTAAAACATTAAAATAAAATTTGACTTGTATAAGAATAATTCATAAATATATTAGGATATTAAAGGGAAAATACTGATAAATGTAATATGTGATAACTTAAAAATAAAAAAATTTAAAAAAAAAAAAAAAAAAAAAAACAAGGAAAGCTTCTTAAATAAGTTTTAATTATGAAGTCATAGACCAACATCCACGTGCAATTGGTTAACCAAAATCATGTCAAACCACCAACAATAAATATAAAATAGACTGTATTCGGACAGCTACTTCTTCCTACCCTTTTTGTTTTGTATATCTACATTTATATATATATATATATATATATATATTTATTAAATGTATACTATCTATTCATTATTTACCAATATATATATATATATATATATAAATTTTGACCAATAAATAATTAATGGTAGGTTAATCTTTTTATGTTGTCTAATCTTTTAAATCTTTCTTTATTTATTTTCAATAACAAAGTTCCGTACTCACTTTTTTACCTATTAAAAAAAAAAAAAAGCAGGGTGCGTAATATTACCAAATATAGGGGTTTTATTTCACATTATTTTCAATAAGTTATTTAATAAGTAAAAAATTTATTTATTTATTTTTAAAAGAAAAATTGAATAAATGAAAATTTCATCCCAATATTGAACTTTTTCAATATACTTGTGGACAGTGATTTCTCGTTGAAATCAATGTAAAATATATTTCATTAATTCGAATTTATATACGTTACAAGTCTCCTATTTAATCCGTCAATGGATTCGAGGGTCGTTTGAGCTTAATCTCGATCTTCGATTTGATATCTTCAAGGGCTGTTTGGGCTTGTTCTTGAAGATGGATTTGATACCTCCTATGACTCCAAGGGCCTTTGAAGCTTGATTTTGGAGAGAATTTGGACTGAGAGGAGAAAAATCCGATATGACAGAGTTTCTCTATCACCAAGACTTGTATGTTGTATCTTGTATCCCCTGTTGAAGCTCTTCATTGGCCTTCTATTTATAGAGGGAGGGGAGCCTCAAGCCTTGCTATGTGTCAACCTGTGATTTGTCACGGTAAATATGAAAGGTAATTAGTAATCAGTAATAAGTAATTGGTAGTTATGATAAAATAAGGGAGTAATTAGTAGATAAAAGTAAAAGTTAATTGGGTGAAATTTTAGTTACTACTTAGTTAAACAAAAATATTAATTTTAATTTATTTTACAACATTTTACTATCTACAATACTTTCTAAAAATAAATTTTGATTAATTATTTAATTATTTTTATTAAATCAGTATAAGTACGAGTTTCACTTCAAAATTAAATAAAACATCAGGAAAAATGTTTCCTTCTTTATTTAATTATTATTTTTATTTTTATTTAATTATTTCCTTCTTTCTTTTTTTTTTTTTTTTTTAATAATTATCCAAAAATGTTGAAGAATGATACACACTGTATAAAAAAAGTAATGTTTGTTTAAAAAATTTTTCATTAATATTTCATGAAAAAAAAAATAATGATAATTTTTTTTTTAGTAATTATGAATTGGCTATACTAAAATATTATTTCTAAATACATTTATTAAAAATACAATTTTTTACACAATTCATGGTTATATTTTTATAAAATATATTTATTAAATAATTATATTAAATTTTTTAATAAAATTAAAGACAAAATCTAGAATGTTAATCCAACGCACCTTATTTTTTAGGGATGGGTAGGGCAAATGTAACCGACGATTTTGTTTGGTGAAGGCTGAAAAAGGGGACGAAGCTGATGTTGAACAAAAGCTCCTCTCCTCTGTCTCTTTTCGTATAGGCTTTGTTTCTTTCGCCCGCCCTTCCTATTGAGAAGATCTTTTTTTTTCCTTTGAAAGAGAAGAAAAAAAAAAAAACTTTGATAGCAAACACAATGGCCCTTCAACTGTGGGAGACCTTCAAAGAAGCGATCACCGCATATACAGGTCTTTCTCCGGCAAGTTTCTTTACAATTGCTGCTTTGGGGCTTGCGGTGTACTATATGGTATCAAGCATGTTTGTGTCCCCTGACCAAGGTCATCAACCGAGGTCTAGGGAATTCGAGGAACAGATGGAGCCTCTCCCACCACCAGTCCAGCTTGGAGAGGTCACTGGGGAGGACTTGAAGCAGTATGATGGTTCCGATCCCAAAAAGCCTTTGCTTATGGCTATTAAGGGTCAGATCTATGATGTCTCACAAAGCAGGTATATTCTTTCTGTTCTGGTATCTTTTCCGTTTCTGGTAGCCGATTCTTTTTTTCTTTTTTTTTTTTTAAAAAAAAGGAAAAAGATTTGGTTTCATTTTTTGATTTTTTTCTTTTGGGGGGTTTTGACCGGATTGTTGAATCCTTTTCTTGTTTGTTGTTTTTGTTCAATTCTGTGGGTTTGATTATATTTTATCACCTATTCTTTTCCTGCTGCAAAGATTTCTACTTAGAACCTTCATCTTCCCCAATTTTTTGTTCGTTGACGTTTTTTTCTGAAAAATGAAACTTTCCTGCATTTCGTTTGTGCTTTGTATGTATTTTTCTTCCCTTTTCTTTTCTTTTCTTTTTTTTTTTTTTTTTGGTTTGACGTATTGTAGTTGCTGACTGCTGATTTCATTTTAGCTTTCAGAAAGCTCAGAATTCTTTACTTTATAGTGTGGGAGGAAAAAAGTAAAGGAAATGAAATGAGAAACGGTATAATTGCCTTTTTCACTTTCGGAAAATTAGTATTTATAATATCTTTCTGATATTTTATCTTGTGAAAGTACTGAATATGTTATCCCCCCCCCCCCCCCCTCCCCCACACCAAAAAAAAAAAAAAAAAAAGTACTGAATATGTGCCACTGATTCTTTTTTCTCCTTTTTCTTCTGGTGGCCTGAGAACCCAATCTTTGGTAGTACTTTATTTTCCCTACTGTCAACCAGATGCTGCAGCGTGATACTAAAGCATATTGCTTGATACTGTGTGATTTTGGTGTCATCTTTCTTCCTTAGAGAAGGACCAGAGTGTAACAGCTTATGTTCTGTCTTTGTGAATGTTCTGAGAGTATAAAAAGATCCCTTTTATTGCAAATATACAAGTCAATCTGCAAAATTGAACCCGTGAATCTTGTTGCTTGGGGATGTAGCAGTTCAGTTTATGACACCAGGGATGTTTGTTTGACCTGACTCTTCTAGGTATAACCCTGAATGCATCTTTAGTTGCTTAGGTAGCAATTGGATAGTGTTGTCAAGGTTTAAGAGGTGCACCCAAGGCGCTCGGGGGGCCAAACATGGCCCAGGTGCAAGGTGCTTGCCCAAGTAAAGTAAGGCACACATACATACATAAACTCCTCGGTATTACGTTCTGTTTAAGAGGTTAATAATTCTATTAAATAAACTTAAGTAAAGGTTACTATAGGTTAATTAGATAGTTTAACTATTCTACAATCTCTTCAAAACGTCAATTGTCAACTACTAATCATCAAAAAAGCTGGACAAAATTATTGCAATGCTGGCTGGTCTCACTTTTGGATCTCTTTGATAGAATTTTTTGTTCTAAGATCAAGGGTATTAAATTGAGTTTGCTTGCACGAGTCTCTTGGAATCTTGAATATCCCATTTTTTTTCTTCTAATTTCCATGAGAAAATAAAAGATGTAAGGACAGATTTTAGGCAGGTGCATAAGGAGCAAAGGAGTGCATGCCTGAAAGGTAGCAAGGTGCTTTTTCTCAACAAAAGCTGCACTTAAGCGTCTGTGTGCCTCTGGTGGAATTTGGGGTTCCCATTGGATAGGGGTACTATGAGCTTGTGAATTTCCTTTTGTTATAAAACAACGTTAAAAAAAAAGATGCTTGCATCTACTTTAGGGTGCTTATGCTGTGCTGCAACTGTGTGCACCATGTACGGCATGATTGCTGATTATGTTCGATTTCATGCTTTTGCATCTCTCATTCTGTCTCTCTTTTTGCCTGCCTGTTTACTCTCCCACCTTCCATCTTTCTTCAAAGTTATTTTCCGGACAGGTTGTTTGGACTTGATTGTCTCGTATGAGTGTCAGAATATGGTGGGTGGGTTAGTTTTCACATTCTGTCTACATCACAATTTTTGTTGTGTGTTCGGAATCACTGTGGGTTTTTTTTTTTTTTTTTCTTCCCTACATGTTGGCAGGGTCTTTTATGGACCTGGGGGACCTTATCATCTGTTTGCCGGAAAGGATGCTAGTAGAGCCCTTGCAAAGATGTCCTTTGAAGAAAAAGACCTTACAGGTGACATATCTGGTCTTGGAGTATTTGAGCTGGAGGCCTTACAAGATTGGGAATACAAGTTCATGAGCAAATATGTGAAGGTTGGAACTGTGAAGAAGTCAGAGGCCGTAACAGAAGGAGCAACAGATGGGGAAGCTGCAGAGACTTCTGGCGAAACTAACAATGACAGTGAGGACCAAAAGCCTGTTGAAGCTTCTGATCGTGATATTGCTGCTGCTGCTGCTGCTCCTCCTCCTCCTCCTCCTCCTGTTGAAAATAGTCCAGTGGAAGGTGGTGGTGGTGATGATGAAAAGATTGAGAAGAAAGCTGAGGGTGATGCTGAAAAGAAAGAGTAGAGATGTTGATATTTAATGGAAGCACCAAATTGGATAACAATGGGGGGATTTTGAGTTTTTCCTAAAAAGAAGAAAATGCTTAAAAGAGGATTGTATATTTAAGTACTTATGGTTCTCTTCTTTCCCAAATACCTTTTTATCTTTTAGGTAACTGCAACAACAATGAAAATCTGGATGTCTAGGGATTCATCTATTAAATAATGATAATAATAATAATTACAATTACTGGCAGGAAAAAAAAGAAGCATCCAGAGTCATGGTATGGTGTGCCTGACGACCTTGGCAACAAGAATATTACAGCCGAACATTTGGACTGGTCTTGGAATGCATTTTGAATTTTGATGTCGGCCGATGGTCTCCTTTCATTGGATTAAAATTTATTATTCTCTCTGGTCATTTTATTGGTTATATTAGATAAATTAAAATTTGTGTGTTACATTAATGTAAAATTTATCAATATTTTTTTTTAAAATTTTTTTATAAATAATTAATAATTATTTTTAGAAAAATTGGCTAGTTCAATTCAAAATTTTTTATTTGAAAAATTTTTTATTTTTTAATGAGTAGTTTATTAAGTTTTTTTGTCAAAAATTTAAATTTTATGGTTAAAATTTATCACGTATCAATTACGGGATAATTTTTTGTGGGGGTAAAATAGTTTAAATATTGTTCTTCTTTCTATTTTTTTTCAAATTGAAAAGCAAAGAGAATGATTAGGTCATTGCAGACGATGAGAAGTTAAATTTCAATGGATTTAGAGTTTTGTAACATTGTGAATATTTATTGTGTAATTTATTCATTTTAAAAAGCATCGATACTATCGTCATTACTTTCTTATTAGGATCATCATCGCCAGAACATGACATATGATGAATTTTGACTGAAAAGTTTAATGGTGTATTTGGATTAGAGCTTTTTTTAGCTTTTCACTCAAACTAAAAAAAAAAATGAGGTGTATTTATTTGGACATCACCTGATATGACACTATTAATGTCTATCCACTTGACAAAAAAATTAATAAAAAAATCATTACACTTAATAAAAAATATATAAATATATATATAAATTCAATAACAATATCATCATTGCACTAATAAAATATATTATTTTTATTTCTCACTTACTAGACAACTCAAAAAAAAACTCTAATCCAAATACACCCTAAATTTTTTGCCGAAAAGACTTAATAGGTTGCTCGTAAAAAGATATAGGACTTATCAAGTTAAAAACAAAGATTTTGAACTTTAGTTAATTAACAAAAATAGTTACTAGATTGAATCGGTCAATTTTTCTTATTTTTATTAAAAAAAATTTAAAAGATATATTAATTTTTATATTTTGTAAATATTATAAATTTTTATTTAAGAAAAAAAGAAAAAAGCAAAACAGGTATTTTATCAATTATCATCCAATGTGTTACTGCCAAATTTATGTTTGTATTTAATGGTTCGGTTTTTTTTTGGTGAATGTATTTAATGGTTCGTGCATCTCTAACAACTCTCTTATGCCAAGTTAATGACCTACACGATCGTGTCTTCTTCTTCTTCATTTTCTCTCTCTCTCTCTCCATTTTTTTTTTTTTTTTGTTTTTTTGTTTTTGCATTTTAAAAGGGAAAAATTGAAATTTACACATGATTAGTCAAAGTACTGTGGGAGAAGCTTTGGTTAAATAGGAAAGCCTTTTAAAAAGTGGTGAAGAGAGAGAGAGAGAGAGAGAGAGAGTTAAGAGTAAATTCCATTTCCATATTCATATTTGACAGGATCAAGAAAATACATTTCGGATTGTCTTTTTTCTAAATGAAATTACTTTAGAGACTTTGGATCGTGGGTGTTTTCAAAGACTCTCTCTCTCTCTCTCTCTCTCTCTCTCTCGGATAGTGGCTCTCGGCGTCAAATGTCTTATTATTGATGCTGACTTTGAGCTCCCCTTCCCCTTCTCTCCTCTCCCCATCATTATCAACCTTTCTTCTTCTTCTTCTTCTTCTTCTTCTTCTTTTCCTTTTTCTTAATCCTCCTTTTGTCTCTCAGATCTTCTTCTGTACTCTCTTATATGATCCACAGCAGCAGCAGCAGCAGCCATGAAGCCTCGAAACTCCCGTACAATTATTCTCGTAGCGATTCTCATCATCGTCATCAATCTTGCTTCGATCTTCAATCATGCCTGTGGCAGCCGCTACACCATCAGTATCAGTAAACCCAACCGCCATCGAACTGATGTGAATTCTTCGCATAATTCGCATTCCCGACGTTTAAGTCCCACGTCGCCTGCGTTTCAAGAAATTGTCGGCAGCAACAAGGTCCTTGTCCCCGGTGGGCCAAATCCTCTTCATAATAGATGAGATTTTTTTTCTTTTTTTTTGTTTTTCTCCTCCAACTTCTCTCTCTGATTTTTATTTCCCCCCCTTGCATTTCACTGTCAAGAAGCAAGTAAATATTGGAGTAAATATATATATATATATTTTTCTACCCTTTTTAAAGGCTCTGGCAACTGGCAAGTAGTGTATATATAAATGAAGCTTTTATCTTCCTGCTGGTAATAATTCCAATACGAGTTTACGTGTAAATGAATCTTCAGAATGGAAAATGGTGTGTACATGAGATTCCATCAAATGTCTGGGAAAAATAAAAAATAAAAAAAAAAAGTTATGGCAGCAGCTTATTATTACATAACTTGGAGGTTTTCTTGCACCTACGATTAGGAAACCTGTATTAATTTGATGTTTGTTGCAGTGAATATTAATGAATCCTTTTACAGTTTAGTTGCTAGTAGTACTTTTTTTTTTTTTTAGTGGATGAGAGGATTTTTCTTTTTTTTTTGTTTTTTTGGTTTAGTCAAGGGTATTTACAATTGACCGTACTTATTAATTCCTTTCGCTGCGGGTGCTCTCGCATTGGAGATAAATAATTGGTCATGAGATGTGCTCTATTCTCATGAGTGAAATTCGAACTCTCAACCTCATAATTAAGAGTCGAGGTGAGCAACCATCAAGCCACACCTCATGATGTTGGATGAGAGGATCTTTATAATCATATCATCATGAATTTCTGGAGCCACAGAAATTAACTAGAGTTTTATGGAGGCAATAAGTCCACATTACCCAATATTGATTCTTGAAAATGACATTAATCGATTTTTTTCTTTCTTTCTTTTCTTTTATACCATTGAAAATTTATAATGCTACTTAAAATTAAATAATAATAATAATAATAATAATAATAAAATACAATGCTCATATAAAAAGTTCAAAACTTTTATACCCTTTAAAAAAAAATCTTTACAAAATTTGGAGTTATGTTGAGGTTGGATTTGAATCCTTCATCCAATTTCTCTTAGAAATGTCAAGTGGGGACAGTGTTTTGATGGAGATAGAAATGAGAAGGAAAAATTTTCAAAACTAAAAATTAAGAAAGGGACAGATATAACTTTTTACTGACTAGAGCTAAGAGAATATTCACATACGAAAATTAGGGATGAAAACGAAAAAGAGTCTCTATATAAATATCTTCATCTTAATGTCATCCCTATTATGGTTATCTAATTTTGTAACCATTCATTGTTATATTTAGACAACTATTATATTGAGTCTAAATATATATATATATATATATATATATATATTATTTTTTTGATTTTTTTTTGCTTATTTAAAAAAATAAAATTTTAAATATTTAACTATAGAGTTTTTAAACAAAATGTTCAAATTACCCAAAAATAAATTCAAATTAAAATGTTCAAATGTTCAAGACATATCTTATCAAAAAATTATTTTATTTTAAAACGAATGCTCGTTCAAGTAGATCTTAATTTTAGTTTTTATTGATTTATTTATTATTTTAAAAATTAAAATAATATTTATTGTTATATATATTTTAATAATACTTTTGAATTAATGTTTTGTTCCTGCTAGAAGAGTGAGATGTTAATATATAAATATACACACACACATATATATATATATATAAGTGAAAAATAGTAGAAATAATTTAAGATAATTAAGTGGTAAATAAAATTTATATATTAC
>JAXGGT010000001.1:7040509-7076439 GCA_035583425.1 Marsdenia floribunda
ATATATATATATATATAAGTGAAAAATAGTAGAAATAATTTAAGATAATTAAGTGGTAAATAAAATTTATATATTACTTATTAAAAATTATTCTTTATTGACTACAACGAATGATAAACTGACATGTAATAATATGATAAGACCAAATCAATCAGAATTGAGGGAGTGTCTCAGCCAATCAGGAGACACCACATCATCACAAGAGACTCTCACTTTGTCATTCATTCCTCTATAAATGGAAAGCAAGAGGGCTTCAAGACAAGTCTTGGAGGTAGAAAAGCTCTGCCATATCGGATCCTTCCCATTCCAAATCCAGTTCATCTTAAGGATTTAGGTCCAAAGACCCATTGGAGAATCAAATCAAACATTGATAGATAGAAAGATCGAGAAGTCTTGGAATTGATGTGTCTTCGAGGGCCGTTGAGTTTGATCTCGATCTTTAAAATACTTAAAAAATTGATATTGATATTGTCTAAGAAATCAATATAAATAAAATACTTAGTCAAATTAATAAGGAGATCTCCAAACATCATCTAAGACATGTCTAAGACATTAATATTAAAAAAAAAAAAAATTTAAAAACTATTACCTTAAAATTCAGTTAACTCATTATTTATAATTTTTTAAAAAAATAAAAATTATAATCCAATGAAAAACTTATAAAGAAATTAAGTATTATTTTTCCCATCATTTCAAATATTGAATTAAGGCAAGTTATTAGTTTTTTTTTTTTTTTTTTTTTTAAAAAAAATTAATTAAACTGGCACATGTTTTGTTTTTATTTGTATATATCTTAGTTAATATTTTAAGAGATATTGCACACAATTTAATTTACCCAAAAACTAATATCATTATCTTGAGTAAATCATTATTTATATATTTTTTTTAAAATAAAAATAAAAATTATAATTAGTTTTGAAAAATTTATAAAAACATTCAAAATATATTTTTTAATACTCTAAATTATTAAAAGTATTTTAATTTTTTTCTCAATAATTATAACTTTTATTTTTTTAAAAAAATTATTAATTTAATTAAAAATAAAATATTAATTCTTAAAATTAATTAAACTATTAAGTATTTGATTTATTAGTGAACAAGACAAAATATTATCTAGACTAGTGAATAGATTGACCTTGAAACAACAAGGATTAATTATTATTGCTATAAAATACGCTCTTTAGTATGAAAAATAATATCTTAAAAATATTTTAAGTGATTTTGCACCAATTTCAAACCTTCTCAAATGACGAAGAAACAAAAAAAAAAAAAAAAAAAAAAAGAGGGAAAAAAAGAGAGGAAGAGTACTAGAAGAATGTTCGTAGCATAAGATCCCGAGCGGTCTTTTGATGATGATGGGATAAATTTTCTCATTAGCATTCTTGATTGGGAAGGAATTATTTATTTATTTATTTATTTTCTTTTTTCTTCACTTTTTTTTTTTTTTTTTTTTTTTTTTTTAATTTTGAGGTACTATTACTTCTAATATGTCTCAAACTCATGATCTTTTATATTATAAGTGAAGTGGATGCCCTCTGAGCTAAGTCTTCTTGACAATTATAAAAAAATATTGTAAGAGATTATTTAGAATATTATTTAAAATATTAATTAAATTAAATTATTTATTTATTTTAATTAATCTCAAAAATTAAATACTTTAACTTCCATTAATTTAATATTTATAATTTTTAAAAAATAAAAATTACTAAAAATATTTTTAATTAATAACATTAAATTTTAATATTAAATTAAAACAATACATATTTTAATTTAACTAATATTTTAAAAGATTCATCATTATTTTTAACCATATCATCATCCATAGGCTTTGTTCACCTCTTGGACAAATTACTCTTAAGGCTATATATATATATATATATATATATATAGAGAGAGAGAGAGAGAGAGAGAGAGAGAGAGAGAGAGTTGACTGCTATTTTGTTTATGAAGGCATGGGACAAAGGGAGATGATGACAAAATAAAAAATATAACCCGTTCCTCCAATACCTATAAAGGTATATCTCTTACCTTCAAAGAATGTAAATTAGAAGAGAGAGAGAGAGTATTTTAAATCACATACAAATTAAAAATTTACAAAATAAAAAGAGTGGAAGGGATATATGTATATATATATATGTTAAAATAATGAGCAGCCTGCAAAATGACACATCATCAGGTTTTTTTTTCTTTTAAATCATATAATATTTAAAATTATTATTTTAATTAATTTAAATGCCTCACAATCTCAAAATAATAATAATTTAAATTTGTCTAAATTGTATCTTAATGCTTATATAATGTGATTAGGAATCAATTTTACTGTGCGTTGAATAAGGATGATTGTTGATTTGGGACGTTTGAGTCACTTGAAAAAAGAAGTTACTGACCGGAAGAGTAGTCTCTGAAGATGACCCTCTAATGATAAAGTCAATAAATTTTTCTTTTGACACCAAGCATATTAGAATATTCAAGTTCAAAGGAATAAAAAGTCCAAAATCTCATAATGAAGAGTCTAGAGTCTCATTCAAGTAAGTGTTACCATTATTTAAGATAATGTGTAATTAATCAGGAGGCAACACATGTTTTGGAAGTACAGTCATGCACCGCGTGAAGTGGAAAGCAAATGTACTTCTCTTATCCAGATGTCAGGGGCATTAAATGCCCGGTACAGAGGGCTTACGAGGCACTCCAGACCAGAGTCGCTCTCAGCTTGCCTCACGGATGGTGAGGTGTGACGGAATGGGATGCCAAGGCTGCTTCCAAATGTGCCACGCCATTTGGTCGAGTCGAAGTGGTTGCCTTGTAGAATTTTTTCACTTATAATTCCCTCATAATGTTTATAGTAAATGAGGAACTCGTAATTTTATATAATATTTACAATAAATTTATCTACTTGTGTTAAATAAGAAATTGAGGCATCATCAGGTTGACTTCCAAAATATTAGGTTAATGTTGTATTTTAATAAAACCATCCTGAAATCTCTCTACCAGTTTCATTCTTCTCGGTGTTATATGACTAATACTATTATTATTATTATTATTATTAGCTAAATGCCTATTTATAATTGTAATTAAATAAAATTAAGTTGGAGTAATTGAATTAGTACATAAATACATATAATTTTTGTGTAAATCATATAATTATAATTTTATAAATTATGATAGAATAAAATCATATAATTTTGGAGTGAATTATAATGGAGGAGTGCATATGCATATGTTATATAGGTCTGCAGGGGATTCTTAAATATATACATACGATGTCAAAAGTGGACAGGGAAGGGACATCGTGCCAGCAAAACATATATGTCTGGAATCGTTGAATCTTACGATTTTGATTTATAGTTAGTAGTATTAGAACTCAGTAACTATATATATATGTATAGAAGAAGAAGAATTTCAAAAATTCAGGACAAATTAATATATATATATATATATATATATTTTATAGTTCAGGACAAATTAATATTGCGTGTACTCTGCTGATGGGTTGACATTATTTTTTGATTTATTTATTTTTTTCATGATTTGAATAATATCAACGTGATATCCTTTTTTCCAACATATCTAATTGGGTCAGAGCTTTTTTATTAAAAGGGGAAATTTCGAAAGGTCAGCTGTCTCTCTCTCTCTTGGCTTTGGAGATAAATGTATTTGACTTTCCAACGCGCCTTCCATTTAATATCATTTTTTTTTAGTACACGAGATGTTCTAAATGGATTTTAACTATACACGACATTTTTAAAGGGGTCCACATTTAGACTAATTCCCATACGATTTCGATCTCACGACTTCATTTAAACTAAAAAAGCATCTTACCAATTCACGTACGTCTTAGGGTTAATATCAAAATTTTGTTGATATAACTTTAATAATGTGTAACTATTCTTTTTTTTTTTTTCCCCCAAAATATTTTCTTTTTTTTTAATGTGACTAGAAGGAATTATTTTAATGGTAAAAAAATATAACTCAAATTTATGACTTTTAATAATTATAAGTAAAATTGTTATCACCTAAACAATGTCTTCTTATTTAATTTTTAGGATATATATATATATATATATATTAGCATTTTAATATGTTGTTTTAGGAGTTTCTTTCCTGGCCTATTAGTTTAGGAGTTTCTCCTCTTGGCTTGTCAAGAGGTGTCTGTTAGACCTTCCTAGGTAGATTAGTTTGGGTCGAAAGGGCCTAAAATACCACCTCAAAAAAAAAAAAAAAAAAAAAAAAAAAGATAGGATGTTGTTTTAATTTTTTAATGTTATAAATTCTTATAAATTTTTAAGAAAGTTATGTGGAGGGTTATGGAGAATCTAACTTAAGGTTGGATATATATATATATATATATATATATAATACTCTAAAGTTTAAGTCAATCAGAAAAAATAAGTGATTTTCATTTCTATATTTTTATGATTTAGACAAATAAATTTTTATTTTTTTTTTAGGATAGTTGAATTCCTATTTTATTTTTTTATTGAATAAAAGAGTCTTGTTAGCTAAATTTTTAATTAGCCACAAAAAATCAAGTATAAAGTACGAGTAAGTTCTATAAAGGACATTTTTGTCATTTAGAATCTTATAAACTAACTCAAATCTTAATAAATTACTCTCATTAGTGGTTGGAAATTGCCAAAATTTGATTAAAAGAACATTTTTGTCCAATCGAAAATAAAATGAGATTCAATTATCTTAAAAATAATAATAATAACTTATTTATCCAAATGATAAAAGAAATTGGGACTAAAATCCAAGTCAATCATATTTAAATGTAAAAATTAAGTTCAATTAAAATAGCAAGATTATGGTAGAAATTGTAAGATGATTGTAAAATATTAGTAAAATTATATAGTTCACTATTTCTATATTATAAATTACCATATTGTTTATATTCTTACCATAATTTGGTTATACATAACAACAAAATGGTAAGGATAACGGTTGTTTATATATGTATATAATTCTCCTTTTTATATATATATTTTTTTTTAAGTAACTATTTAGTTAAAATTTATCTTTTTATTTAATTTTTATTAAAAAATTCGTCGAAAGTCATATGTTATTCATACATATTGAGGGACTAATATGTATAAAAATAATAAATTTATGGACAAACCAAAATATATAAAAATATGAATTATTAAACCAAATTTTTAACAGAATTAAATAAAAGGACGAAAGTAGATTAATAGTAATTATATCATTTTTTTTTTTAGTAAATTTACTATATTCCTTATGTGCTAATTACCAAGTTTACTTTAGTTATAAAATTATAAAAGTTGGAAGATTTGTGGTAAAAAAGATCAAGTTACATAACTAATATAATATATATATATATATATATATATATCAAGAAGACTTAGTTTAATGAGTACCAACTTTACTTATAATCCGAAAATCATAAGTTGAATCAAAATTAAATATATATATATATATATATTAAAATTTTAATTTTTTTTTAGCATCACTTAAATTCATAATTTATTTTTTATTATTATTATTATAAGTGATGCTGATACACCTTTTCTCTACTTCTATATATATATATATTACTTCAATTAGACCTTTAAAATTAAAAAAAAAATAAAAAAAAACCACGTCAAAATTATCTCACCACCAGGCTGTATAATTCATTATATATATAAGTCAAAGACTTCCCGATGCTCAGAAACCAAAAACAAACTTAAAGAAAACACTCATTTCTCCGAAGACATTATTATTATTTATCTTTTTTTTATCATGATGCAGGTTCGATCTTCTCAAGTGATGTGCATTTGGCTGATCATGTCAGTGGTGATCCAGTTCCCTATTTGCAGCAGAGGCGCAGATCATGATAACGAAGGCGGTGGCGGTGGCGGTTATGATCATGATCATGATCAACTGAGAATAAAGACCAACTTCATCAAAACATTTCTTCGATATTTTGGAGTTATTCCAGATTATCCACAACTCAAGAACAACAACAAGGGGAAGAAGACAATGCACGTGGTGTCACGCCGGCTTGTCCCCGGAGGTCCGAACACTCTCCATAACTGATGAATTAATTGATTGTATTCTTTAATTAATATATTTCATCCCTCCAAATATATATATATATACATATATTAGGGTGGCCAACTGTCAACTGGTCAAGAAAACACAGACAGTATTTCGCCATCACATCCATTGCAACCTTGAAAAAGTAGATGTACACATATGGAATATAGTAAAAGATGCAGTATATCAATTAAAGAAAAAGTTGTTTAATTTCACTGATTTTTAAGAGTTGGGCTGGAGATTTTACTACTCCGTTGTCTATTCAAGAAAGCTTACACATGCACTGGCATCATCGGGGACCATCGATAGATGGATATGGGCACCAGCACCATAGTTCACAGATAGCTAGAGAGTCCTGCACAGCGCTGATCAATATTGTGCTATTGCCTACCTACTTTAATTACTTAACTTGGATTCTCACCGCCGCCATTATGATGGATTATGGACCAGAATTTTGTACTTCTTTTTATATATATGCAAATTCTATCTCCGAGTACCCATTGCTGCACACATCCCCCTCCTCCTTCTCCCAGCAGTGTAGGTTAATGCTACTACGAAGTAGGAACTACCCTTTTTTTTAAAAATAAATAGGAAGGAACTGTTGGATACAAGTAGGTGTGAATGTCAACTAAAGTCACAATTTTTCATTAAGTCATAACTCTTCACTGAAAATACAACTTTTCATGGGTTATAGCTCTTCACTATAACTCATATCATTTCAGTTCACGTTCTTTCACGAAGGGTGAAAGGTTGTCTGACAAGGTGTATGCTTCATGAAGGGTTTCCTACGAGTCTATAAATAAGAGGTCATTCAATACTTTCAAAAATATCATAAATTGTCTAGTCTGATATAGTTTACATATAAGCCTATTTAAGTTTCCAAATTATTTTAATACTCCAATAGAATTGGTTCATTGAACTTGTTATTGTTGTGCTTCACCAGTAAGTAGAAATCATTTTACCCTGGGAGACAGACATCTGAAAAATCTTAAGCACCGAGAAGAGAGATGAAATCTATCTTAAGGGAATAGTATTAAATACTACACTCGATTTCGTTTATTTCTTAATTTTTGTTTATCTCCTCTAAATAAGTTATAGTTTATCTACTATGTCGGATATTTTATTTTATATTATAATAGTCATAATTGAAGTTGGCGTCATAAGTATATATATAACAGGAACTACCCTTAAATTATGAAGGCGTCTAGTAAATGATGGATACACTTTTAAAAATTTTAACTTTCAATCTTAACCGTTAAATTAATTTTGAAGTTGAATTTTTAATTTAAGTCAATCAAAAATTTATATTTGACAAAAAATACCCTCAAGTTGAAACTTCCAACTTAAATATCAAATTGCTAGCAATTTTTTACAAACATATTTATGATTTGTTATAATGACACACACACACATATATATATATATTAAAATGACATTGTTTTAATAAAAATATGAATTTATAATTATAAAAACACACATGAACTATTAGATTATTTTTTAAAAAAAACTTTTAATCTTTACCATTAATTTGGCATCAAATCTCTTAAAACATTATATAAAACACTAATAAATTTAATGAATTATTAGTGAATTTAGTTCTAGACATTTGCTTTATTTTTATACTTGATTCCAAACTTTTTTTTTTTGTGTGGTAAATTAGGTCCTTTTGATCGAATAACATACAAAATTTTGTTATTATGAATTAATTGTTAAAGACCTAATGAGTTCAAAATTTATATGTTAGGGACCTAATTCACGAAAAAAAAAAAAAAAAAAAGTTTAGGATCAAATATGAAAATGAAGCAAATATTTGGAACTAAATTCACTAATAATTCTAAATTTAAGACACATGTCCATTTAAAAAAAAAAATAAAAAAATGATAATAATAAACTAACTTCGTTCAAAAATAATTAATATCTAAATACAATCTATATCATTTGAAAAGAATGTTTGCGGATTGTCCATATATTTTATATACTTTTGTCAGTAAAATATATATTTGTTAATTTTTTTAAAATTGACGAAATAATTAATATTTTTCTTCCAAATTAAAAGATGAAATGGTAGAGGGAAAAAAATATTTTTATTAATTCACCTTTTCTTTTAATTAATAAATTTAATTACTTAACTTGTATACATTTAGTTAAAAAAAAAAAAGATTTATATACCTTGACTAATTAAAATTTTTTTAATCAATGAAATCCTTAATTTATATATGTGTATATATATATATATATGCTTTTTCTCTCTACCTTTTCTCCCCAGCCCACCACCGCTGCATTCCTTCTCCTTTTCTTCTGTTCTGGCCAAGAGGAAGTTTAGCTTCGGCTAAACTTTTCTCTTAGTCTGAGTCTCATTTTTTTTTCGTTTCTTTTCACTCGTTTTATCTTTTTTGTTTTTGTGTATTTTTTTATATATCATTCTACTATTCTTTTTTTTTTTTTTTGTTTTTTTGTCATCTTCTACTCTTCAAATGCAATAATCTTCCTTAATCTTTAGAGATCAAGTCGCTAAACCCAATTTAGATCTGAGCCCTTCACTCGATCTTTATTTTTTTCTTAGACTTCATTTGAGATTCTTGATGGGCCCAGAATCGCTTAAGTTGTTGTTGAAGGAGGAAGATAAAGTCGAGTTCTCCTTGCAAATGATAGTTCTACTCGATGATGGGAATGCTGTGGAAATAGTTAAGATGATTGTGTTGTTGTTATTTTGTATTTTATATCTTATTTAACTCACCTATATTTTTTATGTTGAGTATTTTATCTTCTTCTTTTTTTTTTTTAAATTTAATGTGTATTTTGTTACCATAAATAATATTTATTTATTTATGTGCAATATTTCTTTTTATTAATGATATTCCCCTTACAAAATATATATATATATATATATTAGTAAGGATGGGGATCTCCATTCACCCAAAAAAAAAAAAAAATTGTGTTAGGATCGGGATCTCCGAGCTGAAGTTGGGACCACTAATAAGATTTCGTAAAAGCTCATCTCTTTGGTTTAGAAAAGGGCGGAAACAACACGCTGTCACTTATCTAACTACTGAAAAATAATCTCAAATGAGAAACACAGTGCAGCAAAAAACTGTGGTCATCCACTGAAAATTGCAATGATTCTTCAATTTTTCAGAAGAGGAAAAGAAAAAAAAAAAAAAAAAAGAGGAAGAATCTGAAAAAATTAATGCTGGTACTGCTACTACCACTGCTGCTGCAGAGAAAGTCAGAGAAAAAAAGCATATGAGGCCATAACTGATAAGGGAAAAAAAAACATAATAAAAACCAAAAATGAAAAGCAAGAATTCAGCAAACCATATTATTGGACACGTTTGGTTTTCTCGGCTTGCAAAACACAGAAAGTTTGGCAACACGTGGTTTGTGGATGCATCTTGTCCGAATCAATATTATATAACACTCATTTCTTTCTCGCTCGCTCACTCACAGGTTTTTTACTTCTTTAATTCCTCTCCCTAGAAAGAAAGAAAGAGAGAATGAGAGAGAGAGAAAAAGAAGACAGTGGGCAGTCACCAAACCATCGTAACTTGCAGTCGCAGTGGTGAGAGCCACATTCTCAAAAAAGGAGGAAAAGGGAGATAGATGCTTCCTCTCCTTTCAACAATTAAAGGCCAAGGAGGAGGAGGAAGGACACAACAAAAAAAAGAAAGGCAAAAAGAAAAGATTTCTCTTTTTTTTTTGGGTCAACGGGTCGCTGGAGAAGTTGAGACTCGGGTTTAATGGGGGAAGAAATTTCATCTTTTGATTGGCTTCCGGCAGGGTGGACAGTGGAGGCTAGAGTACGCAGGAACGGGAAGAGGGACAAGGTACTCGAACCTGTTTTGCACCGCTGTCTCTATTATTATTACTATTTTCCCCTTTGAGTTGGTCGTTCGTTTGGTAGATTCAAGAAATCGAAGTTCTTTTTGTTCGTTGTTTAAGTTGCTATTGGCTTTGTCACTGAAATTTTATTTTAATTTGTTCTTTGTAATGGTTTTCCTGATTTGATTATCAGAGAGTTTTTAGTTAATTATTATACCTGTTAGATTTGGTTTTTCTTGATCCTATATGCATGTTATACATTTCTTTGTTGACCTGAAGGCCAGGGCGTGTCCCAAATGAATTAACTTGAATTGGTAATAGATTGAGTGGAATTTACTTTCTGCACCATTCATGCTCACCACAAACTGAAAAGAACTTTACTTGCCAGCAAAATGGATGACTCTAAAACCACTGTAGCAGCATTCCAGGGGCGTTTTTAACCCCAAAGGAACAGGAGGTGGGAAGAGATAATGTTTAATTGATTGATTTGCTACATATATTCATGTTTTCTATACAAGAAAACCGCAATGCCTGCTCTTTTAGATTACACCTAAAGATTATTAAATGCCAAGAGGATTCCTTACTTTTTAGGGAAAGTTTGTCTTGTATATATGCAGGCATTCTGCCTTTGTTCTCTGGTAATAAGTAGAATTCACTTCTATGATTCATAGTCCTTTTAGGTTACATTCTAAAAATGAGGATTTAGGAGGAACATAAATAGAGTTTGTATCCTCTTGCACTAATCTAAATAGTATAAGCTTTTACAAAAACAAGTGACTCTTTGAGATTTTACTTGCATCTCTCTTCTTCATTTTTGTTACTGAATATAGAAGCATTGCATCTTATGTAGTGTTATAGTGATCCCTCGAACAAACACAAATTTTATTCAAAGATTGAAGTTCTTCGCTATCTCAAGAGTGTCAAAATCAAACGTGAAGGAGAGCCAACCAGGAAAAGTTCCAGGAATCGCCTTGGAGTGAAAGTTTGTCAACCCACCACATTCCACTCTAGTTCTTACCTTTTCTTTAATATTAAAACCATAAACTTTGTTTTTAGATATTTTCAAACCACAAAAGGATCTTGATATCTTTTTGAATTCTAGATTGTAGTAAAAGAGGCCGTTGCAGAAGGATTACCTGCAGGGTGGATTAAGGAGATAAGAGTTACAAAGAAGGGTAATAAGATCAGGAGAGACCCGGTATTGTATTTCGTATTATGTTTTCTTTTTCTCATTTCTCATTCAAATGCTTTGGTTGGAAATGATCCCTTCACTGTTCTATGAAGTTATCTTGTTTCATTACATCCTTCAGCAATTTTTTACTTGTGTGATTATTTTCATGCATCTGCTATTTTTTGACACTGTGAAACAGTTCTCCCTCCCCCCAACAGCTGGAAATCTGTACAGACTTTGATTGATGTTTAATTTCTGCAGTACTACATTGATCCTGCAACTGGACATCTCTTCCGTTCTATGAAGGAAGTTTCTCGTTACCTTGATACTGGAAAGAAACCAACGCGTGCACCAAAGCCCAAGGACCAAGAGCCTACCGAGGTGGAACTCAGACATTATTCTTTGTCTCTTAGTTCCCTCCCTCACTTTTCTCAACTTATCTGAACTTTCCAAATCCAATCTTCAGTCAGTTCATATATGGAACTCTCTTCATGGAGCAATTGTCAGATTTGTGGAGAATACTAATAGAAATTGACAAGACTAGTGAAAAAGCATGCTGAGCTTTGCACAAGTTCAAGAAACTATAAGAGAAATAGGTTTTCCCAATATGATTCCGTCCTGGATGCCCACATAGTTGGTTATTCAATTAGTCTTTAGCACTTTTAAGTCTAAAGTTTTGAATATCATTTTAATAAATTTTATCTTCTAAAGTGCTTCAAGTTCTTCAGCATCTATGGAATTCTAAACTTCTGTTGCATATCTGAGACATCTTCTGTATACTCTAGAACAGATAACGTTGGCTTCTATTACATTGAATGCCATAGTTCTTTATCTGCTTTACAGTGAATAGTAACTTTGGGGTTGATTACTTGTTCCAGGTATATATTTTGTTTTCTAATTGTCTTTTGACACTGTTAAAATCATCCTGACGAGTACATTTTGACCTCTTTTTTCCACAATATTTGCACATTTTTTAATGAAAAAGGAATTGGATTATTTTCCTTTCAAAGTTTGTGATAAAAGTGGGTTAATTTTGCAACAATTCATCACAACCATAGCATTATTGAATTGATATCCATTTTGTGTTTACAAAAATTTTTTTGAGGTGGATTCTGACTCATCAAAAGTTGAAATGTTGTTGTTGCATTTCTATTTTCGATCTCTTAGTCACCTGCTGAAACTGGAAAGGAGAGATCAGCCAGCAACAAAGCAAAGAAGCTTGATGCTGAAAATCCAAATCTCAAAGCAGGTGATTGATACTTCCTCATATAAGTAGTCCTATTTGATCATTCTTGAGCTGTAATACTGATATACACATACGAGCATAGAAGCCTCTTTTAACTTTTTCAGTGTCTGTTAATTACTTCCATTTATCTCTTTTTTTTTTTAAGGAAAACCAAATCATGTTTTGAGGAGATCCTTTGCAGTTTCCTTGCTGAGTTGTGCTTCTTCTTTCCCTTTTTTTTTTTTTTTTTTCGTTTCCCCAACATGCTGCAGCCTCAGAAGCTCCTCCAACAGACCATGTGAACAAGTCAAAAATCGACAACTTCGAGCAGATAGAAAACAAGGAAAGTAGATCTCCTATTGGTGAGGGCCTTCAGGAAAAACTGCAACCAGACAAAGGGTTGGAGGGGCACGGAACAGAGTGCAACAAGAAAAAGAAAATAAACAAGAAGAGAGGGGCAGAATTGCCTCGTAGAACTTCAAAACGACTTGCAGGTATTGCAATTGAGCTCCCTCTAGAACTAAAAGCATGTAATCAAACTCATCAAGCTGCTGCAACACAAACGAGTGAGGGAGAAGCTAAATGTGCTGACAACTTTCTGGAGTCAGAAAAATCAGATGAGCATGTAAAATTAAATAGAGTTAGAACTGGGAATGATGGTGACGAGAAACAAGAGGACCTTGGCGCTTCGTCTGCAGGGGATGCTGTCTCCCAAGAAGAGGATGTCAAGGAAGGGACTGTTTGGTGCAAGGGAGACAATGAGCAGCAGGAAACGCCAGTGGACTTATCATTAAAAGATTTGTGGAAAGATCCATGCATTGAATTTGCAATCAAGACCCTCACTGGGGCAATACCAATATTAGAGGACCACGATGTTGCCAAAGACCCAATGTTATCTGAAGGTTTGGCTGGTGCAGTTCCTGAGAACCAAGACTTGCCTCTCGGAAACATATGGGCAGATCCATGCATTGAGTTTGCTGTGAAAACCCTAACAGGTGATGCACCAATAGGAAACAACAGAGACATCCAGCAGCAGCCACACTACTCAACAAACTTGGTCGGAGAAAAAGGCTTACTATTGCCAAGCTTCTGGTCAAACGAAGCAAGTCCAGCCGGTATTTCATTTACACGTTCTGATGATACAGCAACGAAGAGAACTTATCAGAAGCAACTCTGAAGGTGGTTTAGCTCCTACTAATCAATGTAGAAGTGGTAATTTCTTACTTAGCTAGCAAGCATCTATTATGGATGTTGTGACAGGATGAACTGCGTGCATATCTTTATATCGGGATGGCGGCTACCTGGGATCTTTTGCATTGTGAAGACATTTTGTGTATGGATTTCTAGTTTTCCACGAGGGAATCCGAGTGCTGATACGGTTGTTGATCTTATGTTGTTGGCCTGTTTTGTACAGTCAGTAGATGTAGAAATAATTCCCATAGCTGCTTTGGATTTTCTCAGTAGTATTTCTCATCCCCTTGAATTTCAACTTCTGTACAGAATGTCAAATGTGATGGTTTTTTTGGGGCATATAACAAAGATGTGCACCTACTCTCCCATCAAAAATATTCAATATTATTAATAACATAATATCTAATATAAAACGAAATAATTCTATCATTACTAATCACTTTTAATTCAATATTTTCTTAAATTGAGGCTAATTATTTAATGTTAAACCTTCTGATGGGAACAGTTCTAACCTAATGTAATGTTACATTTTTATTTTGTCTTCAGAACCTAGAAGCGACGCCGTATTAGGAAAAGGGAAGGCGGGTGGTCTTTTGCCGCCAAAGTCTTTTAATTCTTCATGCCCTCGTTCAATTGTCGGAGGAAGTGAAACCTAAGAAAACTGCAAAGCTAGAGCAGAAAAAATTCAAGCCCTTCTAAAAGAATTGATGGAGATAAGGGTGAAGTGCAGTTGCGGAGAAGGGAATTGTCCGGAGTGGGCAATTCTCGAACTCCAAGGCATCATTGAGGCCCAACCCTCCTTCAGAGATCGCCTCCAGAATCTTCAAATTGGGGTTCTTTGCCGCCATTCTTCTGAGGTTTTAATTCCTGTCTCGATTTTGATTCTCTTTCGCATTCTGCCTCCGTTGGTCATACGGAGGAAGGCTCTCTCTCTCTCTCTCTCTTTTTTTTTTTTTTTTTTTTTTTTAAAATTTAAGAAAGAAAATTTTTTTGATGAGTGTTTTCTTCTTCTTTGTTTTTTTTTTTTTTTTTTTTCTCCTCGAAGGAAAATTACACTTTGACAGTAGGATACCATGAACTGATAGGTGCAAAAGTGCCCCTGAAGAAGCCATTGCTAGTTTTGAAGAAAATTAAGCTTCCTGATGAGGTAGGGAAGGGCGTTGATGCTTCTTCGCGGGTGGAATTGAATGTAATTGGAATCATTCGCCACAAGATTTTGTTCAAGACAAGACCAAAGGCCCTAATATCCAGTAAGTCACAGATTTAATTTTTTAACCTTTTTCCATGTTTCAGGCATTCAAGATTCGGAAATGAAACGCAATAATGACTGAGAATTAGAATTAGATTCAACATCCCCTGCTTTTCTTTTTTGTTGTTTTTTTTTTTAAGCTCTTTTGGTTACCACCTTCGGACACTAATTGGATCATAATTTCTAGCAATATGGGTTGCTCAAATATTTGAGAGATTGATTCCAAAAACCACAGGAACAATAAATTGGTAGTGCTTCCATATTGAAATCCATTTGACTCTTTTTTTCTTTTGTATTTCTTCTTTTCTTTCTTTGGCTATGCAGAGCCTCCGGCTATTGTGAAGGGAAAAGCCAGTTCATCAAATCCCATAGTAGCACCCCCAACTGATTGACATACATGAACACATTCATTGTCCATCTGGAGGTGTTGGATCCAAGCTGAGAATGCAGCTGCAGCTACAAGGGACACGTGCTCTTTCCTGATTGTAACTACTTTTTTTTCCTTTTTCCTACAAATCGAGTTGTTTTTTTGCATTTCATTGTTTGTTTTCTTTCCTTTTGTGTCCCATCTCATCAAGGGCTCTAGAGTCCCTTCTTTGGAATAAAGGAAGTGAACAAGGGGGGAAAAAAGGGAAAAAAGTGTCCCATCATACTGAGACCGAAATACCATATGCCCATCCATGGCTGGATTTATGCAACCAACAAATTGGGCAGAGATTTTACTTTGGGAGTAGATCAGTAGTTTGTCTAATAGTAAGAATTTGTTTGGTATAATTATCAAAAAAAAAAAAAAAAAAAAGAAAGAATTTGATTGGTATTCTAATCATTACAATTAAAAAATGGTAGCAACAAGTTACATCAGCAGGCGACTGCAATTTTCTGTAATGCTGGTATCGATTGGTAGGATTTCAGCTTCAAATCCTATTACTGATAGATGATACAAAATGGGGCGCAATAAAATATTGAATAAAACAAAATAATAATATCATCATGCGCCTGCTTTTCCAGCACGAGTTCTCAACATTTCAGTTCTCTTGGTTTTCTCCATTACATCTACCAGCCAGTCCACGCTCTCTTTAATCCCCGTCCTGCATTCAGATTCAAAAAAAAAAAAAAAAAAAAAAAAATCTCCATTGTTATTATTGCTTCATTTACTCTCCCACCTTAGGAAATGTGAATGGCAAGAAGGAAATATAAAGAGGTACAGGATCTATTTACCCATCAAATGCTGAAACAGCTTGAAAAGTGTAAACTCTCTCATCCAACTTCTTGAGATCTAAATACCGTGCAACTTCTTCAGCTGTCACCGATTCTGCAAGGTCCTGAAGCAGATAGACAGTTTATTGTGTACATAATGGATGATCATGGATATACGTAGCGCTCATGATTTTGTTACGGAACAAAATATAAGTGAAAAGAACTAAAATCCATCAGCGTGCTTCAACAAAACCAAATAGGAAAAGAAGTTGTGTCCCTTTCAGTCATATAGAGTAGCAAGAATATGATAACCAATATAAAGAACATTTCAGTGGAAGTGGATGTCAAAATACATGAAACAAGAAGTATGAACAGGATACCTGTTTGTTGGCTAATATCAGGAGTGGGGCTCCTTGCAGATCCTCATGCCGAAGAACCTTTTCTGCATGTCATACTCAACATCATGGAGACGAACATGTGAGAAGAATCAAGCATGTACTAGTATTGACAGTCAGTGTGAGCACTACTCACCGAGTGCTAATTTCGAATCTTCAAAACGTGATGGGCAGGCAGCGTCAACCACAAATACCACAGCATGTGCCTCTTCATAGTATTTTTCCCAAATTGAACGAAGACCAAGCTGATGTAACATAGAAATTGCACATCTAGTTACAATTTTACAAGATCCGATGAAACAAATAAAGCTTCTCCAGGGAATATCTAAACATCTCCTAGATAGGAGAGGCAGGAATTTCTTGACCATACATCAAAATCAGCTTTTAAAACATTAATATAAAAAGCTTCTCCAGGGAACAACATCCAAACATCTCCGAGATAGATGGAGAGGTAGGAATTTCTTGACCATACATCAAAATTAGCTTCTTGTACAATGCATCACTATAGAAACAATGAACCAATAATGACCCAAGAAATTCAAACTTATTTGTCAAAAGTTTTAAGAGAAATAAACTGTACAATAACTGGACAAAACTTATGATATACACCAACCCTTTCCCCACGGGGCAAAAAGAGAAATCCAAAGAATTAGGAAATTCACATTGATTACCTGACCTCCAAGGTCCCAAAATACAAGTTTTGAGTTTGACACTTCTACCCGACCAATATTCAGTCCCACAGTTGGAACAATACGATCAGGAGGAAGGCCTTCCAAATTTGAATATTGTGACTTCAACTTCTCCAATAATGTCTGAAATCCATCAATCAGAATATGTCAACCCAGTCATCCAACAAAAGGAAGTGGGTAATAACTCATACTTGTTCAACATATCACTTATGCATAAAGTATAGGACTGAAAGAAAATTAAAATAAACACAGGGACGATATTTTAGTAAGCTTAAGAAAATTCTCTAATAACTCAATACATAATATTTTAATGTTTTACTACTAGAATGATGAAATCTTTTCCAACAAAAATGTGAAAATATATCAAGTTAAGATAGCCAAATATAAAATTGCTTTATTAGTCAACCTAATCAAGTATTTTCAAAGACACTGTAACTCTTACTAATATATGATTTTGTACAAATGACAGGGGCAAAGATTAGCCCTACGAAGAGTATAAAATTAAGTACAACAAGGTAAATTTGATTAAGTGATAGGCACTTGAAACTTTGGAACCAGTTTATGATATCCCATTCAAGTGCAAAATGAAACTCTTGGAAAGAATATCTTTCTTTCATGTGATTAGGAGAAGGTTAAAATTCGAAAATCAGCTTGTGAACCCCTTATCCTAAGTAAGAAAAGATCTGTGTGAATTGAAAATGACAATAAATTAGCGTATTACTGTTTTCCCAGCCTTGTCGATCCCGAGAATAAGAACATGAAACTCTGTTTTGCTGAACACATACTTCCAGAGCCCATAAAACAATGAAAACATTTCCGTCTAACTTTGTTGTCTACTACGCATTCTACTGAATGTTCATCGATTTAAGAAAGCTTCAGTTGTTAGCCACCTGAGATAGACAACGAAAATATTAAAATTTACATAAACTCTCTTTCACAAAAGGAAAAATTTTTCTAATGCTGAATATGCCACAAATATAGAGCAGATGTATTGATAAAGCAGTGTTAATGTCTTTTCTTCCAATCTGATATTTAGTATCATTGTTGCTGAGCAATAAATTTCCCACATAGACACAAAGAGAGGAGAGAAAAAAGATATTCAACGAATATTATATTCAATCTTCAATTTAATAATAAAGAGGGCATGATCTATAGATCATTCAAAATTTCCCAAAATATATTTGAATTATGGGTTGTAAGAAAAGGAATTGACCTAAGTATTTCAACTGCAGAAAACAGGCCATTCAATTGCATAACAGTCATCTACTAGATTTAAAGTATAGATGAATTTGTAAAATTTAGCTGCACTTTGTATCGAGATTGTTGGATCAACCCAAACTCACAAAATCTCATAATATGTAGACCATTTCAGCAGAGTGCACCTATTCTCCATGAAATTTGTATATAGAAAAAACACAAAAGAAACCAGTCTAATTTCATTTTACAAATAATAATAAAAGGCGAAATGGTAATCTATTTCAAAGGCTTTCCAAAATTTCCCTTTGCCTATTCTAAAGGGAAAAAAAATGTGAAAAAAAAAAAAAAAAAAGAATTTCTCCTTCATTAACCGCTAAAAATCACCATACATCACTCATAAACATAATTTACTTCATAAATTGATTTGATGATAACCGAATCATCACCGATAAAAAGAGGCTTAATCCATTAACCGTCCCCCATCATAAACAATACAAAAGAAACCCAAACTCTGAAGTAATTAAAAACACAAGATCTCAGAACAATTACCCAAAAAGGAGCGATCCCACTTATTTAAATTAGTAAAATTATCAAAATTTGTGACACGACGAGCAAATTGATTTTAGTTAACAGAAAACCAATGTCAAAAAATTATAAAGAAACAATAAAAACAGATCAAGACTAAGAAACTGACCATGAAAAGAGAAAAAGAAAGACGAAAAATAAATCTTACAACACAATTTGGAACAATAAAAGGTTGACACAATACGGGTTGGGAGTTTTCCGGTGAATTCTGATGAAGAGCTCCTCCCGGGTCTCAATTTGCAATACAGTGATTCCTTTAGTTCAACTTCCTTATTTCTCACTACAAGTGGTTTCCCTTCTCTTACTTTTCTATACGCCAATTTCCAGTATTACCCTTTCGGAATCGCCCTCAACTCAGAGAGTGCCCTTCCGTCTAACAACGGAATAATTGATTGCATACAATTATCAATTAATTTGATGATAATTAATTTATTATGTAATCAACAATTAATCTCTAATTTTTTTTTTTTAAAAAAATACTCTAGTTTCATAAATTACATAAAAAATAAAAATACTTATCTTATAATTAACAAATTGTTATGAACTGAAATTTTCACATTGTTAGTGATTGTTAAGTAAAGATTTAAAACTTTTTATTCAATAAAGCATTTTAAACCCATCAATTAAGTAAAGATTTTATTTTTTTTAATGTTAACTTTATAATAAATTTTTTAAAATTTCAATCTAACAAAGTTCTTCTCCTGACCTACTAGTCTAAGAGTCTCTCCCTTACCTCTTGACAAGCCAGGAGGTAAGGGAGAAACTCATTGACCTATGACCAGGGGAGATTCGAACCCTCAATCTCCTAGCTTGTCAAGAGATTAAGAGTTCAAACTTCACACAGGGTTCTACAGTTCGAGATATATTCGCAAGTGCAGTATACTTGCACTATTGACCTCTCTGAATAGATTAGTCTGAGTCGAAAAGGCCTGAAATACCACCTAAAAAAAATTTCAACCCAACAGCTAACCCTAGAAAAGAAGAGAAAAGTGTCGACCGAGTTAAAACTCGGGACATCTATGAAAGATCCCGTTTCCGTTACATTAAGGGTAGTTTAGGAAAACCAGAACGAGCCCGCAGAGAAATAGAAAAGGGGGCGAAGGTTCAACGACTGGGGGATGTTCGATATTTGCATTTTTTATCGTCGGAGAATCGAAGGTACGAATTTCCTCTCTTCCAGTTTAATTTCCTGTTTTGCCTTAATGCAAACGCGATTGAATATTCCATTCAAATTGGATCTCTGTACTCTACCTCGGCTCCGCAACAATAATTAAGATTTAAAGTTGCTCTCTAGGTTGTCCTCGCATATCAAATCCAATGACCTGTTCTTTCTTTTTACCTTTCCAAGCCATTCTATAATGAATTACGCTATGCATTATGGTTGATTGTGAATTATCTTGCTTGTCTGTTCAATTTTGAATTATGAATCTTTTCCTTTGATTTGTGCCCTCTAATTATTGCTTGAACCTAATTAAATTAGGGTTAATAAACAAAATGACTACAGTTTTGTTTAATCTGGAGAAATATACTTTACAGCTATCTGGAAAACGTTGATGGGAAGATGACCTTTTGATTTTTTTTTTGTTTTTCCCTTTTTTCTTTTCCCTTCCCGTTTTGGGGGTTCTTGTGTAAAATGATTGATTATTCTGTTATAATCATTATTATTTAATAAAAAAAAAGCATCTTGTATGCTTAATTGAGTTGGTCTAACAACCTGATCTCTTGTTTCAGTTGTGACTATCTATTGTTCTGTGTTCAGGGACTCTACGGGAGCATCAGTCCTTTGCAATGAGGTAATGCCCCTTCCATTTGTACTTCCCACTTTGCATTTGTTAACTTGTAATTGTAGCCTATCTTTCCATTTGAAACTAACTCTATTATGAAACAATACTTGTGAGACTACTTTAGTTTGCCTTTGTTGTTTGAATTTTAGCATTTATTAAGACAATTTTTAACTTCCTTTTAAGCCAACTATTCCTGTGGGTTTTCTTATGTGTAGTTGTCAAGTCATTTTATTGAAACAAACCCCTGCCGTCTTGTGGTTTGGACTTTGGAGTACCACCCTAGACATTTTTACCCTTTGTGGAAACTTTAGAAGAAAGAATAATATGGTACATGCTTTTTATGAGATTTGTCAACCTTATTGCTTTTACCTCTTTTAGTCAAGTGATTTTTGTGAAATTATGGATGATGGATGTTTATTTCTTTTTTGTACCTTCAATTGTTTTTTTTCTAAGAAAATTTGATACGGTACTCTATCTATGACTTCTCTTGCACATTCTGCAAATACAAATCCAATTTTGCTACTTCAAAATAATCATGCTACAAGTTCACTCTAATTGGTAGTGTCAAGCCAAGAGTGACATGGGATGAAGCCAACCTTGGGGAAATTGAAGCAAATAAGCCTGTAAGGCAGAAAATTACTGAACCAAAGACACCATATCACCCTATGATTGATGATGATGATGGTAAGTTCTGATGATTCATGGCTTCATTTTTTTTGTGTTTATCTTCATTTGTGATTTATGACCAGTCACATTTTGTTGGTCTGAAAGCTTTACCAAATGAATTCAGCATTCTCTTTCCTGTTGTAGTCATATAATTTTCATGTGCCGTGGCATTTATCTCTGCCTAATATGTACTTTTTTTAATCATACATCATTATTGGACAGTATGGATCAAAAGTATCCTGATATGTCTGTGATTAAAATTGTTCTTTAATTACATTGTTTGTTATGGGAATAATTTAACTTTAGTTTCCTATACAGTTAGATAGATGTACTTATGAATCTAATTGAGCTGTTTCTGTGAATGCATGCTCTCTTTTTCCACTAAGTCTGTTGACAGATTTGAGAAAAATACTTTTCCTATTCATCTAGTCTTGAGTTTCAGAATACGTTTAACTTTCGATGGCTTGAATTGAAGTTGATCTCTCTTCTCAAACTAAGACTTTAGATAGATTCATAATTGGTAATTTGACTTGTTGCAATGCACTCATCATATTTGTATTCAGTGAGAATGTGAGAAGGAGCAAGTTAATTGTTTTCTACTCTTTTTTGTTTATTCTATTTCTCTACCTTAGGATCTTTATCTCCAATATGGGACAGCTTTGTGGAAGGACCTGTTGCTTCAGTGCATGCAGAAGCAATACGTTCTGCATTACATGATGTGGCTTCTTCTAGTAAAAGTACCAAAAGATCCTCTGGCTGGACATCATCTGATGATGAAACAGATGCCATGGATCTAGAAGATGAAGGTATCTTGCTGAATCCTCTTTTATTGCCTTTTCTACTACGCATTTCACAGGTTTATTAGTGGTGGAGAGACGAAATCATGCCCAAAAGGATATAACCCTGTTTTTAGAATTTGGCTTACATGATTGCTTTTGGGCTGTGATTGCTTTAGATGTTATCTCGTGATTCTACCCTTAATTGCTTGTTAAGTTAGGTTGGAAATTGAATTCATATTGTCTTGGTTCAAATTCTGTTTGCTCAAATAATAGTTCTTTTATTCAATTAGTCTGCCAAGCCTGGTATGTAATTTGATGGTAAATCATAGCAGTGAAGCATTGATTACGTGCTCTTGTCACATGGGAGGCTAAATCCCGAATGACAGAGCAGTTATTAAACAGATCTGTTATTTTTAAAATGGGAGAATATAAACTTTGTAGAAAGTTATCTCTGCCTTTCCTCTGTTGATTTATCATCTGATACGGATTTTACTATGAATGTCTCAGATTCTGACTCAGAGAGGCGCAAGAGCTTTAGGGAGCTTAGGCGTGTTCATTATGATGAATTCCACAGAATCAAAGAATTTCAACGACAGGGCTCCTCTCTTGATGATGATGAGTCTGAGGATGATGTTGGTGGCAATGGGCTCAAAAAGAATGGTGGGAGTGACTCATCATCGTCTTTGACTGAAGGCCTCAAAGACATAGAGATTGATGGGGACAGACAAAATGTTTCGGAAAAACCACTTTAGCCTTCCAGTGGGTCTTAGAAGTTGCTGAAAGTTAAGATGAGCTGATATTTTCTCAAGTGTTTTTATTTGGGAATTTGTTTCAATCCATTTCTTTAGTATTTTCGTGCTCTGTAAGTTGAATAGGAATTTGTATATTGTAGCTTCTGTTGTGTACTTTACACTTTGAATCCTGAGATTCTGTAACTACTCCCTCCATATTTCCTTTTAAATTATTGTTTCGGAGATTCTCCAAACCTGATGTCTTCTAGTGAAAGACAATTTTTGTACGACTTCTTGTTCCATTATGTGAAGGGAAAAGGAAAAGAAATTAAATAAAATCATGAGTATTTCTGATGAACACAACAAGGACACAAATTAGAAGAGTTTGTTTTATCAACCAATAAAAATCTTACAACGAAATTGCTTGGTCCCTACCAGACAACTATGTCATGGCTGGCCTAGATATTTCATGATTTTATGGGAGCAAAGGGGCCAAAATATAGACGGGTTAAAGAGGTGGGTCCGATTCAAGATAAAATGCCACAACTATTTTGGTCGGCATTCACCAGTGCTTTTGTCTCCCCTCCTCCTTTGAATTGCATAAGGAGGGCCTCAAATTGTATTTTATTTATTTTTCCTTTTTTTTGTAGGTTTTGACTCCAATGGCCGCTGATGAACCGACTTCCCCCTCTGCAGCTCTAGCTTCAGAGATATGCAACCAGATAAGGTCCATATTCTCCAAGCCCACCACGGGAAAGCCAGCACTTGATGTGATGGTGGAAGAAATATCTGGCACCGCCAGACGCAGAGGTCGAATTTTTGTCTACGGCGTGGGTCGAGAAGGTCTGATGCTGAAAGCGCTGTGCATGAGGCTCTTCCATCTGGGTCTCTCGGCACACTGCGTGTTCGACATGACCACACCTCCCATATCCCATCTGGACCTCCTGATTGCCTCTGCTGGACCCGGCGGTTTCTCCACGGTCGATGCTATTTGTGGGGTGGCAAGATCCAGCGAGGCTCGGGTGCTGTTGCTGACGGCGCAGCCGGAGTACGGGGTGAAGCGGGCGAGCGTGGTTGCTTATATTCCAGCACAAACAATGGCGGACGAGGAAGGTCGTTCGGATTCGGGGACGGCGGCGTTGCTGCCGATGGGGAGTCTGTACGAAGGAGGCATGTTCGTGCTGTTTGAGATGGTGGTGTTCAGATTGTCAGAGGTTTTCGGGGAGAGCCCTGAGGCGGTGCGAGCTCGACACACCAATCTAGAGTAGAAATTGAGATTCAGCCAGTTAATACCTATCCTATACCATTAACAACATATTATATACGCGTATAACTTCATATTTCCAGTAATCATAATTCTCTGTATTTCTTCTTTCTCTTTTAACTTGTTCGTTATTTTTGGTTGGAATGAAATGATAGGAGTACTACCTTTCTAGCTGTGAACCGGGGTGGGGGTGTATCTGTAAATATACCAAATTATCGAGGTCAATAAGTAACCAAACCAACCATGTGATATATATGGTAATTTCACATCGAAATAATATATAATCTTTTTAGATATTTAAGTTTTATAATATTCTTTTTATTTTTTAAGTATCCAAACCCTGTTTTGTAGGGAGAAAGATCCATGTACCATTATCCCCGGAATTTATTAAAAAAAAAAAAAAAAAAAAAAAAAAAATCAAAGTAGTAGATTTTACGTTTTAGAGCATTTATTTCCCTTTGGTACGGAAAAGATTCTCTCATGATAATTTCTTCAGCGGCCCCCGCAAGAGAAAAAAAAGGAAAATATCTCTTCCTTACCCTTTGAGATATTTTCATTTCACCTCCATCAAATTTCTTCCCCAACCTTCGAGTATCTGAAACTTTCTTACTCGCCTTATATTTTCATTTTGAAGAAAAAAAAAATTGTATTTTATTACATATTATGTCAGGTCTAATTATATATATATATATTTATTTACTCGGGAAAATATTGTAGAGCGCGTGGATGTGAGCGAGTCAAAGAGAGTAAAGGTGGCTCTACGTAACCTAGAAGATAAATTAAAGGAGTTTTGACAAAACAAATGCCGCCCTTTACCTTCTATAAAAACCATTACAAATTCACTTATGACACCCACTAAAGCATATATCCTTCTTCCACAATAGTAGTCACCAGCCAAGCCCGGAGGAGAAGAGCCAGGCAGGCAGTTTCCGGCCGGGGAATGATGGACGCCGGTAACAGTAGTAGTAGTAGTAGTAGTAAGGGAAAGGGAAAGGGAAAGGGTAGTAGGTGTTTTATATCATCAAGAAGCTGGGGTTGGACAAACGAGAGGCACCTACGTTTCTTGAACTCCATTGAGGCTTCTTTTGTTCGAGCCATGTTTGAGAACATTAATTATTATGATAATAATAATTATAATAATAATGGTCTTTCTTCAACTTCTGATCTTCGCCTTGATCGTCACATACCAGACTCTTCTGAGTCTACTCAGGATCTGCTGCCCAAGCTAAGACGACGACGAAGAACTTTTTCAACTAATTCAACCTCTCCAGGTATCCTTCCATCCATCAATCTATCTATAGATCTACATTTATACACTCGAAGGAGGAAGGAAAAAAAAAAAAAAAAACTCATCTTCTTCTCAAAGAAAATGGAAACTTAGATCCACCATAATTGATTAATTTTTATGGTCAGATCTTTTAGCTCAGGAATGCAACTGCTGTAAATTGTAGCCGCTGCAATGCTCATATACATATATATATATATATATATATATTCTAGTATACTAATTAAAAAACTTGTACTTGTATTAACAACACCACCTTAGTTCAAAGGAACAAGATTTCTTTATTAGAATTCCAGCATGTTTTTAGAGAGCTCGTCCTACGGGCAAATATATATATATATATATCTAATTTTGTTTAATTTAATTAAAATTTAAAGTAATAATTATCTGATACTTAAACTTAATTACCATCCAGAAAGATAAAACATTACTGTTCTTGTAAGCAAATTAAAGGCTTACCTTCTTATCTATATATATATTCAATGTGAACTTACAATTTTACAAAGTTTTGCGAAAGAGTTTTTTAAACATGTTGTTTCCTCGTAGATGCCGAGGAGGAGCGAACTGTAAGGGCACCCAAGAAAAACAAAGGGCTACTTTCCAACGATCAGGTATTTTTTTTTTTTTTTTTTACTTATTATTATTATTTACCCAAAAAAAAAAATTATTAATAATTAATTAGAACAATAATTCTAACATAAAAAACTAATTCAGTAGGTATTAATAATTTGAGTGACAAAAATATCTCAATTGAAAAAGAAAAAAAAAAAAATCTAAAAAGGTATCCTTTACATTACAGGTGGTCCCACAGATTGAGGTCAAGAAGGGATAATGAAAATGACAAAGGCGGGAAATATGTTGACGTATCCACCTGATCACTACCACAAACCAACCCACAACAAATATTCTTCCCGACCCTTTTCTTTATTCCTTTTTCTTTTTTTTCTTTTTTTTTTTTTTAATGGCCTAGATATTTTTAATTAGTTTTTTACCTATTCCTTCCATTTAATTTACTGTAATATTATTGTAGGGAACTGCGAATTGTATTATCTTGTAAAATAAAATAAATATCTACCTTTGGTGTACATATTTTTTTTTAT
Organism: Marsdenia floribunda; assembly: GCA_035583425.1. Lineage (NCBI taxonomy): Eukaryota > Viridiplantae > Streptophyta > Magnoliopsida > Gentianales > Apocynaceae > Marsdenia > Marsdenia floribunda. The sequence continues at coordinate 7,066,873 of JAXGGT010000001.1, forward strand.
TAAAGTATTCGTTATTTAAAATTATTATTTTAATTTAATTTAATTTGCATTGAATAAAATTTAATTTTTGTTTTTAAAAAAATAAAAATAACAAAATTTATCTTATAACGGCCAAAGACTTATAATTATGAGATTGATCGATGGATAATAATTGATTATTAGTATTAAATATGAGTCGTGTGACGTTTGATCAACCCATAAATAGAAATGAGAAGTGGTGTATTCGGTACCCCCAAAAAATATCTCATTCGGCTGCTTAGCATGAGAAGTTAAGTGCAAAGCTAGGGTTCAATTCCAAAGCGCCCAATAGGAGACCAGTGTGTGAACAAGGTTTTTCTGTCTTTGAGTCGTTCCTAAAATTTTAATTTCATATAAATTGATCATTTATGTATTTTTAATTTTCTAAATTGGTTATTCTAACTAAAATCTGTCAAAATTTGATCACTTTACCAACATATTCATTAAATTAAAAAGATATTTTAGTCATTTCATATTAAAAAAAAAATAAAAATAGAATAGATATTTTAAATTCATTCTCATCCCTTTCCCCTTTTCTTTAACTAGGGTTTAAATATCTATTTCACTTTTAATATATCTATTACATTTTTTCCCCCCTAATATGAGATGACCAAAATACCCTTTTAATGTAATGGGTATACTGGTAAAGTGATTGAATTTTAGTCAAAAGTACTAATTTGAGAAATTAAAAATAGATAAATGATCAATTTATATAAGTTTTAAAACCAACTTAAAAAAAAAAAACATAGATAGTTAAGTGACTAACTAAAAAAATTTCCTACCCCTATTTCATGTGGTTCATATGTTTTTACGTTTGGCTTTGTTTGGAAGGAACATTTGCATGCTTTTTAAGAAGAAGATCACGGCCAACCAAAACATACAAAATAAATAAATTAAATTAAATTTAAACAAATTAATCTATTATTTAATTTTAATTGTCTAAATTGATCTTTTCGATCAATAATTAATAAATTTTAACTAAAATTCTTGTGTTTGTTGATACATTATTATTATTATTATTAAAAAATAAAGTAATCATTTCATTTTAATTTTATCTAATTTTAGATTATTCAATTTTTAAAAATGTTACTTTATAAAATAAAATTTCAAAATTTTATAAAAGGAATCGAAGATATCTTAATAAATTTAAGTTTGTCCAAAATTCATTACTTTTTTTTTTTTCAATGTTTATATGTATGATATATACAAAAATTTTGATCCAACTTTGTTATTTATTGATCGGAAAAATCGATTTAATTAAATCAAAATTAGACAAAAAAAGATCAATTCATTTTTTTTTTTTTTTAAAATTGTAATTAAAAATTATTAAAAAAATTATTTTAAACTAATTATAATTATGCAATAAATCAATTAAAGTAATGCAAAATTTTTTAATTAATATATATATATATATATATATTATGGAAGAAAAATATCATATCATATAATGTTACTTGTAGGGGAAATGATTGATATTGAAATGAAGGCACTTACCGACCAAGCTCAACTCAAATGAGGATAATGTGAGCCCACTGAGTTACTTAATGTTAAATCTGAGTTAAATTATTATATATTTTAAAAATTTAATTAAATCGATAAAAAAAATTAAATTTATCCTCTTAATAAGTGGAGTGAAAATTACACTATTGTGGATTAAATGTGTGTTTGTAATCCTCCAATTTTTAAAGGCGTGATAGCAACTACTGTAGCCGAATGGTCCTGTTTTCCAAGTGTGATCTGGTTGAACAGTCTTCCTGAAAGACCCTTCGGTAATATACTTGCAAAAGATGGAGAAAAGAGTTTATCCCCCAAAGAAGCTCCGATACTTAAATTAGTAGTTCTTCCAATGATAAAGTAAAATTCCAAAGCAAAAGGATTAAAATGCACTTACTTTTTTGGGAGACATTAATTGTTTATATAGGAGACAAATCTCTAAATGATTTAATAGTTTTCCAATATGAGATTTAGATAATTCTAATGTAACACCTCTTAAAAGTAAATAAGTCATTTATATGAATAATCAAGTATAAATAATTATAAAAAAAAACAAAAAAAACAAATAAATACACTAGCAACTTTCTTATTGTCCAATATCTCACGGGTGATGAGGACACTGATCGTGGACATGTTCCCGCACCTACCAGATCATCAACCTTGCTTTCTTAATTTTTCGTATGCATGTAAAACCAACGATGCGACTGCCACGTCTGTTTTTTCTTTTCATTTTTTTTATTTTTTGTTGTCGGTCTTTTAACCTTGAATTATTATTCAATAGTTATTTTAATTTTGATTAATTCAAAATTTTCTTAATATCTAGTTTTATTACTTATAATAATTTAAATTCCAAGTTTTAATTAAAAACAAAAAAATATTTTTTATTTAAATTAACTGATTGTTGTTAGTGATATATATTTAAAAATTTGCTCATAATGTTTTAATTATAAATATAAATACTACCAATTAAACTAAATTTTATTAACCCACTAAAACAATTTACTTGAAATTTAGAAAAATATTTAAGTAAATATAGCCTTAATTTTTTTAAAATATTTAAAAGTAAATATAAAAAGAAATTTAAAATAATCCAAGTTCCAACTGTGATCCAATTTGAAGATAATGACTTTTTCCAAAAACAACTTTCTATAAAATCAGAACTAAAACGCAATAATTACAACTCAAAAAACACTTTTTTTTTCAAAAAAAAAAAAAAAAATCCAAAAATAGAATAGAAACGTGATGTCGAAAAGAAAGCTAATTTTATTTCAAGGCATGACCAATCATCTGAAAAAATATCATAATTTTATTTATAATTTTTTAAAAAAATTAAAATATTAATAAAATAATAACACTTATTTAAATTTATATTTAAATTATTGTCAAGATTTAAATAAAATTTGTTTGAAAATAATAATAATAATAATAATAATACTTGTCCAAATGACCCTAACAACATTTGGAAGGCCGATGAATGTCCAGTACCGAATGAGTAGACTTTATTCCAGAAATCCAGACAGACCTCCGATTCAAGGACGGAGAAGAATCCCAAATCGAAAACTAAACAAAACCTACTTTTCTTTCTTCCTTGTCTTCTGCATCATCGTTGAATTGCAAATCACCTGTATGTCTGTTTGAGGCTTGAGATCTTCTATTATTCTATACTTAGAGTTCTGATTTAACTCTACTCTCCCCCCACAACAAAATAACAGTACCATTCAATTCACCTTACTTCTGTTAAAATCATGCTGTCCTTGTCTATTTTTCTCTCGTCCAGCAATCTCATTCTTCAAGCTACGCTTTGTCTTTCCCTCACTGTTTTCCTCTCCTTCCTCAATGTCCCTGCTCTCTTACTTTATGGCCTGCACACCTATGTCCACCCAGATGATGTATCCCCCAACAACTCTTCACGCGGTGGTCTTAAAGCAGCCATTCGGAGACCAGGTGCAATTGAATCTGAACTCAAACCCAGAAAAAAGTCTAAAGAAAAATTTGAATTCGATGAGAATAAAGCTCAGATCTTTAGACTAAAGCTTAATGACGCGCACCTTCAAACCAGAATTTACTTCAAACAGTTTAGTACGGCTTTTAATTCCACTGTTGTAGCTATTTCCTGTTTATTGCTTCAAAAGTTTTTAAGGGTTTCTAAGGACTCTGGGACTCTGAAAAATGGGTCTTTCATTCCTATTTTATTAGGACTTGCTGGTATCTGTAGGGTTTTCTTTTTGATAGTTAAGATTTGGTTTGAGCGCTCTGCATCGAAGGAGTCAGAGAAGCTATTGAGTGTTGTGCTGGGAGTTGTAGGGTTCTTTTGGGGTCTGGCAATTGTTTTTGGGATGGTTCCCCATTGGGTTATTGATTTTGATTTCCAATCATTGGATGGATTTGGGAAGTTCTTTATTGCTATTTTCATGGGCTGCCTTGTGGGTTTCTTTTATATTCCCGCAATGAAGAATGCCCGTGCTTTCTGGCTAGGGACTGATCAGATTCGTAGTAATTTATCAATAATTTCTTGTGGGTGGTTTGCAAGAATGCTTCTTTACACCAACTACTTTCTAGTTGTATTTACTTCCACACTTTGGATTAGCCCGTTTTCTGAACTCATGTTGAACAAGAAGTCCGAAGGAACAGAAGGCTCACTTTTAATTGGTAGGAACAGCAATGCTGTGGAATTGGCTGGTACTGTCGGTATGACACAATCAGATTTTCATAAGTTTAGGCTTTGGTGTCTGTTCGGTTGGGGACTTTTACAAATTGTGTGTTTGCGGCCAAATGTGCAAATGTTCTTGAATGAAGCAGTATTCTGCTGGTATCAGAGATTGCATGCCAGTAAGGTTCCTGATTTGGTGTATAGCAGGGCAAAAGTTTTTCTGCACAACCATTATATCTGTCTTGTACTTCTGCAGTTCTTTGTCCCTGCAGCAATGGTTCTTCTCTTTCTAGGATTATCCCAAATTGATGATAACTTCTTTGCAGATCTCCAATGGCTATGTATTATGTTTTGTTCTCCTCTGGTTAAAGAAGTTTCCTTGTTTCTGGCTTGGTGGGCAGTTCTAATTTGGGCCATAATTACCTCAATGGCTCTTGCACTTTATCGACATGGCATGCTTTATGTTTCTTGATGACTTAGGTGATCATGTCTTGATTCTTACCCTGAGGCCATCCTGTTGGATTTTGTTACATGAGTTGTTACACAGCAAGTTTAGCTTCCTCAATCAATCTCATTCTGCATCAATGAGTTGTAACTTTTGGCCAATTTGTAGTTTTCAACAGGTTTTATTCATATTCTTATTTGTGCCCTTTGTTTGGGCTTTAAGAGATACGCTGATGTAAATTCAACAAAGGTTAATTCTTTAGTGGAGATATTTTATCCCCATGCATCTCTGATCTTGGCATTAAAAATGCTTGCTTGGTATATTCTGCTTGACTTTGTTGTTAAACTAGGAGTATTTTGAAATTGGGCAATGATGTAACATGGTACAGCTTCCAGTAATTAGGATGCTGAAAGGGTAGGTTGTGTACAGGACTCAGCATTTTTATCTTGTTTGCATAATCTGGATGCTCTGAAGTTTGAGTTGGTAGTTGCATCTTAGCATTTTACTACTCCCTTCGCTTGCATTTTTACTTATCATGGTGAGGAGATTTTGAGGTTTTTTTATTATAATTTTTCGCTTTAAGAAAGTAACATTTATTGGAATATTTGTTGAATATTCTTGAATTAATACTTTACAACTAATCTGAATTTATTATTCTCTATAGTAAAATAGAAAATTAAAAGATATTTTAGTTTATAAAATAAAATAAAAAACATATTAATTTTAGCATTTTTTAAAATTGTGTAAAAACTTGTCTTGTGACAAGTACAAAAGAAAAAAAAAAAAAAAAAGAAGGAAAATGAGCGGGTATTACTGAAGCACTTGACACTTCATTAATTCGCTCAAGTTTCATTGAAGCTAGTGAATCTTAAATTGGATAGGGTTCTAGTTGGTCCTTAAATATCTGGTGCATTTACTAATTGCAGTTTTGAGGTGCATTGATTAAGTAGCAAATTGTGTTGGCCAAAGACTCTACCCAGTACTGCCTGCATGCCTCCACTTATTTGGGTATTATAAGGATAGACTGTAAATAATACTAAACTGGTCTGATGACAATATTTGGGCATTCTTTCTTATAAGTTAGATCTTGTGGCAACTTTCAGTTGAGTTCATTAAATTGGTAGTTTGAATTCTGCTAAGTGTAACTTTGCTTGTTAGGATATTCCTTTATTTGAAAAATGGGTAGAATATGGATGGTATTAGAACTCATATCTTATTTGCATAATCCAGGTGCTTATGTGTCAACCTACTTGATGCATCTAAGCATTTTTACTCGTAATCAAGAACCTGGTATATTTTTTAATTATGTTTGGTATGTGAATTTATGTTCATTAGTATATTTAGTCCTTCCATAAGCATCTGGAATTTAACCATTATATTGCAGTTCTGTCTTTTGATTTTGGTCAAGCAAGATATAATTTGGTTGGTGAGAACTGAGAAGTGAGGTAGCTAAGGTTGGGCTGTCTACCTGAGTTGTCTGATTATTACAGAACCAGAACTTTTAGTTCACTGTTTGGTAAAGTATCTACTACTTTCATTTTCTATTTCCTTTCCTTTCCTTTTGTACTGATCATGATCAAGTCTATGGTATCTCTTTTCATGACACACAATTCACGATTTTGTAGTGCCATAGTATGTAATAGGAAACCTTGCGCTTGTATTGTTCTTAATAATATAGGAGAAGCATCTCTTTTTTGGCTCGAGGTAATAAAATGCATCTTCCTACAAACAACTGAAATGGCACCCCTTTGCTCCACTTCCTATTCTAAGATAGGATCAACCATTGCCACCAAACTGTGATGTTGCAGAAGTATATTGTGGTTACATTTAGAAAGTTCTCATCAAGGAATTCTCTACATTGTATATAAGTCAATAAGTAGAATCAGATTTCATGCCCAACAGGCACAGGGACATTCATTTTTATTACACAGCAGTTTCCTTTAATATAGTAGTTCTCATGTAGCTACTAATCTGTGATCAATGAAAAGGGAATATTTAATCTTTGCTCTTATTGGCTTACATCATTTGCGAGAATGTATGTTAATTTGTGTCACAGATTACTTTTCTGGATACTCCTTCACCCTCCGCCGCCTCTCTACTATCCTCCTCTTTAGCTGGTCAATACATGATATAACTCTTGAATCGAACTTCCATTACATTGCAAGTTCAGCTAGTGTGCCCGTTCCATCTTTTAATCTTTGCCTAACCTGGAATCAGGTCACTTTCCTTTATGAATTTGTTAATTTTTTTTTTTTTTTTTTTTAAGGTTTCTCTTTAAATAATTGCCAATTTTTTCTCATTTATAGTAGAATATGGAAAATGGGTTCAGAAATGTACATTTACTGTGTTTCCGTGATTCTTGCTTTGGAAAGTCACATGTTGGGGGAACACACACACACAAATATATATACTATATAGTAAATGGTTATCACTGGAGAAGATAAAAGCACAAAAAATCTTAGTACAGGACAAAATTATCATGGCACAGACTGTGTAGGAAATGGCCAGATTTTAGTGGATTATTTCTGGTGGATGACAAGTTTGACGATAGTATCATTTCAGCCTTTTCTTTTGAGTGGTTACCACCTATTCTTCTGCAAAAGGATATCTGTTTGTATGCTACTCACCTGATAGTTGGATAATCTGCAGATTTGAAAGAGGACACAATGCAAATCAAGGCAATAGTTGAAAACTTTTAGTTTTAGTGCTTTACTTAATTTTGCATTTGTTCTCAAACTGTTGTCTTAAGAAGTTAATAGTAAGAAATTAATAGTTATGCAATCGAATTCAGTTTGCTTACGTTTCGTTTGTCATGAGTTCATATAAAGATAAGAAGTAAAGTTCATATACATATAACCCCTGTACTTTATGTAACTCTGTTGTAAGGGTTCTTGCATGTGATAATTATAGTACGCTATTCTGTATGGTGAGCAGATAATACCTGTACATTGTTTGAATGCTTCTTTTCTGACTCAGATGTGGTTTTTTTTTTTTTTTTTTTTTTGGATTGTTTTGAGGGTATTGTAGCAAAAGCAAGCAGCACCTCCACAGCTACAAAGATGTCAATATGCAGCAGGTGAACTTTGAATTCAAATTTTTACAGTGCAGTATATTCTTGTTTTACTAAATTATCCTGCTTGCTGCATTTGGTAAAATTTTCAATTTTACATGTGAAAAGAAGCCTGAAAAAGGTGACATTTGATTCAGCCATGGTCACTGCAGGCACTTTGTGTTGTTGGGCAGTTTTATGAGATTCATGTTCATGTGAAGAAACAAGAACATGCACTGCTAGCAAAGGTTATGTATGTACAAACACAAGAAATAAGAACAAAACATGCATATTGTTTCTGTATTGCTGCCTTGTGGATAGGATGATAGACCATGAAGATATGTGATATCCTAAGTGTTTGTGTGGACATGATTAAAGTTGCCATTTCTCCTTTTGGGGACCAAAAAATTCATGTTTATTTGTCAGTGTCAGGGGATAATATCAGTATCTCTATAGAGGAGGAGAAGGGTTTTGTTTTGTTTGGTATCAAGTAAAATTGGATATAGCAGTGTGTGATTGGTTTTTTTTTTTTTTTTTTTTCCTTTCATTTTTGTTTTCTCATTATACCTAGAAGTAGAGGTAGAGGGAATCTCCCAATTCTGCAGCTGCTACTTCATCTTTTAAGGCTTCAACTGTGATACTCAATTCTACATTATACGTGTATATGAATTTAATATAATTTGTACGTATAATTCTAAATATTTATTATTAATTCAAGATACAATCTTTTGATACAATAGAAATAAAGACAAAATCTAAATAATTAATTCTGAATGTGGTAAGGTCCATATTAGTTAGCTTTGTGGACTCATGGATCTGGGTGTTGACATCAACCAAACAATAGTTTCCATCAAAAATACAATAGCTTTTATTTTTATGTTTTTATTTTTTTATTTTTAAGGTGTGGTGTTTGCTTCCACTTTCAACCATAGATTGGATTCGTGAAATTGAAGCCAAATTGTTTTGTTGGATTAGAAAAACAGGATAACTGGTCCTTCCGGTTTTAACAATAATTGTGTCTTGCAACTGCAAGCCATGGATTTGTAGATATTTTATTTTCCCAGCGAGGTAGGTTTATTTTTATGATATCTCGAATTTATGATTTTTCAAATCATAAGTGAAGTTATTACTAATTGAATTATATCTTCTTGACTAATATATTTTATATTTAGTATTTATTAATTTTTTTTATTTATTATTTAAATATAAAATAAGAAGTTGAAAAGGAATATATTATATATTAATATTAAGAGATAAAAGTTTTACCGAGGGAGTGGTTATTTAAAGTTTTTTTTTTTTTTTTTTTTTTTACGGTAATATCTTGAACTCTTTTGGTCCAAATTAATCTACTCAGGAAAGTTTAATAGTGCGAAGATATCTCAAACTGTAAAACACTCGAATTAAGGTTACTCCAACACCTTTTGGCAAGTTAGGAAAAAGGAGAAATTCGATCTCTAAACAAATGAAGAGTCTAAGTAAGAAACTTGACAATCCTGCCAAGAGAAGTTCTTTATTTAAAGTTACTAATTGGATCTAATTTATGTATGATTCGAATCCCATTAAAGTAGATATGGGATGGAATTCCCACGTTATCAATTGGCATGATTATTTTTCCTTTCTTTTTTTAATTTATTTAAGTTCTTTTATTTTATTTATTGAATGAGTAATTATGAGTGTTGAATATTAATATATAAGAATACTGAATTAATAAAAATAATAATAATTCTTGGCAATTTTTTTTTTTTCTTGGATATTACTTAAATTTCGCATCCTTCATAATTGATTATGAAACTTTTGTTTAGTTAAAACAAAATTATTATTTTTTTAAAAAAAATAATAATAATAATTTCTTAGATCACAAATTTTAATAATGTGTAATTTTAAAGAAATTATATATATATATATATATAT